>JAESUZ010003219.1:0-472256 GCA_017311185.1 Proteles cristata cristata | reverse complement strand
CAGAATTTTATTAGACCATAATTCAGTCATACACACAAAGAAAAGATGAACTGTAGGAGGTTACGGCCATACAGTCCACTCCCTCGGGGACACATCAGCCTTCCCCCTATGAACTGTAAGACCCACACATTTAGGGATTTCACTTCTGATATTCTCCTCCATTTCTTGTAGAGTTGGCAAAATATTGCTGTTAGATCACCTTTTCCAAAGGAGAATCACCGAGGACAAAGCCCACAAACACAAAAGGAGTTGGTTATTCAGGTTTATTTTAGTTCGGCCGGACGGCCCCTCCCGAGCACCCAGAGTCCTCGGAAGAACACACCATCAAGCCATAGCTCAGGGTTTATATAGGGAGAGGGGGCGAAGCCGGTGTACAGAAGCGAGAATTTTGCGGTTAGAGGTGGGGGGTGTGTGGCTTAACAGTTGCTTGAAGAACATGTTTGACCGTTCTAATCACAGTGTTCACTAAAGATCTACATCTCAGGGGCTTGCTGCAGCCGGGAGGAGCCAGGTTGCTCAACCCCTGACCTTTCACCCGAATAGAGTTTGAGATCAAACAATGGTTGGTCTGTCCTCATTTGCAAGCCCCTCACCTTTCGGCTCAAGGGAGTTTTACATTGCAAGGAACTCAGGTACCTAATCCCATCACCCACAGGTTAAGCCTACCTTCCCGCATCATCTTCCTAAACAGCTTCAGCCTCCTATCAGTCTTAAACCAGAAGATTTAACCTATTAGAAGAGACGTTGGGGGTACCTGGTGGCTCAGTTGGTTAAGCGTCCGACTTCAGCTCAGGTCATGATCTCATGGTTCGTGGGTTCGAGCCCTGTGTCTGGCTCTGTGCTGACAGCTCAGAGCCTGGAGCCTGCTTTGGATTCTTTGTCTCCCTCTCTCCCTGACCCTCCCCTGCTCACGCTTCCTCTCTCTCTCAGAAATAAATAAAACATTTTAAAATTTTTTTAAAAAAAGAAGAGACATCAAAGAAAAACTACTCTTGAACATCATTGGAATAGACCTTAGCACGCACTGTTAACAACAAATACAAATTTCATGCAGTGAGACTCCAGGGAGTCAGTCCTTGAGTTCACGTTTCACAATTAACGAAGCATTCAGGGTTCCACACAGTTGGCAGTCACCTACAATAAGGGACCTCAGATTTTGAATTCTCAGATATCCTCTAGTAGCAGCCAACTTTTGGAAGTAGGTAGCCGACCCAAGGTCTGTGGGATATGCAGATAACTTCGGATAGTGGACAGCCACTGCCTGAGACATAGGACAAGACTCCTGGCTGATTCCTGTCTTGTTATTCATCTGCTTGCTTATAACCATTCTGCTCATTTTCTATTGACCCTTGGTCATTGTCCACCCATAAGGGCCCTTTTTGTCTTTATTATAACTGTTAGGTTGGAACATATTCATTCTAATACCATTCTCAGATTATCCCAAACAGTAGCCACTGCCCTGAGTCTTACTGATTGCTGTGTATGCCATCCATCATCAGATCATCATGATAAAAAAAAAAAAAAACCCTCTGGAGAATTTCAGTCTTAATAAGCAAGATCCTAAGGAATGACATTTGCATCTAAATAGATAAATGACCTTAAATAAATCAACACATGAATTTGGTAGCTCCCTTCTCTCACAGAATAAGAACCAATTATTATAAGATGTTTGACTTCAACCACCTTCATGGGGTGATGGGCCAATTGCTTGCCACCTGGAAGAGATTATAGAGATAGAACTGTGACTGGGCTCATGCTCTTCCGCCATCAGGAACTCCTTTTCTCCTGGGTGTCCATGTGCCCCCTACTGGATACGACTTCTTTTGCAACCAGGATCCCTGGTCTTGTTTGCCTCTGACTCATACTTCATGCACTTTAGCAATAGTATGCCAAGACTTATCTGTATACAGAGATCCTAATTCTAGAAATCATAAGGTTAGCAAATTCCAACTGAGATGCAAGTTCCCAAACGAGCCACTCTTGATTATCCAAGCATTCTAAAAAATTACTAACCAGTTGTTTATGTGAAGAATCACAGCAGTGTTTCCAATGGGGAAATCTTATAAACAGAAAATACTATAAAAAAATACCTTATCATTGGGGCACCTGGCTGGCTCAGTCAGTTAAGCATCCAGCTCTTGATTTGGGCTCAGGTCATGATCCCAGGGGTGTGGGACTGAGCTCCTGCTTAAGATTTTCTCTCTCCCTCTCCCTCTGCCCCTCCCTAGCTCACTCACTCATGTACGTGCTCTCTAAATAAATAAATAATCATTAGCTTTGGCAGAAGTTATTAACAATACCATCTCCACCCAACCTCAACCCGCCGGCACAGGTAACGATGGACAACTATATTACCCGAGACTTTTTTCTGGCTAGCCTTGGTGATATCCGTGCCATTGCAGCTCCTTCTTGCTGTGCCAGTGAAACAGGCAGAGTAGAGCAGGTCATACATTGCCTTAGGGAAAAAGCTACCTGGCTCCTTAAGGTTGATCTTTACGGCCCCTGAGATTCATGTACTTGGCCTGGGATGGGCAATTGGGATTCCTGGCTCTTGTCAGTGTCGTACAGAGACCATGAACTCTTCTTGTTTCTGTCAGTGGTCATGATGTCGGTCTCCAGCGTTCTACCTAGAATAGTAAATCCTACTGCATAGCTACTCTCTTGACAGATAATCACCATGACAACACAACCACCAAAAGCTCAAGAGGATCTTGCAATTATTCAGTTGGCCGTGGAGATGACTGAACCATCCGCACAGCGAAGATCTGGATCTGTAGCCTTCCCTGAATTAGTCAACCCGTCACTTGCAAGAGTGAGAGAATTCCTAAAAGGGAGACTGAGAGACCGGGTATACAAAGGAAAATGACCGGGCCACATAAGACAATAGAGTGCTGGCTCACCACCTTTGCAGCAGCCGGTTCAGCGAGCAAAAACACAGCCCCTGTAGCATCTGGCCCAGACCAGTTAGCATTGTGTTCATCGTTGCCAACTTTTTAAGCTTCCAAGTCAGGATCAAACAGAGAAAGCCAAATATACTTTCCAAACCAATTGTGTAAGACGCCCCACTTCTAGTTAGGCTGTAACCAGACTTCCTAAGCCGACAGCCTCCAAGCAGATCATACTTAACACCTTCCTTTTTTCTTTCATTATAAAGCTTTCCTACTCTCCTGCCTGTTTTTGACTCTACCAAATGCGAGCAGCGGTGGCTTTCTTATTGGCACGGTCTTCATTTATTTCCACAGCTCATCAGGACCTCTGGAAGGAGACGGCCCCACGTGGCTCCCATCTGGCAGCACAGAGCAGAACCGTGTCAGACTTATGGGGAGAAAGAATAGGAGACGGATCCGCGACACTCCCTCAGCTGTCGCACAGCATAGAAGAAATCCACAAATGCCTGCGTGCTCCCTGGGAAAGAACGTGGAAGGTATTGATGATTGAGGGCCAGCAAGCCTGAAGGGGCCACAGCCAGGAGGGGGTGGGCAATACCATCGCAGGGATAGGAGGCGGTCTGCCAAGGCCGGAGGCCCGATGTGGGATCTGGCCGAAATTCAGCGATTCTGTCACATTGGATTTGGCTGAAATGCAGAGGTTCTGTTAAGGCGTTAAGAACCAAAGTAGGGTTGGGCCATCAAGGGAAAGACTCCAAATCTTCACCATGTCAAGGACACTGTATCAGTTAGATTTTGCTGTGTAACAAACCACGTCAAAACTTAGCAACTTAAAACAATAAGCACTTACTAACTCACCATTCTAGGGGGTGGCTGGGGGACTCTTTGGGACAGCTGATCTTGCTGGGGTCATTTAGGAGCAGGTTAGCTGGTGGATGGATAATTTAGAACAGTCTTACTAACCAAATGGAATGGGTTGTAAGTGAGGGGCCATCTAACAAACTATCTTAGTGATTTTCTATGCTTTTCCTTCCCTCTTCTTGCTCCCGCTCCACCATTTTGAGAATAAGACATGGTTGCAATTCCGAGGCACCCACAAAAACATTTTGGAATATCTATCAGTTGGCTGTATTACCAAGCACAGTAATGCTCCTAGTAATTAACCTGGCAGTCTCTTCCTTGCATGAACCTTCAACTTCTTTCCATTTATGACCTTACAACTCAACCAAATATATACTCCACAGTATTTTTGAAAATGAGCATGTGCAGGAGGCAAACTTGGGGAAGGGCTTTCTGCACTAACTTTTGAGTTACATAAATGTCTCTCAGTTCTTTGCAAAAAAAAATGAGAATGTAGCATCATTCCCACACCACGGCCATCATGTCTTTTGAATCAAGTCACTGGGAATGAGTTCCTCCATACGCTCATCTGATAACCATGTGTATCATGTAGGAAGTTCTGCAACTCCACAGGCCAAGCCCAACTAACATTACTAGAAGGAAACACTGCTTCACTAACAATAAGCCTCCCAAAGTTTACTGTAGAGGGAGAGAGGGCTCATGGTGGACTTGGTGAAGTTTTAGGCTCTGTTCCTATTCCATCAGCAAGTTTTGTCAGGGGCTCGTGACTCCTTCTGCCATGTTGATCTCAGTGGATTACACTACTCTTCTTATGATAAATGCATCCAAACAAGGACACAAGTCTTTTCCTTGTGTTTCCAGAGAACACTGGAGATAAGGTTGGGTTGTTAAAAAAAAAAATCACTGAAGACTAGGAAAAATGGAAATAACATCAGGAGTACCATTATTTGATACTAGTGTTTCTCAAGTTTTATTCCACAGAACACTAATTTGGGGGAGCTGATATAAGATGCTCCATGAAAAGATGTTTGTGGTTGAACAAAGTTGGGCAACGACATGCACTATATCTAACTCATGGATACTAAAATGTACATAAGCAAAATAAAGGCTCTGAGAATTCTTGCAACAGACCTCTAACTTTTCATAATGCAGTGATTCTCTAGTACAGAACATTTTATTTTACCACAAAACCAATATCTTATGGAGGGTATGTCCTGAGATATCAGTTTGGTTACCTGAATTCTATCCCAAGCCTTACAAAGGGGATCCACATAAGGCAAATATCATGCTGGAGTCTCTTCTTCCCTACATCTTTCTCAGCTTCTACACGGTAGATGCTGTCCTGCAAATTCAAGGTGAATTCCTCCATGAATATAGACAAAGAGAAGAGCATCAAGACCTTCTCATGGCTACTTCAGCTCTGTGTTCACAGTTCTACTTTCTGCTCTAAGAGGTCCTTCTCAGATGAATGATACCTGGAATGGCCTGTCTCACAAGACAGGAGAGAACTATAGAATAGTTGTCAAGAGCAAGAACCCTGGAGTCTGACTCCACCACATTGTAGCTTAAAATCTCCATGCTTCAATTTTCTCAGGCATAAAATGATAACAGTAGTCACTGCCTCATAGGATATTGTGAGTAGCCCATGAGTGAAAGCTCATAAAATACTTAGAACAGGGTCTGACATCGAGTGTGTCCTCTGTGGATGTCAGTAATCATTTAGTTTAGCTTAGACCCGGGAGCCCTCAAAAGAATATCTCCATCAGACTATAATACTACTTTCAAGATCCATATAAGAGGGACACATCTTGAAGAGGTAGGGAATCAGGTGGGGGTTTTTTTGGGTGCAAATATTTCGTCAACATGACTATCAATATAGTTAATTGATACACTTTACATTTTTATTTTTATATCTTATAATTATGAATGTAATACATTCTAACACTGGGACCCTGTGAAACATAAAGAAGTATTAAAGGCAGAAATGCACTAAAATGATCTGCCTTTGGAGATCCCACTGGTAATGTGTGTGGATATATATGTATGGATATATATGTATGTATGTATTTATATATATAGTGATATATATATATATAATGATAATATAATATACTGCTACAAATATTTTTCACTTGGCAAAATGTTATATACACTCCCCTTGTCACTATTGAACAGCTGCAGATCATTCCTATAATAATTCCTATAATAATATATATAAATCCTATGGATTTATTATAATTCATTTCTTGATTCCTGAGTGGTTTACTCACCAGGATGATTTGGTGAATTACCCACCACAAAACCACTGTTTCAACAGAACAAACCCACACACTCTTCATCTCCTGAAGGATTATTAAGCTCTGTTAATTCTTTCCACTGGATTTCCCACTCATGCACCATGTCCACCTCTTAGTCTTCATTATTTTTGAGCGTAAATAAATTCAAATCAAGTGTGTCCACAGTCAGCCAGAGAAAATCAAAAGGCTAGAAGACAAAGCTTATTAAGTAAGATGAAAGGAAATAGTGTTCTTTTGTCCATTATCTGCCAATGCTCTGTACTTATTATTCAACCATTAACATGTCTTTCTTCATCTTATGCTTCTAATTCTACTTTCCATAAAAATGGGAGCATTTGCTATAAGGAGTAACATGTCACAGTGTAAAATTGGCCAACACTTTTTTCCTTCACGCTCAGGAGAAAAGAGCTCTGGTATACTTCAAGGATAAAACATGGCATAAAATAAGCCATCCAAAAATCCAAACACTCAAACATTCAAAAGACAAAACTTGTTTGGATTGACTTTTTCCCCCTCATGATCTTCCATGTTTCAGATCATGCAGGTAGAATAACTAATAAATGAATTTCTCTGGTGTCTATGGTGAGGACAGAATCTTCAAAGCAATGAATGATGACCAACCAGTTGGAAACATAGCAGCTGAATTCTCACATTAGAGGCAATGAGACACAGTGCATCCTGTGTATCGGGCTGCCCTTCTTTTTGCCTTTTAAAAATCATCACTGTCTCAAGTCTATCCCATCACCCCAGGTTCTGGAAAGGACCCAGCTATGGCCCCCAAGCATCCAACTCCCTGGCCACAGTGCTAGGCTGCTTAAGCTAGGTCAACTATTGAGAAAGAGGGGCTATTACTAAAACTGGACTATACATGAAAAGAATAGATGCCAGAGCCACTTACAGTCATATTTCTGAGAACAAAGGTATATACAAAATCACTCTAAATTATTTGGTTCATGATTTTGTGGGCTGACAATATGAACTGGGCTCAGCTGAGTTAATTTTCTGGTCTTGGATGGACTCGTGTATCTGTGGGCATCCCTTTGATTAGCTGGGCCGGGCTCATCTAGGATGGCCTCCTTGGAATAGCTTGTCTTTACTCCATGTGATCTCTAGTTGTCCAGCTGATCTGCCCAGGCTTACTCACATGGCAGGGACGTGGCTTCGGTGAAGAGAAGTGTGCAAGGCCTCTTGAGCATTAGGCTCCAAAGTGGAGTGGCCTCACTTTCCCTACACTCTGTTAATTAAAACAAGCCCCAAGTCCAGTCCAGTTTAAAGCAGTGGTGAAATGGACTCCATATCCTTAGGGGAAGAACTGCAAAGTCATAATACATGGAGGTCTAGAGGGAAGAAAGTAACTATGGCCATTTTTGTAAAGAATCTCATCACCTTATGTCCTGGCCACAATTAACGGATTGGAGTCCATGATTTTGGGACCTACCTCCTTCCACAGGAGGATTGATTGGAGGCCTGTGAACTAAGAGAGAAGCTATATGCCCTCGACACACGCAACATACAAATGGGAGGCAAAGACAGGCTGCCCGCAATAGACTTTCCCATTTGGAACATTCTGTTAAGAACAATTCAGGCAGCGATAATCTTGTAAATTTCATGGGCCAACGGACCTCATCACTGTTGCGGAAGGTCATCAAGAGGATGTGATCTCCAGTTGACCCACGAACTGCTGGTGGACAATCAAAGACTCCCCAACCCCTCTGTTGTCCTTGGAATCTAACTTCTGCCCGCCATTCCATTTTCAAGGTCACAGGCTTGAGATAGTGAGATACTGTTGAGAACCTCCGGAAGGTCGTTATACCTGACTGAACTCCATCCAGGCCTCTATATAAACTTTTGAAGATTCTGGAAGTGAGTGTGGGTCTACACATCTCATGGCCACCGGAGACTAGCCTGGCAAGTAAGTTCCCTTGCTTCTGAAACCTGCCGGCTGCCAGTCTGGGGTGGCCTGCCTTTTTCTTCGGTCTCTGCCTGGCCTCCATGTATGGGGCTGGTTTGCAAACCAACAATCCCAGAGCAGGAGACGCTGCAGATGTGCAGGCTGAAGAGAGGTCTCAACAAGAGGCTGTGGAAAGCACTGGGGCATTTTAAAGTAGATATTTTCTTCTTTGGTCTCTGCACATGCTGACACAACAAATTCTGATTCTAAATGGCTTGGCCAGATTCCTACCTACAGATCAAGCAGGATTTTCTGGTAAATAAAACATTCATGCATTTTTTATTAGCGCATGATTCTTTTTTATGAAATTGTCATTGCCATTTTAGAGTGCATCCGAAATCCTGATATTCAGTGCAAGATTTGAGGAGTGAAAGATTTAAATTGTGTCTTATCATTAAACATTAAGGGTTTTCTATAGCACGTTACTTTTTTTTTCTGTTTTCTACTAAGTCTGGACGATTTGGGCTAATGGAAGCTGATGGTTAGTTAGGATAGTCTTTCTTTGAATCCTAGGATATATTTGTTATTAAACAAAGGTTTTCTAAAGCATAGGTAGCTTTTTATCATTTTCAAAACATTCTGTTGAAAGATAATGTGTTTATAGAAACGTACATATGCCACGTGTGTATAGCTGGATGAACTTTCCCACTGAGCACATTTGTGTGGTCAACAAGCAAGTAAGAAGCAGAATGCTACCACATCCCAGACCCCAGACCCCAGAAGATTCCCTGTGTATGTTTTCAACCATGACTCCTCTTAAGATAGAGCTTCTCAGCCCCAGCACTATTGTTTGGGGCTGAACAATTCTTTGCTGGGGGCGGGAGAGCTATCCTACGTATTTCAGGATCTTGACCGGTACCCTCAGCCTCTACCCACTACCTGCCGGTATCAACTCTCATCTCCAGTGTGATGATGAAAAATATCTCTCCAGACATTGCCAAATATGCCCGGAGGACCAAATCACACCTGGTTGAGAACCTTTGCCTATGAAGTAACCACAATCATGACTTCTAGAAGCATAGATAATTTAGCCTGTTTTGTGCTTTATATAAATGAACTCCTACACTATATTCTTTTGTATGTGGCTTAATTCTCTGAATATTATATTTGCAGCATTCATTCAAATTTCTCTCTGTAACTGTAGGCTATTTATTTTTGTTGCTGTATAATACTTCACTGTGTGACAATACCATAATTCATTTACCCATTCCACTATTTTTTTTTTAATTTATTTCTAGGAGAGAGAGAGAGAGACAGCGTGAGCAGGGGAGGGTCAGAGAGAGAGGGAGTCACAGACTGAAACAGGCTCCAGGCTCTGAGCTGGCAGTCAGCACAGAGCCCGACGCTGGGCTCGAACCCACGAACCGCGAGATCATGACCTAAGCGAAAGTCGGACGCTTAACCGACTAAGCCACCCAGGCGCCCCACCCATTCCACTATTGAAGGGCGTTTTGGTAATCGCCAGTTTTCGACTAATACAGAGTTTTACAACTCATTTGTTTATTATCATATCTTATATCCCAAATTACATACCATACCTTATCTCTTAAAAAGTTGTTTTTTTTTTTAATTAAGGCATCTGACTTTTGGAAATTTTGCTAACCAGGGACAATTTGCATGCTAGGCATTATAAGTAAAATATTTTATGGTAATTTCATAAGAAATCCACAATGGGGCCGCTGGTCCTGACGGTGGTGTTGGGAGGGAAGGGAAGCAGTCTAAGTTCAGTACAACCCATGTTTACTGAACACCGTGACGGCCAGGCGTTTTTGGTAGCTCTGGAAACGTGAAGGTGATTAAGATGAGCTCTTTGAGACGTTTGCCATCCATTTCTTCTAGTGCTGGGTGATTTTTCTCTCCTGGGACTGATTCAATTGAATAGAGCCTCCTGTGTCGAAGGTCGCCTCTGATGACAAGATCTGGGCAGTGCCAGGAGGGAGGGCAGATGGCCAGTGGAGCTGCACCCACTTTTGGTCTTTTTCCAGAAAGATCAGGGTGGGGATCCTAGCGTTGTGTCTCCACTCACCACCAGAGCCAGGACACGAGAAACGGTTTGGAGCGGAAAGCTTGGCTAAGAATGGCCAGGGGGGCAACTGCAGGGAAGACACTCCCTGTCCCCTGAGACCCGTGATTGCAGGGGACACTGGACAGGGCAGGGCAGGGGAGGGAGGTGGCAGACACAGACCCCCTCTCGCCCCCCCCCACGGGGGAAATCCAGCTGACTGGACAGAAATGCTTACGGATGCTCCAGAATCACTTCGTAACAACGCCTGGAGAGTTCATTCACATTCACAACACACATGCTCCTGGACAAAGAGGAACGTGAAGCCAGGGAAAGGGTGGCTCCGCAGGCTTCCGTGTTTTACAGAAGAGGCTAACTTGGTCTTTAACAGGCATTTCCTCTTTCACAAGAAGACTTTCATCGCCAGTATTCCACAAAGCATCTCTGTCTCTTGTCTTTGATACTCAAATATTTCATTAGCGACCGACAATTTCAGGACCACGGAACGAGGCCCAGTGTAACCGGAATCATCTTCCTTGCTTACTCATCATCCTCGACCTTCGAGGATGGACGAAGGACCTTCACCCTTCACCTCTCTTCCTCAGTTTATGTTTGTTCATATTGCTGCGCACTCATGACACTCAGTACTGCTTAATTAAATTGACCAAACGATTATGTTGTGAGTTTGTTTTGAATTAACCTTGCAATTAAGTTTGTATTATAATTATCAAACTATAAATATTTAGGAAATTAAAGAATTTCAACCCAACATGGGAAGGTCTCTAAATCTTCTCTTAAGTAAACCAGTAGGAAATAAAAGAATGTTTTGATTTTTAGAGCCATGTGCATATTTGTCATTTAAAAGATCATTGCATGGGGTGCCTGGGTGGCTCAATCGGTTGAGCATCCAACCTCAGCTCAGGTCATGATCTCGCAGTTCATGAGTTCGAGCCCCATGTCTGGCTCTGTGCTGACAGCTCGGAGCCTGGAGCCTGCTTCCGATTCTGTGTCTCCCTCTCTCTCTCTCTCTGACCCTCCCCCACCAGCACTCTGTCTCTTTCTCCCTCTCAAAGATAAATAAACATTAACAAATCAAAAAATGTTTTAAAAAGATTATGACATTAAACCCAGACCTATTTTCAAGAAAATTTTAGATGGCATTTGTAAAAATGACATTTCGACTACTTTCCTGGGCCACCCTTTAAGCATCTTGCCTAATTTATTAAAATAGCAACAGGTAAAGCAAAAACAAACCCAAACTCAAGCTTTTCAGTGGTCTGTTGAAGTGTGGTCTCCTTAAGGACATGCCATGCTCTCCAGTACCAACCCCTCCCTCCTGCCAGCTAGCCACTGAGAGAACAATAAGCCATTGAACCACCGAATTGCAGAGCCTTAATATTTAAAAGTCAGCCTTTTATGCTTTCCCTCAGGAAAATCCCAAAAGAACACATTTTTCACCATATTTATCCATCACATGCTAAAATAACTCAGAACAAATGAGAGACTTTCCACTGAACTATTTGTGCCTTCCAGTTAATCTGTCTCAAAAACCTTCCATGGCAAGGGATTTGTAATGGGTTGTCACGTGGTCACGGAAGTGTTTTTCTCCTCAGAATTCTTGCTTCCTTGTTTGTGAATCCCAATATTACCAATTATTGTTTAAATAAGTATGCTTGTTGTTGAAAGGAAACTGCAGGTTTTTGTAAAGCAAAATGTGTGTATGTGTTCTTTAAGACATTATATGCACGTACAGATACATCTGTATGTGTGTAGGTGGATTACACTCACACGTAGCAGTACATCTACCTGTAGTATGTATCTAGATAGATGGATATATACATGCATAAACTCACACACAGTGTATACAGCATATATATGTAAATGTATACACACATGTATATACATACAATACAAAGTAATTGTTTAGAGTCTGGACACTGTAACTGGTCCAGTTAGATTTAAATTCCAGATCCATATGGTAACAAAGACAAGTTACTTAATCTTTGAGTGCCTCAGTTTCCTCCTCCTAAAAGAATAATAGTTGTATCTATTTCATCCTGCTGTCAAAAGGGCTAAATGAGTGTATACACACCGAGCTGTACATAGAGCTTAGAATGGCACCCAGCTCATGGTAAACACTATGTAAATATCTGCTTGTAACTGGGGCACCTGGGTGGCTCAGTCGGTTGAGTGACTCTGGCTCAGGTCATGATCTCCTGGTTCATGGGTTCAAGCCGTGCATCAGGATCTGCGCTGACAGCTCAGAGCCTGGAGCTGCTTCAGATTCTGTGTCTCCCTCTCTCTGCCCCTGCCCTGCTCACACTCTGTCTCTCTCTGTCTCTCAAAAGTAAATAGGTGTTGGAAAAAAAATTTTTAATATCTGCTCATAACTAATCTGTGTGTATTTGTGTATATAATATAGGTATAAATAATTAACCTCCTCTGCATCTATTTCACACACTTTTGTATACTAGATCTTTCTTCATGTAGATATAAACGTATACACTGGAAAATGATCGAAAAGTTAACTCTGCTGCTACTAACTCTTCTGCCAAATCTACTCTAAGCCAATTAAATCTAATTTTTGGCTTTTGCCTCATATGTCTCATGTTCCAAACTCCTCAGATATGTCCATCCATTCTTCTCTTGAATCTCGCCAAGGCCTCCACACCTCAGGACCTGCCGAACCCCAGTGTCCCCCGTGTTCTGACTGGGAGCCTGGCCGGCGGCTAGGAAGCCGGCCGCAGAGCTGTGAGTTCTGCAAGGAGGCCGGGGACCGCGTAGGCCCGGGCCTCGCCCCCCGGGCCTCGAACTTGGCTCTGCGCAGGATGTGCCCCGTTCAGTGTCACCCTGGTGCCGACACCCGGGGATCAGAGACCAGACGCCGGCCCCTTGGCTGCACATTAAAATCACCAGGGGAGCTTTGAAGAAGCTTCGTTTCGGCCCGCCCGAAACGATTAAATCAGGACCTCTCGGGTGGGGCTGCACACAGCTCTTTCTTAAGAGCTTCTGCGTGTGTCTACGCTGCGGGCGGGGTTCTGAGCTTGGGCTGTGCGGAGAGGGCGTCGCCATCAAACGTCCGCATCTTTGCCGGGCTGCGGGCAAGGTGCTGGCAGGGCGAACCCCTCCCTGCGTGTGGGAGGCGGCACCCCGCACTCCTCGGAGAAGGTCAGTGGGCAGCTTCTTGAGGCCATGCTCCCCGCCTGCACCTAATGCCTCCGGAATAAAACGATCTGCTGTAGATCAAATGCTCTCAAAGTTTTCTTCTATCGCCACGCACATGATGGACAATGTTCATGGGCAGGATGCTGTCAGGCCGGAATAAGCGCGCCCGTTCCCGGCCGCAGTGGTATTCAAGGAAGCATTGTAAAATGCAGGTTGGTGACAGTGACGTAATCATAGGGACACTTTGGGTTGTCATTCAACAAAGTTGGTAATTTGCAAACTTAGGTACTTTAGTTACAGTTCATCGACTCAATGCATATTTACTGAATACCTGCTCCCTACGCACTGGCCTAGGGGTTCGGCATGAAAGACTTGAAAACCACCACAGCAAATTTCTTGCTCTCTGTAGCAATTACATTTTAGGGCAATTGCATTTTAGTGAGAAAACAGTAAACAAATAGATGAATGAACAAACATGTGTTTCTGTGTGGTGGGGGCGGGGTGGACAGTCGGTAAATGTCATGAAGGAAAGGAGAAGGTGAAGGAGTGCCTTGTTGGGTAAAGTAATCTGGAAGGACCTTTCAGAGGAGGTGATATTTGAGTAGAGACCTAAAGGAAGTGAGAAGGCCAGGCTCGTTGGTGGGAGAAGGTCTTCTCTGGGGGAAGAGCACTACAATCAATTGCAGAAGCCCTGGATAGGGAGCCCGCTGTGTGATTCGGAGAACACCAAGGGGGCTGAGGTGGCCGCGATAGGAAAGGCACGGGGACAGAGGTGGGGGTAAAGTCGGTGCTCGCAGCGCCTCTGGATTTAGTTCTTAGCGCAGTGGGAAGCCTCCGGAGGGTTGGAGGGAATGCTGACTTGCCCTGTAAAAGGTTTGCTCCATCCGCTGTGTCGAGCGCTACGGTGGCTGATGGATGGAGCTGGAAGCATGAGACCTGGCAAGTGGTTACAGTCACAATCCAAAGGAGCTGTTGGTGAGAGCTGCGGCAGAGAAGTGCGGAGGCGTGGCGAAGTTTCACGTATTTTCAGAGTTACCAGGACTTGGTGATGGGGTAGGAGTGGGATGGATAGGAGAGATCGATGGGGTGTGGAGGCCTTTACTGAGACGGAGGACACTGGGAAAGAGGGTGTTAGGGTGAAAATCATGAGTTCGATTGGGATACGTTAAGTTAGAGATGCGTATTAGACATCCAGGTGAAGATACTGAGTAGAGAATTGACTATATGAGCTACAGTTAAAGGGAGAGGTTGGGATTTATGATCTCAATTTGATAGCCATCATTATAAGATTATATATTTATCTATTTTTGTCCTGTTTTTCCCCAAGAATACGCATTTCATGAAGACAGAAAATTAATCTGTTTTGTTTTTCAGTGTATCCCCAGCTCCTAGAACATGAATTGGCACATAATAAGTGCTCAGTAAATATTGAGTGGATAAAATATTGAATGGGTAAAAAATTAAACACCAATTCAGGGCACTATAGCTAAATGAAAAAGAACAGGAAATAAGAAGTGCTAAAGGATGGCATGCTGTGTGAGTTGAGGCAGGGGAGTGGTCAGAGTGGACTGTCATGGTCAAGAAAAGTATTGGAGGACACTGACCTTTATCAGGTCTTAAAGAAAGGGTAGGTTTATAGGAAAAAGGAGTCAGAAAGGGGGTGAAGTCTGGAGGAATATGATGACTTTGGTTTAAGTTATGTTGGATTGAAGTAACAGAGGAATGTTTGAATCCAGGAGAAAGACATTTCCTTTAGTTCTCTAGGTGGTTTGAGATCTGAACTTGGCAAAGGACAGACACCAGCATGCCTCCTTCCCGGAAGGAGAATCCACACTGCTACATTAGGATATTGAACCACAAATGTGTTAACAGAAAATTAAGGAGGAAGTTTTGACCAAGACACCAAAAAACAGTTGAAAAGAGTTTCTAAAGCAGCACGTCTCAAACTTTAATATGCACACAAATCACCTGGAAATCTTGCTAAAAACGCAGACTTTGTCTCCATACAGGCACCTGAGCTTCTCTGTTTCTACAAGCTCTGAGACAATGCTACAGGGTCCTTGGACCACATTTTAACAAGGTGTTAAACCAAAATGAAAATTTTCAAAGGGGTAAGTAAAACCCAGTTACATGACTCTTAAACGTCTCATCGACATCGAGGGTATGAAAGGATTGGGTTTCTGGGCATCAAAGGGAGCCTGTTATAGATTGGACTGGTTTGTGGGCAGCTGCTCATGGGCTGTGAGCAAGGGCGGAGGTGGGTGGTGCTTCCAGTAATCTCAGACCAGGAGGGGGGATCTCAGTGAATCTCTTGACAGCACGGTACCGTGTCACCTCCAGTTGGAGGGACAAAGTGGACCGAGGGCTGACTGAGAAGACAAAGGGGGAGACACCGGCTGCTACCTGACAGGCTGAAGCGGCCGCTTAGTAACGAGGCCGTTCACACAGTCTGCCAGGGCAAAGCGAATGTAGGTCAGAAACCAGGCCAGTAGGCAGAAGAAGAGATAGAAGGGAGAGATTACAGAAGGCCCTAGCTAGGAAGGCCCGGAAGATTTCACTGTAAATCAAGTTTGGAATCTAGATTATTACATGTGATGGGAATTTTCATTTCGGAGTGGAGATTCTATGCTTTATTTTTAAATGTGTGTAGGATCTTTTTATGATCTATGAGAGATCAGAAAGCAATTTACCGAGGGCCTTTTAACGAGGGGTGGAGAAGTCCTCCCACTGAGCAAACTTGAAAGAGGCAGTGGGAAACAAAGTAGAATTGATTTATGGGTGTGCCCGTGAGTTCTGCCCATTCAACGTTTTGGTGGTAGGCGGGTTCAAGGGAAGGAAGAAGACCAGCCTTGGATATGCACGTCAGGCGTAAATTCAACAGCTTCAGTAATCTCGCCATTGAGTTCCTTTGTCTGACGCCACCGACGGTTACAAGATTGCTTTGTAAACGCCGGTCCTTTCAGAGATCTTCGACAACCTGTGGCCGTCCACCCTTGGACCACGGGACGCCACGCCTGTAGGTCCGCCCCCCCGTGTCTGCTCACACCAGGTAGAGTTCAAAGGCTTCCATTTGTAGAAGACTCTTGCGAATTCCCTTCTCCTTGGGCAGACGATGGCGGGGGAAGAGCAGTCACCCCTAGGAGCTGCAACACTAACACACGCTCGTAAGCTCAGACTTGGGACAAAGGTGTCTTGGAAAAGTTGTGTGTCTGGTATTGTCATTGATGCCCCAGGAGCCTGTGAACATGGAGACCCAATGAGATGCACATGGTTCCTGGCCCAGCAAATGCTTACACCCCCAACACAAGGGATGATGTTGTTAGGTACCAGGCTTGGAACCTGAGAGTTTTTCTGTGAGAAGGTGGAGTGGAAGGACTCCTGCATCTCCTCAGTCTTCCCTTTCTGGAAGCTTCTCTTGGGGCTCTCAACCTACATTTTCTGCACCAGCTACACTAAGACTTCTTGAAGTTCCGGCATCTGAAGCCTTCCTTCAAGGCTACCTCAATGTCTCTTCCTCTCTGAGAGCCCCTCAGTCCTACTTCCTTCAGGTAAACTTGGCTAAATATGACAGCCTTTTGAGCCTCCACAAAACTCCATGAGGGCTTTTCTCTGCGGTCATTCCTGGTGCATTAACAGATGCGTATGGGAAGGAATGCGCTCCTGTTAGTGGGTAACTTTCCTTCTATTGGATGTTTGATTCCTTGTGTGGTTAAGATGCTACTAGATTGTTTCGATGTCCTAAAAGTTGAGAAAACTCTGCATTAAGAGATCCTAGGTGCACGACGGAGAACCGTGAAAGGCATGTGGTCTTCCGCCAGGTTGTGGGCAGGTGAGTCCTGAGAGGCAGCCAGCCAGCTGCCCGGGTGCTCTAGTCCTGCGGTGCTGGGCTGTCGGCGTCTCAGCCTGTGTACGCTGGGGCCCTAACCTCGCACGCTTTTTGTGCACTGCCCTTTTGTTCTTTCTTAGAATTTAGTAGGTTTTAGGGGTGCCTGTGTGGCTCAGTCCATTGACTGTCTGACTTGATTTTGACTCAGGTCATGTTCCCAAGGTTGTGGGATTGAGCCTTACTTTGGGCTCCATTCTGAGCATGGAGCCTGCTTGGGATTCTCTCTCTCTCTCTCTCTCTCTCTCTCTCTCCCTCCCTCCCTCTAAAAATAAAATACATCTTAAAAAAAGAATTTAGTAGATTTTAAAGTCACCTTTTTTTTTTCCTGATTATAAAGGTAATATGTATCTCTGGTTCCTATGTACGTGCAGGTGTCTGACCCCATCCCTGTTGGCATCGTTATCCTGGTCTGATTATGAACAGAAATATCCTGGCTAGAATCCTAACTTGCACCGGAACCCTCCTGATTGACAGGATTTGAATGACCTCTGGCACACACACGAACTGGTGCTGTAAACAGCGTTGTACACAAATTGCTATACATCTGATTGTACATCTGTGTACTCTGATTACTCCCTTAAGAAAACTCCAAAAAGTAGGATTTTCAAATCAACATTTACAAAGGTATTTCGGACCTTGGATAAATTATGCCATTTTACTCTCCAGAAGAATGACAACCACTTATAGCTCATAAAAACCTATGATATTACTAGACAGGAGTTTGGTTGTTAAAATCAATAATCTCAGCACCAACACCAATGTAACAATTTCAGGAGCCAAGAAGCTTCTATTTTTTTCTAATTCAAGTGGGAAAATTAGGAACTCCTACTTCTTCCCACCTCTGGCCTTGCTTCCCATTATTTGCAAGTGTCTTTTGAGCTATATTTCTATGTCTTAAAGATAAATTATGTTTCACATTATTTATCTTTTCATTTAAAAACTATACATGTACATCATGTTTGTAATCAAGATTACTGTAATTATTTAGACTGTGATTAATATATGTAATTACATATTAAGCACATTAATATATATTTATGTATTTGTGTGGTAATATTATACCAATATGTATCTATATATCATACACTGACATCTGTTTATATATAATAATATATTTAAATGGAGCCAAGACTTCCTGAGCCTTTATTGCCACAGCTTCTTCTCTTTTTGCTTCCTTCTCCTTCCCTTTCTCTCTCTTCCTCTCAGGCTGGGTTATACCTTGAAGTAAATTCTTTACTGGGGAGCATTTGTTTTAGACTTCCTGGCATATTTGATCACATCTCCATCGAGTCTTCTCTGATGGATGGCCCTGATCAGAGTGGAGTCAAAGATTCCCAGTTTTCTTCCCAATCTGCCTAAAATGGATAACATGGAACTCTCTGAGTAGCCAGGCTCTTGGAGTATAGAAACATTTACTGGGATATAATTTGTTGACAGTATAATAGGGCCGCAACTACCATTTCATTCTACTTTTCCTGTTTTTTTCAAGACACAGTATTCCTCTCATTGGAATTCCACCATCTTGGGGAATTGTGTCTTTTCAAATCTAGTCTTGACACCTAGCCATTGCTGGATCCCATTCAATGGAGGCGGGGTCGAGGGGCAAACGTGGATCTCCCACTTGTGTGCTCCAGAACTACCAGGCAGCCACGGAATGCCACGGACTCACACAGTTGAGTTGGAAGAGGGGTTTGAAGTGTTTAGTTCTTCTCCTCCTGGTGTCAGAGATGATCAGGTAGGTCAAGTCCCCGAATAGCCCATGAGCAGAGATGGATGATTAGGAGGTACGTTCTGTGGCCGGATGCCTTCAGAATTTGTTTTCTTTAAATTTTTCTGACTCAGGCTTTTAGATCCTTTTTGTCCCACATCATACACATTTGCCTCTCATCTTGTTTCTTTGTGGCATAGATCCCTGAAAACATTCATGCACCAGAGAACCCTCCAGTATTAACTTCACATGGCTGGTCAGTTTTCGGCTACAACCACCAGGTCTATATCCACAGTCAAGTATGGCATGGTTTCAACTAGCCAGGCATAAATACAAAACAAAGAAAAGCAAAGGATGTATGATCAGTGCTTCCCATGTCATTTTAAATTCCACTATACCTTCTTGTCATATAGATGACACTTGGTATAGAATTCTTGGTGCGTGCTAGGCGTTTATCCAAGGGATACAGGGATGCTGTTTCGAAGGGACACATGCATCCCAATGTTTATAGCAGCGCTACGGACAATAGCCAGAGGATGGAAAGAGCCCAAATGTCTATCGATGGATGCATGGATAAAGGAGATGTGATATATATATATACAATGGAGTATTACACGGCAATCAGAAAGGATGAAATCTTGCCATTTGCAACTATGTGGATGGAACTAAAGAGTATTATGCTAAGTGGAATTAGTCGGTTGGAGAAAAACATATCATATGGCTTCACTCCTATGAAGACTTTAAGGTACAAAACAGATGAACATAAGGGAAGGGAAGCAAAAATAATATAAAAACAGGGAGGGGGACAAAACATAAGAGACTCTGAAATATGGAGAACAAGCAGAGGGCTGCTGGAGGGGCTGTGGGAGGGGGGATGGGCTACATGGGTGAAGGGCGTTAAGGAATCTATTCCTGAAATCATTGCTGCGCTATCTGCTAACTAATTTTGGATATAAATTTAAAAAGTAAATTCAATAATAAATAAACAAAAAGAAAAGAAAAAAGAATTCTTGGTGCACATTCTTGTGTCTTCCACAATCCCGTGTGTTGTTCTAGTCTCTTCTGAGGCTGGTCTAGTTCACTTTCCTTTGTAAGCGCGCTGCCTCTTTGGCATGCTGGCCTGTAGAGGCTGATGACGGCTCCATCCCCTCTTCTCTTGGAATCTGTGTGTCCCTTCACTGTACAGACGCAGGCCATCTTGTTATCTCAGAAAAAACTGTTTTCTTAATCCTTTTGTAATCTTCCCTGTGATTTTTCACCCTCCAGCTTGCACCCCGTATCCCTGATACAGTTTCCTACGTGGTCAATTCTATGTGTTGCTGTTTCTAGTTTGAATTTTTAGCTGTGAGGGACTTTTAGGGTCATCTGCTGTCTCTTTATTTTATTCTGCTAGCTACCTTTACATCCCATTCTGTTGCGTTATCGCTTCTTTGAAGTACTGTGTCTCCTCTTTAACTCATATTTCACTGAGTCCCTGGTGTCATCGATTCCTTTTTCCAGGGTGAGTTTATATTAGAAATGGTTCTGGTTACGACTGATGGAAACAAACCAGTGTAAGTACAAGTGGGAAATTTATCGGCTCACACAGCCCAGCCGCAGGAGGGGCAGAGCTGGAGCTGGGATTAGGGCCACAGTGCCGTCAGCAGCCTCTCCTGCCTCTACGTCGTCATTGTATTAATCCCCTGCCCTCTCATGGCAAAACTGGTCCCCGAAGACCCTCATTCAAACCCTTCACCATGGGAGACAAAACACTTTCCCTCTAGCCAGAGTGACGACCATGTTGAGAAGTAGCCTCGTTACACTCCTGTCCCTACATCAGTGAGCGTGGCCAAAAGATTAAGACCTGAACGGCTCACCTTGGGCCATGGCTCTGCCTCTGTGGTCGGGGTGTGGGACCGGTTGCGGTAATCTCTGTGGTTTCTCCATCTTTCTCTTGCAAGCTGTTTAGTCCTTAGCTTTGTGGGTGTCCCTAATCGTTATTCAATTTATAAGTGGGACACTTCTAACTGGGCTTGTTCTTTGCCCAGTGATACTGTGAATGGCGCTTCTGAACCGTGCCCCTTGCCTACCTCGTCCAAGCCTCCGTGTACACAGATATTGATGGTTGTGACTCTCTTTCAGGTGTTTGGTTGTACATTGATTGGTGCATATAAGGGGTTGGAGGGGGCAGGATGTGAAGGCAAGGGCTTCCACGTGACCGTGGCTAAAGGCAACCACCTGACACTGTTGCCTTTGAGCGCTTTCCAGTTATGAGTAAGCCGTGAAAGGAGAGACCGCAGTAACTCCCATTTGTGAATATGGGAAGCAGTCTAGTTGTAGGCAGTGTGCATTAAATACCGTATAGACCCCAGCCATCTAATTCAGCATAGTCTGACCGTTCTGTCTAAGACTATATAAATATCTTTACTTTATTGAGGTATAGTTTACATAACATCACATTCACCCTATTTAAGTGTAAAGTGACTTCAACTTTTAGTAAATTTATAAAGCTGTGCAAATATCACCACAATCCACTCTTAGAATATTTTTATCACCCCAAAAGATATATACTGCAAACATTCCCAATTGCCACCCCTGATCCTCAAGCAACACGAATCTACTTTCTGTTTCTACAGATTTGTCATTTCTGGACATTTAGTGGAAATGGAACCAGACTCTGTGGTCTTTGGCATTTGGCTTCTTTCACCGAACATAATGTTTTTTGAGGTTTATTCACGTGGCAGTCAGTATCAGAAGTTGGGGCTATTTTATTGCTGAATAGTATCCCCTGGTATGGATTTAATGGCCATATTTTTTGAACCTCTAAGTGAGATACATTATCTGACAGAGATTGCTTTTCTGATTTGTAGGGAGAATAAAGTATTTTAAATTGAGCCCAGCCTGGATAGTGGCTGTAGACAGAGCATGAAAACATTCTTTCCCCTTTATCGTTGGTAGAGTTTGGCACATACCTGCTCAAAACAAATTAATATTGCCGTTTGCACAGAATCATTTGGCCAGAACAAATACATTCATATGCCAATGCAGCTGTCACGGGTGGAAATAGGGGGCCCAGGAGCCAAGGACAGCAGAGGATTAGTACAGTTCTTTGGACTGGTGAGAAGCAGCACCTCTTTAAAACACAGACACACAAACACACTTACACACACACACACACACACACACACACACACACACACACGCAATACCAGATACACACACAGAGACACACCACTCCTCCAAAACAATGAGTACGTATCCACACGACACCAAACAGACACACAAAAGCATTAGCTTTCTTCCAGCATTACTCAGAATGCAGAGTATGTTGATTTCGTTTAAGGCAAAAATGATGATAATATATTCTATTTCAAGATCATTAAAGATAAGGAGACATTGGTCTTTTTGAAATTGACAAGGCTCAAATATTCACAAAGAGTAAGCCTTATATAAAATAGGTACATTATTTGTATCAGTCATCCGTCTCGTTGCTTATATTTCTGAAATCACAGGGCCGATAGTTATGTCAAAGGAAGAGTAGACAAAAAGCACGGATCTATCAACGATCTATCATTTCTCTTGATCTATCTAGTCGTCTATCATCTACCTCTCTAACTCTTCCCTTCTTTTTAGAGTTGCATGATATTTCACATATTCATACACTTATTTAATTTAAATTATCACTTTAAAACATTTTTTTAATGTTTATTTATTTTTGAGAGAGAGAGAGAGACAGAGCATGATCAGGGGAGGGGCAGAGAGAGACAGAATCCAAAGCGGGTTAGGCTCTGAGCTTTCAGCACAAAGCCTGATGCAGGACTCAAACCCATGTGCCGTGAGATCACTACCTGAGCCAAAATCAGACGCTTAACTGACTGAGCAACCCAGGCGCCCCTAAGTGCTCTTTCTTAGACATTTACAGTATTGTCAATTTTCTGAATACCTTTCTCTATGGACATTGAGAGTGTTCATAATTTTCTGAACTAAATCTAATGAGCATCCTTGAGTATATACACTTGTGTATGAGTAAAAGCATCTCTCTAGAATATTTTCCCAGTGGTTGAGTTGTTCAATAAAGAATATCCCAAGTTAAAATTGATAGATGTTGTCAATTGCCTTCAAAAAACGTTGCACCAATGTACTCTCCCATCAGCTATGAAAAGTAAGTTTCCATGCCCTCCGATCCTCATGATTAGCATTCTTTTAATTTTGGGCCATCTGTGTTGGCATATGCCATATCTCTTTGTTGTGATTTTCATTATTCTGGTTGTTTAGAATCTTCTCATAGAAATATTGGTCATAGGAATGTCCTTCTGTGTTTGTTTTCCATTTCACTTTCTTTTTTAAAAATGTTTATTTATTTTTGAGAGAGAGAGTATGCATGAGACGGGGGGAGCAGAGAGTAAGGGGGAAAGGGAATCTCAAGCAGGCTCTGTGCTGATGGCGGAGCCCAATGAGGGGCTGGAACTCACAAACTGTGAGATTATGACCAGAGCTGAAGTCAGAAACTTAACCAAGTAAGCTACCCGGGAGCCCCTCCATTTCACATTCTTTATATATATATATATATAAAGATATATAAAATTTTATATATATATATAAAATTTACTTTCTGTTCTGTCATTATAATATTCTCTCTTTGTGGTGGGGATTTTTCATTATTATCAAACTTTTAAACATTTTTAAGTCTTGAGATAATTTTAGATTTACACAAAAGTTGCAAAGATAGGACAAAGAATTCCTGTATACTCTTTATTAGAACCCAGCTTCTCCTAATATTAATAACTAAGTAATCATCATGCATTTGTCAAAAACTAAGAAATTAACATTCCCACAATAGTATTAGCTAGATTACAAGCTTTATTTGGATTTCAGCAGATTTCACACTAATACCCTTTTTCCAGTCCCAGATCTCATCCAGGACACCTCGGTGCATTTGGTCACCACGTATCCTTTGTCACCCCCAATCTGTGACAATTTCTCAGTCTTCATTTTTCACAACATTGTACTTCTGGTGAATGTTTATTTGCGTTTTGCAGACTGCTGTCAGTTGGGGTTTCTCTGGAATTTTCTCACTATTTGACTTGGAGAAAGAACACCTGGGAGGCGAAGTGCCCTCCTCACCTCATCGTCCAGGGGTACAATATCCACGCGACCTATCACTGGTGATGCTAGCCTTAATCACTCACTTAAGATGGTGACTGACAGATCACTCCATTGCAAAATCATTAGTCTTCCCTTTCCATTCTCTGTGTGTTAGAAGCAAATCACTAAATCCAGCTTACACTTAAGGGGAAGGAAATTAAGTTCCACTTCCTGAAACAGGGGAAAGAATCGACATTTATTATTTGAAATTCTTCTGGTAGGAAGGTTTGTCCCTTCTCCGCCTGTTTCTTTATTCTTCAGTCATTCATTTATGTTAATATGGCTTTATGAATATTTTACTTTATGGACTTTATTCAATTATTCAATTTATTGAATTTATTACAGAAATTTGAATTTTCGTGTGTTCAACTTTATCAACCTTCTACATACATCTGTGTTTTATATCTTGTGAAGGATATTTGCTGCCACCTTAATAATAACAGGACTTTCCTGAAGTTTCATGGCATTTAAGTATTTAATAGTAATTCAATTTTGTATGTGACAGGAGAGAAGTCTCTAAATTTGTTTCTTCCATATTTACCTTTATTCGTCCTAAGGACACATTTTATTCTAACATCATTTATTAACATTCTCTCCCATTGGCTTGAATTGCCACCATTATCATGTTAAGTGGTGGTCTCGTGTGTGTGTGTGTGTGTGTGTGTGTGTGTATGTGAGAGACAGAGAGAGAGGGATTATATTCTTTCCTTCTTTCTTTCTTTCTTTCTGTGTAATTTACATACAGTGTTATATTAGTTTCAGGGGTACAACAGAATGATTCAACAATTCTATACATTACTCAGTGCTCATCAAGGTAAGTGTACTCTAAATGGCCTTTATCTGTCTCACCCACCGTCCCACACACCTCCCCTCTGGCAACCAGAGAACCTCAATAGACACTTGCTCAAAGAAGACATACAGACGGCCAATAGGCACATGAAAAGATGCTGAACATCACTCATCACAGGATGTGCTTTTCTCTTTCTATCAAAATTCTCTGCTGTTTACAGTACGTTTTGATATCAGGCAAAATTCTTCCATATCTTATTTTTTCAGTAGAAGCTGGACACCAAAAGGCCCCTACTGTATGATTCCATTTACAGGGAAATGTCCAGAATAGGCACATCTGTGGAGACAGAGAGTTAGATGAGTGGTTGCCAGAGATGGATGGATGGAAGACATAGGGAGTGGCCGCTAATGGATCTGAGGTTCCTCTCTGGGGTGATGAGGATGCTCTGGAACTCGTGGCCACCTATGAGCAACTTTGTCATGCACTAAAAATCACTGAATTGATACTTTAAAAAGATGAACTTTATGATATGTGAATTATATCTCAAGATAGCTATCATTTTAAAAATGAAGCTGAAAATGGATACAAAGTTTCTGTTTGGGATGATGAGAATGTCCTAAACTTAGATTTTTATGAGGGTCACATAACTCAGTAAATACTAAACAACACCGAGCTGTACACTTTAACAAGTCAACTTTATGTTTGTAAATTTCACACGCCTAAAGTTATTCAAAAATATATGGGCAATCTCTGTTAATTTTGTCATCCGATAAAACAGACTTGGGAAATTAAAATAAATACTTTGAGGACTTTGATTAACACTGCATTGCATTAAGTTATGGAATAATCTGGAAAGAACAGTTAACCTCACATTATCAGCTTGTCTCATTGGGATCAATCTGTGTCCTGGATAATTGAATCCAGGATTCAATTGAATTCATACAAGTCTTGCACATTCAATGTATGAATTGAATTCATACAAGTCTTGCACATATTCAGAATGTCATTTGCTAGTTTTTGTTTCCTTTGTGAATCAGCCCTTCTCTATTAACATTTTCTGATGTTCAGAAAATGATTGAATTTTTAAATTGTTGGTTATGTTTCTGGCTGCCTGATTGAATTGTCTTATTGGTTAAAATAGCTTTTCATTTGATTCTCCTGAATTTCAAGACATACAGCAATATGATCTACACATAGAGTTTAATCTTCTCAGGACAATATTTGCATCTCATATTTCTATTTTTTGTTCTGTTGCAATGACAAAGTTCTATGTTATAATCTTTTAAATTAGATGAGAGAGCTGGCCTCTCCCCTGTTCTTTGTCCTTTATTGTATGTTATTTCATCTTGGTTGCTGTAAATATCACTCTGAAGAAAAAGTAGTATCCTATATGTCCCATTAGAAGGTAAATTTTTCCCTCTACAAATGAGTAGTTTGTGGAAAGGTAATTTGAAACCACTTGAATATTCTGTTTCTCAATAACTTATCAACTAATGATGTTAGCATCCATTGATAATTCTTGCCTAAATCAGTTCTGACACTCAGGTTGCAAGATGGTGATTTTCCTCCCTAATTTCTATTGTTTCTTCTATATCTGTTAGCCAGATTTCTTCTCTGAAGAAAAGGTCTTTCCTTGCTTATCTCTATTTTGGGGTATCATTATGGACTCATGGATTTTTTACCAATTTGTGTGTTCTAATCTATTACTGTCATTATTCTGTTTGATATTCACATCATCCCCTCTTCGGGGATGTCCTTTTAACATGTACAATAAAATTTCAAAGTTTATCCTTTGCTGTCCCAGCTCCAGCCCTGGCATCAGCCATTTCTTTAAGGACTTCTGGGTTGTTGTTTTTTTTTATAATTAGAAGAGGATATTTAGAAACTTCGTTCTGGGCATTTAGATGTACTCACTACCCCTGCTGTGTCATAGCTTCTAGACTCACAGTGGACAGAGCCAGGAAATGTATGCATGTACATGTAAATATACACACTGCTTCATCTCTGTCTGTCATCTATCATGTATCAGATACACAAGTATATCAGAAACCACAAGTGTGTGCTGATACGTTCAATTCTGATCCAAAACCACAGCTTTGATTGTAGCTTCCCCATCCGTGATCTATTGACTTATTTGCTCAATCCTAGAATGTATAAAAAGTAGTTTTAGGATTGCTAACACACAAAGGTGGAAAGAAAAGAACGCTACTAACTAGCCCTCAATATTTTTTTTAATTTCAGTTTAAGGGTACACAGCCAAAATACTGTGTTGCAAAGCTACATGGGCTATTTCTTCTTATTTTCCCCATCAGTTTGGTTACGCTATTCATTTGAAGTGTAATTAAATACATTTGGTTTTGTTTGTACCCTATTCTACAGGTTCCCTTCTTATCCTTGGTAATTTTTTTTTTATTTTGCTTGTTGTTTATATGAAACACGACTGTGATTCCAAAAGTCAAAACTACCCAAAACCAAATAAGCACAGGATGTGAGTTTTTGCCCCCAAACCATCCACCTCCTTCAGGTAAACAATCCAATCAGTTGGTGTTTGCTTGTCCGTTCACCAAGTGGCTCCACACATGGAGAGCAAGAGAAAGCGCAGAAGGAAGCAGGCCATTCCAGGTTGGTGGTGGTAGGTTTAATAAGCAAAGGGAGCCTACTTACTCATGATGCTTGTCCTGGGAGGGTGTGAGACGAGCGGATCCCCGCGCCTCCCCACTAGAATCGTACAAGTGTATACGGAGGCTTATCCGGATTGAGTCACATACACCTTGCAGACGGTCTCAAACCTGCATCACTCTCTGAAGACTGTGTCCTTGAAAACAGCTCCCACTGTGGGAGGGCTGGGGAGGGTGTACATTCCAAGGGCAGAGAATGGGGTGAGAAAATTCCAACTGCCCCCGGGCCCCTACCCCCTGCTCCCCACCCCACCCCTGTACAGCTTCACGGTCAACCAGGGGTCACAGCCTTTCAATAACTTTCTCCAACGATTCTTCCTGTGTTTCCTTTTGCAAAAATATATAGGTACATACATAATGTTATCATTTCATTATTTCTCTTACACAAAAAGTGGCATACTATATATACTCATTTTTCATTTTAACATGCGAATCGTGGGCTCAGTGTAGTTAAGTAACTTTTCTAGTCTCACCAAGCCATAAGCAGAGGAACCAGGAAAATAGAGTTGCACCCTGATACTATCCATTTTTTAAGCCATCTCTTCTATTATGTTTGTGATTAATTGGTAATCCCCAATATTAGACAAATTAGGCAAAAAGAATGTTTACATTTTTATTTTCTGGAACTATTACTGCTTCCCAGAAACAATCCTAGCTTTCCTCAGAAAGGCTGATGTATGTTTAATAGGCATTTGGAATAGTTCTAATATTTCCTGTTGTGGCAAAGCTTACTTTCAAATATATATATATATTTTTTTTGAGAATTGAAAATACCCTGCAAGATTACTTGCTTTCTTACCATCCCACACTCCTTCTGTTTAGTCCTCCTTAAGGCTTTCCAGCTGAGATGGATATTGCCTTCAAAATCTTTCCAGTTTAATGTAGTAGGGAGTTGACATTAGCATCAGAATCACAGCACCCAGGGGCCTGGCTAGCTCAGTGGTAGAGCTTATGACTCTTCATCTCAGAGTTCATGAGTTCAAGCCCCACATTGGGCATGGAGCCTACTTTAAAAATAAATAAGAAATCACAACAACCGAAGCTCATATACAATCTCTCCTTTTTCTCCTTCTAGCAGTCAGGAAAAAAAAAATCTACTTTGACCCTATAAATAGAAAGGGACACCTATAGCAATACTATATTTCACTCACATGTAAATTAATCTGAAATCTAAAATATCCACCAATCATGGAAATAGTTTGAAAAGGGGAGACTATCAGTCAGCTTCAGGCTTCAGATACCTACCTCTGAGCACAATGAATAATTTTCCTGCCATTTTAAGTGAGAATTCACTGCTTTTCTCGCTGCTTAGTTCAAAAGACTCTAATATAACAACATAAAGCCACTGTAAATGTAAAGTTTAAATTAAGGGAAATAAAAAGAATTCTAGATCAGGGGAAAAATGCTTTCAAGGAAAAAAATACGATCACTGAATTGTAAAATACAATGGATTCTCTTAAGTTCTCAGATATAAAATTATATGATCTACATACAGTAATATTTTTGCCTGAGCCTTTCCAATATCCTATGATTTATACCTCTTGTTCTTTCTCTTATCTAATTGCACTGGGTATTAGTTACATTACATATATTTGTTGTATAGTTACAGTAATAATAGGATTCTTTTTTTTAAGATTTTTATTTTATTTTGTTTTGTTTTTTACAAATAGTTTATTGTCAAGTTGGTTTCCATATAACACCCAGTGTTCATTTCCACAAGTGCCCTCCTCCATGCCCATCTCCCCCCTCCCCCCCACACCCATCAGTCCTCAGTTGTTCTCGGCATTCAAGAGTCTCTTGTGGTTTGCCTCCCTCCCTCTCCCCCGCTATTTTCCCCCTTCTTCTCCCCTATGGTCCTCCTTTAAGTTCCTCCTGATCCTCCTATACATGCAAACATGTGATATTCGTCCTTCTCTGCCTGACTTATTTCGCTCAGCATAACACCCTCAAGGTCCATCCATGTTGCTACACATGGCCAGATTTCATTGTTTCTCATTGCCATGTAGTATTCCATCGTATAGATAAACTACATTTTTTTAAATATTTTTATTTATTTCTCGGAGATAGAGAGACAGCGTGAGCAGGGGAGGGTCAGAGAGAGAGGGAGTCACAGACTGAAACAGGCTCCAGGCTCTGAGCTGGCAGTCAGCACAGAGCCCGACGCGGGGCTCGAACCCACGAACCGCGAGATCATGACCTAAGCGAAAGTCGGACGCTTAACCGACTAAGCCACCCAGGCACCCCAATAAACCACATCTTTTTGATCCATTCGTCCGCTGATAGACACTTAGGCTCTTTCCATGTTTTGGCTATTGTGGAGAGTGCTGCTATGAACATTGGGTACATGTGCTCCTGTGCATCAGCACTCCTGTGTCCCTCGGGTAAATTCCTAGCAGTGCTATTGCTGGGTCATAGGGGAGTTCTGTTGTTAGTTTCCTGTTTTGCAAAGGGGCTGTACCCGTTTACATTCCCACCAACAGTGTAGTAGGGTGCCCGTTTCTCCACATCCTCGCCAGCATCTAGAGTCTCCTGATTTGTTCATTTTAGCCACTCTGACTGGCGCGAGGTGGTATCTCAGTGTAGTTTTGATTTGTATTTCCCTGAGGAGGAGGGACGCTGAGCATCGTTTCATGTGTCTGTTGGCCATCTGGATGTCCTCTTTGGAGAAGTGTCTGTTCATATCTTCTGCCCATGTCTTCACTGGATTGTTTGTTTTTCGGGCGTGGAGTTTGGTGAGCTCCTTATAGATTTTGGATATTAACCCTTTGTCTGGATAAACCCTTTGTTTGGATATGTCATTTGCAACTATCTTTTCCCATTCCGTTGGTTGCCTATTAGTTTTGTGGGTTGTTTCCTTGGCTGTGCAGAAGCTTTTAATCTTGATAAGGTCCCAATTGTTTATTTTTGTTCTTGATTCCCTTGCTTTGGGGGATGTGTCAAGTAAGAAGTTGCTGCGGTGGAGGTCAAGGAGGTTGTTTCCTGCTTTCTCCTCTAGGGTGTTGATAATTTCCTGTCTCACATTCAGGTCCTTTATCCATTTTGAGTTTATTTTGTGCATGGTGTGAGAAAATGATCTAGTTTCATTCTTCTGCATGTTGCTGTCCAGTTCTCCCAACACCATCTGTTAAAAAGGCTGTCTTTTTTCCATTGGATATGCTTTCCTGCTTTGTCAAACATTAGTTGGCTGTATACTTTTGGGTCCACTTCTGAGTTCTCAATTCTGTTCCATTGGTCTATGTGTCTGGTTTTGTGCCAATACCATACTGTCTTGATGATGACAGCTTTGTAGTAGAGGCTAAAGTCTGGGATGGTGATCCCTCCCGTTTTGGTTTTATTTTTCAGGATTACTTTGGCTATTCGGGGTCTTTTGTGGTTCCATACAAATTTTAGGATAGTTTGTTCTAGTTTTGAGAAGTGTGCTGGTGCAATTTTGATTGGAATTGCATTGAATGTGTAGATTACTTTGGGTAGTAATGACATTTTAACTATATTTATTCTTCCAATCCATGAACATGGAATGTTTTTCCATTTCTTTGTGTCTTCTTCAATTTCCTTCATAAGATTTCTGTAGTTTTCATCATACAGATCTCTTGTATCCTTGGTTAGGTTTATTCCTAGGTATTTTATGGTTTTTTATTCAATTGTGAATGGGATCAGTTTCTTGATTTCTCTTTCTGTTGCTTCATTGTTGGTGTATAAAAATGCAACCGATTTCTGTACGTTGATTTTGTACCCTGCAACTTGGCTGAATTCTTGGATCAGTGCTAGTAGGCTTCTGGTGGAGTCTGTCAGGTTTTCGATGTAGAGTATCATGTCATCTACGAAGAGTGAAAGTTTGACTTCCTCTTTGCCAATTCTGATGCCTTTGATTCACTTTTGTTGTCTGATGGCTGATGCTAGGACTTCCGGCACTATGTTAAACAGCAGTGGTGAGAGTGGACATCCCTGTCGTGTTCCTGATCTCAGGGGGAAAGCTCTCAGTTTTTCCCCCGTTGAGGATGATGTTAGCTGAAGGCTTCTCATAGATGGCTTTGATGATGTTTAAGTAGGTTCCTTCCAACCCAACTTCCTCTAGAGTCTTTATTAAGAAGGGATGCTGTATTTTGTCAAATGCTTTTTCTGCATTTATTGACAGGATCATATGGTTTTTATCTTTTCTTTTGTTGATGTGATGTATCACATTGATTGATTTGAGAATGTGAACCAGCCTTGTAACCCAGGAATGAATCCCACTTGATCTTGGTGGATGATTCTCTTTATGTGCTGCTGGATTCGATTTGCAAGGATCTTGTTGAGGATTTTTGCATCCGTATTCATCAAGGATATTGGCCTGTAGCTCTCTTTTCTTGCTGGATCTCTGTCTGGCTTGGGAATAAGAGTGATGCTGGCATGGGCTCAGCCTGCCTCAGTTTCCAGTTTCAAGTGGAGGATCCAGAAATTCCCTTTAATTGGGGAGGGGGGGATCTCCTATTGTTTTTCACTGTGACTGCCCCAATGTATACCGGATACAAGGATCCCTTTACTCCACACCCTCGCCCACCCTTATCTCCTGCCTTTCTGATCACAGCCACGTGGACAGGTGAGGTGGCATCTCACTGTGGTTTTGATTTGCATTTCCCTGGTGATTGGTAATGCCCAGCATCTTTTCACGTGCTTGTTGGCCATTTGTATGGATTCTTAGGAAAAATGTCTCTTCAGTTCATCTGCCCATTTTAATCCGATTACTCCGCCCCCCTCCACCCCGTCCCTCAGCTGTGTGGGTTCCCTGTGTATTTTGTCTTGTTTTGTTTTAAATGTGGGTGTATTTCTTTAATGTTTATTTATTTATTTTGAGATAGAGAGAGCGTGAGCAGGGGAGGGGCAGAGGCAAAAGAAGGGAGAGAATCCCAAGCAGACTCCATGCTGTTGGCGCTGAGCCCAACCCAGGGCTTGAACCCGCAAACGGTGAGATCATGACCTGAGCCAAAACCGAGTGTTGGACGCTTCACCGACTGAGCCGCCCAGGTGTCCCCCCAACATTGTGTATTTTGGGTATTAACTTCAGCTATATGATTTGCAAATGTGTTCTCCCCATTCCATAGCGGTTGCCTTTTCATTTTGTTGACTGTTTGCTATACAGAAGCGGTTTTTTGGTTTGATTTAGCCCTGATCGTTCGTTTTTGCTTTCATTGCTTATACTTCTTAGATCACATCCAAAAAATCATTGCGAAGGCCAACGTCAAGGAGTCTTTCCCCTCGGTATCCTCCTAGCGGCTTTAGTTTCAGTCTTACATTCATGTCTTTAGTCCATTTCAAGTTAGTTTTTGTGAGTGGTGTAAGATAGGGGTCCAGTTTCATTCTTTTCCATGCGAATAACCAGTTTTCCCAACACGATTTATTTATTTATTTATTTATTTTAATGTTTTATTTATTTCTAGGAGAGAGAGACAGCGTGAGCAGGGGAGGGTCAGAGAGAGAGGGAGACACAGAATCTGAAACAGGCTCCAGGCTCTGAGCTGTCAGCACAGAGCCTGATACGGGGCTTGAACCCACGAATCATGAGATAATGACCTGAGCCGAAGTCGACGCTCAACCGACTGAGCCCCCCAAGCGCCCCCCAACATGATTTATTAAAGAAATTATCTTTTCTCTATTGAGTATTCTTGGTTCCCTTGGCAAATATTGGTTGACCACAATGTGTGTGTGGGGGGGGGGGGTATTTCTGGGACCCCCATCCTGTTCTATTGGTTTATGTATCACTTTTTATTCCAGTACCATACTGTTTTGATTTGTGAGTTTTTTATCTGTTTGGTTCTTATTCTCAAGTTAGTTAACACACAGTGTAGTCTTGACTTCAGGCGTAGAGCCCAGTGATTCATCCCTTACGTAGGACACCCAGTGCTCATCCCGAAGAGTGCCCTGAATACAGAGTAAAATCAGAAAGTGTCATGCCTCCAGCTTTGTTCTTTCTTAAGATTGTTTGACTATTTGGGGGTCTTCTGTGGTTCCATACAAATTTTTAGGGCTGTTTTTGCTATTTCCGTGGAAAATACCATTGGAATCTTGATAGGAATTGCACTGAATCTATAGCCTGCTTTGGGTAGTATGGACATTTTAACAGTATTAATCTTTGTGATTCATACACCTGTGATATAATTCCATTTGTGTCTTTTTCAACTGCTTTCATCAATACCTTACAGTTAGCAGTGTACAGATATTCCACTCCTATGTTAAGTTTACTCATAAGCATTTTTTGTTTGTTTTTGAACCTTTGTGAATGGCAAGTCTTCTATATGATGCAAGGCATAGTCAGGTTTATTTATTTGCATGTGGGTGTTCAATTGTTCCAGGATTGTTGAAATGACTGCCTTTTCCCCCTAACTGTCTTTGGACCTTTGTCAAAAGTCAATTGATCATATTCACGTGTCTATTTCTAGAGTCTTAATTTCATTCCAATGATCTCTGTGTCCATCCTTTCACCAATATTACTTTGTCTCCATTACTGTGGTTTTATAATAAATCTTAGAATCAGTTAATCTGAGTCCTACAAATTTGTTCTCAGGACCCTCACTTTCACAGCTTTATTCTTCCCGAAATATCCTTAAAGTTTCTCCCCAGTCTCTGCTCTTCTCTTGGGAGGCACGTTCTCTAAAGCTTCATTACCACTCACAGTTTGTCTCCTCTCCTTCCACAGTCTCTTAGTCTACTCCAGTCTTGCTATCCAAGTCTCTACTTTTTATTCCTTCTGGCCTACAAGACCTCCCCCAAATGAATTGGAATCTCTGCTTGTTAACGGTAGCTCTCCAACGTGGAAGCCACTCAGATTCCCACGTCTTGTTCCTGACCCTAGAAATGGCAAAAGTCCCAAGGCAAAAGCAACTGTAGAGTGCTGGCCCACCTTTTTAGCATGTCCTTTCTCCAGAATGCTGGCCCTGAAGTCCTGATAGCCACAGAATCTACATCATGCCTTCCAATATATTTTTTAAATAATCAGTCTGGCTAGTCTTGGTCTGTTACAAGCTATTCTATCATGACAGGAAGAAGTCAATAGATCTTTACATTGTAGAGTTTGATGCATATGTTTTGAGACATTATACTACTTGACTTGTCTCCCGATTTGACAGGTAAGTACCACATCCTTTTAATGCTCTCTTCTCTTTTGATTTATACGATAGGTTGGGATTTCCTTTTTTCTTTGTCCTTTCTCTCCACCCCCTATTTTACCTGGTCCAGATGGAGGTATGTCTGTGGTAAGACAAAGTAAGAGACAGAAATATCCTTGCTACAGTAATGGTTAAAGGTGTGCCCTCGGAGATGGCTAACGTAGGCAGGGGAAAGATATGTTCTCCTTGAAGATGGTCCTCTCAAGGGTCTGAAGGGCCTACAGTGTCCCTGCTGCCTCCACCTCCCATCCCCTACCCCAGGGTTAGATCACCAAGATCTGCTGCTATGGACCAGGAACCTTGTGTGTCTACTTCACAAATGGACTCCCTGAAGGAAGGATAGGAATGTAGAAGAGGCAAATGAATCCTGGGGAAGGGAGAAGGAGGAGGGAGATCAAAGAAAAAGGGCTCACGTGTGTTTGCTAGAGGTCTCGGTATGGATCAACAGAGAGCATTCATAGAAAGTATCAAGCTGCTTGTAACTTTCTCAGGATTCTGTAAACATGTTACCTTTCCTCCATGTCCATCTTTCCAGATACTGGTTCCATAAAGTCCACGGATTCGTTCTCCACTGGCATCTCCTCTTTCTATCCCCTTTGTGGGGCCCTCATTACTCATCTTTTGAATATGTTTTTCTCCAGAGACACCTTTAGATTCTTCTCATTCCATATTTTCTTCTTCACTCGATCTTAGCCAAGATCGCGTTGGCCAAGAGGCGATTCTATTCCATATTTTCTTCTTGTGGAACTTCCTATGTAGATTTTCACTCACTCCATTGGCTCTAGTGACCACCTGTGCCCTTGTTACTTACAGATTTGTGTCCCCAGAGCTGGTTACTGAGTAGGACCAGTGACAGAATTTGTGGGGCCCAGTGCACACAAAGATTGTGTGATGCCGTATAAAAAATCATCATGAATTTCAGGATGGCAAGAGTGGAACGTTAAGTCCAGCAGGGGGTTCTTCTGAACCTGGGACCCTCTGTGACTGTCACAGGCTGCCCCCCACGGGGTCTGCTCAGCTATGAGACACAGACTGGAATAGCACATGCCTCCTAGGCACTTCCACTTGGTTGTCCTACAGGCGCATCTCCAACTCAAGGTGTCCAAAGCTCATCTCTCTGCCTCTATCATGTCAAACCCTCTCCTTCTCCTTTGTCCCGGGAAGCAGTAAATGGCATTGAATCCCCTTAAATGGCCAAGTCAGAAATCGGAGAGTCGTTCTTGCCTCCTTGGTTTTCTCACCCTCCGCAGCCCCAGCTATCAGTGACTCTCAACGCTCACACCCCGTCCTCACTATGTCTCGGGTTTCAGACTCCACTGACTCCCGTATAGAGGAGCCCTGCATCTTCTCAGCTCGTCCATCTGCTCCCAAGCCTTCTCTTTTGTTAATCTATTTTTTCCTACCATGAGGAAAAACATCATTCTGTAGCCTAAGTTTAATCCTGCTACCTTCCAGCTTATAATCCTTCAATGGTTTTGTGCTGCCTTCAACACAAAACTTACGTTGTGTAGCTTAACAGATAAAGGTCCTCATGATCCAGCACCGGCCCCCACCTGCAGCCAAGTATAATGGACCACAGGAAACTTCCTAGCCCTTTCAGCAAAGAAATAAAATAAAATTGTTGTAACCAGATTTCCATGTTTAGTATCCCCGACTCTCTCAATCTCCTTTCCTAACTCTTCATGTTCTAAAGGCACACCAAGACCAGGGAATCTCTCCACCGGGGGTAGCTAGCTGTCTCTGATCAGTCTCCTTATATGGTTAATATTTCTGTTGAGCAGGGAGATCCTGGCCATAGGTCAATTCAGCCCATACCAGTAGTTAATTTGATTATGAGAATAGGTTAAAGTAATTTCTGACTTTCAATATCTGTAATTGTTAAACCACTATCATTGACACTCATCTTTCATGTGGAACAAGAAGTGACCTCCATACACCTGTTGTGTGGTCCAACAATTCCATGCCTACATATTTGCTCAAGAAAAATAGAAAACACTTATGTTCAAAAGGACAAAAACCTTCCCACAATGGAATACCACTCCAAAAAAAAAAAAAAAGAATGTGCTACTGATATATGTGGAAACAAAGATAAATCTCAACGACACTGTGTGAAATAAATTTTTGAAATTTTTGAAATGCTGCAAAAGAGGGGCACCTGGGTGGCTCAGTCAGTTGAGCATCTGATTTTGGCTCAGGTCATGATCTCACAGTTTGTGAGTTCAATCCCCACATCAGGCTCACTGCTGTCAGCACAGAGCCCACTTCAGATCCTCTGCTCCCTCTCCCTGCCCCTCCCCTGCTTGCACTCTCTCAAAAATAAATCAAACATTTTTTTAAAAAGGGTCTATTATTCTTCATTTATTTACATGAAGTTCAAGAACAGACCAAACAAGTCTGTGGTGACAGAAATCAGAACAGTGCTTGCCTATGGAATGGGAGGGCATGAGGAAGCTTCCTGGGTGGATGAGATGTACACACACATCAAGTTAATCAAACCGTTTGTTGAATCATTATATTGTGCACTTGAGACTAATATGTTTACCTGTAAGTTAATTATATGTGAATTTAAAAATAAAAAAAGTAATCAAAGCGTACACTTAACATGTGTGCTCTTTATTTTTTTTTAAAAAAGTAAACATTGGGGGAAATTTTTAAAACTTGAAGCGTTTATCAGAGCACTTAGATTTTTTCTTGTGAGGTTAAGTAACACTTATGGAAAACCATTTTTTTATTAAGATTTTGTTTTAATTCCAGTGCAGTTAACATACAATATTATGTTAGTTTCGGGTGCACAATATAGCAAATCAGCAATTCTATACCCTACCCAGTGCTCAGCAGGACACATACCTCCCCAGTGCCCATCGCCTATTTCCCCCATTCCTCCACCTTCCCTCTGGGAACCATCAGTTTGTTCCTTGGTTAACAGTGTGTTCCTTGGTTTCTCTCTCTCTCTCTCTTTTTCTCCTTTGCTCATTTGTTTTGTTTCTTAAGTTCTACATATGAGTGAAATCACATGGTATTTGTATTTCTCTGACGGATTTATGGAAAACCATTTAAAAACACACCAAAAATATGTAGATGAGCAAGTTTATGCATCATAAGGGTACGGAAAGAAGATCTGTCTTAAAGACATCGGGTAAAGCATCCAAGTGGTTCACTCATTAAAAAGCTGGAAGCAGAAAAAAAGACACTAGAAAAAGGGGGCGCCTGGATGGCTCTGTCGGTTAAGAGTCCAACTTTGACTCAGGTCATGATCTCGTGGTTTGTGAGTTCGAGCCCCGCGTCGGGCTCTGTGCTGACAGCTCAGAGCCTGGAACCTGCTTCAGATTCTGTGTCTCCCTCTCTCTCTGCCCCGCTGCCGCTCACACTCTGTCTCTCAAAAATAATAAATAAACATTTAAAAACATTTTAAAAAGCTGGAAGTGGGAGCAGTCACATTAACTACATTCCTATAAAATTTAGAGTTTTGGGTATAAAAATGATACGTAATACGCGGTCTGAGTCAGCCTTTAATATACTCCCGATAACACACCACACTCCTGTCAATGCCCAAAGTAGACAGACTGCCAGGATCAAGGAGATTTTCACTAATTTTAACACTCTGGTGAGAATCTACAAGGATGCCCCTAGCGGCCACAGCAGCTCCCGGGTGGAAGGCACTGGCATGTTGAGGAAAGAGACATCAACACAGGCCTCCTTCCAGGGCTGATCTTTGAGTTAGAGCGTTAGGAACCCTAACAATTGAAAACCCTGGAGTCATCACGGCTTGTTGAACTGTTCCCTACCCCTCTCGCCATGAGATCCTTAGAAATTCTCTTTGAAAATCCCCCCAAATGGCAACTCCCTCCCCCTACTCACCACCAAGCACAAAAAAAAGGGGGGGGTGGAGATTGGAGTCCAGGAAGGGTAGGGAGGAGTGGAGATTGACCGAAAAAAGCCCTGATGTCCATGAGTGCTCGGGAGAGTTTTCCTTCTAGCACATTCCTGCTCTCACTGTTGAGGATGCTGTGGCCAGGGCAGGACAGGAGGATCTGCCTCTGTTCCTGGGAAACTGCTAGATTAAGACCCTCTAGACCACAGAAGTGGTGCTAGGCTCAGGCACATCGCCCAGCCTCCACCAATCATGGATCTTAGAAGGAATGTCACAGTAGCTAAGAATGTGGGCAGTGGTTCAAGAGAACCCCTTTCCAACACTCCTAATCTTTTCAGAAACACTGTGTCTAGATGGAGCTTTTCTTGGTCAAAATCAAGACCCTGATTTCTGTGTGTTGCTTAGAGATTTTAGGCAAAACCATGTATTCAATTGGCCATCATGATACAACCTTTGCTTTCCTTGGGCGCCTGGGGGCTCAGTCAGTTGAGCATCGGACTCTTGGTTTTGGCTCAGGTCATGATCCCAGGGTCATGGGATCGAGCCCTGCATCAGACTCTGTGCTGAGCATGGAGCCTGCTTAGGATTCTCTCTCTCCCTCTCCCACTCCTGGTTCACATGCTCTTTCTCTCTCTTTAAAAGAAAAACACAAAAAACAATCTTTGCTTTCCTTAAAATATAATTTGCATCAATTCGGTGCAAGTTATTTTTTGCTTGTGAGTATTGTATTGCAATAATAACTTTTCATGGTAATAAGTGGAAAGAGTTTTAGTTTAAGTAGAAGATGTTTTGGAATATACTTGAAAAATCCAATTTCTACATATTATAATAAAGCCAGAGTGATATCTACTTACAGTCTACCAGCCTGGCAAAATGAGCTTCTATTCCCAAGTTAGATTGCCTTTATTCCTTATAACAATCTTTGCTGTGCAAAATGCTATCTGTGAATGTGCCCGTTAATACCCTGAAGAATGGTCCATGTCCCTCTTATTAATCTCTGTGCAGGTCGTTGCCTGTTCCTTTAAAGATCCAGTAAGTGGGTCTTTCTTTGGACCAGACGAGTTCAAGAATAACAATCTTTTGGCACTGTCATCCATTCAGAGAATAATGGGTCTTTATTTCTACACAGTTGCAATTACATTAAGATGCTTCCTGAGCTCCAGAGATGTGCATTTTAAGATCCTGATTACTGTCTTTCACTGAAAGTGACCCAGATGGGACTGGACTGAGAAGTGTTAATGAAGAGGGGGGACAGGGAGGCTTTGGGCCGTACCATTAGCAAACCAGGGGGCTTCTGCACATGCCGGGTGTTGTGGGTCCAGAGACTAGTGAGTCAGGGCGCCAGCCCTCAAGGACTCTCCTTCTCAAGGTGGAGATGGACGCAATAACCACGCTGACACACCGCAGGGCTACAGACAAGGTGTGAATAGAGAGGGGAAACCAGAGGTCCTGGGCTGTCCTGGAGAAAAGCTACAGAAGGAAAATGTCAGTTTCTTCCTGGCGGCGCTTGCTACCTGCGCACGTGAGGAAGGGTCTCCTTGATCCCGTGAAGTTCCCATAGTAGGAGCTGTTGGTGCCCAGATCCCTTTGATCAGGCAGGTGCTCCCAGAATCTGCTTCTGTGAACGTCAGATAGCTGTCTCTCTATCCCAAGATTCACCCTTTGTCTGGTGGGAACCACTTCTGGAAATGCCTAGATACTATGCCTTTTCCACCAGTGCCATACCAGTCACTGATGGACACAGGGTCCGGAAGCCTGGCCCCCTGGCTGCAGGGAAGGAATACTGTGACACACTCACCCTTCTCGTGAGGTCAAACTGAGGCTAGACTTCCACTTACTCCCGTCTCTGTCTGGCTTCTTTCCCTCTCCTCCCTGCTCTCTTCCCTCTCGTGGGAATTGAGCATTATTCCATTACATTGTTTGCAAACAACCCACCTCAGGCTCTGCTTTTAGAGAATCCACATCAGATAGTTTTCTATGTTTACTCTCAGATTGTTGGCTGTATGGCTCTCATGAAGGGAAGGAAGGAAGGAAGGAAGGAAGGAAGGGAGGGAGGGAGGGAGGGAGGGAGGAGGGAGGGAGAGAGGAGGGCGGGAGGGAGAGAGGAGGGCATGGAGGGGGAACATTAGCAGGGAGAGAGGAGGGCCAGAGAAGAGCCGTGCCATGGCATGTCTTGGCTCCGTACCCCTCCGCCAGGTGAAAGTACCACCGTTGTAAAGGGCAGGGCTGCGTAGAGAGGGGATCCAGGAGAGAGAGCACACGCAGGAGGCTGGCCTCCTTCAAGAACCTTAGAGAGCTTCAGCCTATTTTAAAAGTTAAATTGGAAACGGATTAAAGTTAGGAGTGCAATCACTTGGATGCTTGAGGTTTCAAAATTCACTTCCACGGCAATCAAAAAAAAATGCTGGAGGAAATTGAACTCATAATCAATTGGTTTATGATGTTCTTTGGCTTTAACTTCTGACTTTCACAAAGGATTTAAATCCACGGAGGGCTGTCCCTGAGTTCCTCATGGACCAAGGCCCCCCTTCGCTGGGGCAGCTGAGGCTTACCCCCAGAATCAGCTGAGACAGAGGCTGTGCTTCCTAAGGAACATCCTGCCTGCCAGGCAGGCGGCACAGAGAGCAGAGTCCATTCAGGAGAGAGCATTTATCCAGAAGGGCTTTCATTCTGAGCACAAGCCCTCCAGGAGGCACTTGGAAGTTGTCTTGGGTAAAGTGTTTTGTATGCATTAGCACTTCTTCATTAAGAAGATTGGAGCAATTAATGTTATCTTGATTAATGAAGCTAAATTAGCTTTCTAATTGCTACTGCTTTAAGTCAAAATTTGGAACTGACTTAAGGCAGCCCACCAGGCAGACTTGGACACAATGCTGGAAATTGGCTATAACCGCTTTCCAGTGAAGTCATTGGCAAAGCCGGGCCTGATCTACTTGTCTATAAAATTAGGCAAATCGAGCATAGATCCTGAGAGCATGGATCCCAGACCTGAGCGCAAGTCCCAGCCTGGTCATCACTAGGCTTCAGTTCCTTAAATGAGAAATGGGCATCACTGCAACACCATCCTCTAAGTCGTTCTAGATGGATGGTTCTCAGAGAGCGGTCCTCGGACCAGCAACACCAGTGGGCACTTGGGGTGCTGCTACAAATGCAAAACTGTGGTCCCTACCCCAGACCTACTAAACTTCACCTCTGAGAGGGAAGCCCAGAAATCCTTTTCACCAACCTCGGGGGCATTCGGATGCACGCTGGTCTGGAAGCCACTGTTGTAAGTGGTGGTCCTTCATTCTGGTTGTTCATCACAAGCACCCGGGGAGTTTTTAAAATGTACTGATGCCATGTCCCGACCCCAAGCAAGTCCAATATGCTGATCCTAGGTGGGCCCATCAAGTGTTCATATGGCTAAAAGCTACTGAGTAATTCTCAAGTGCTGTCACAGTTGTTCTGATGAATAAGTGGCAGGCACGGTGCATAGCATGTAGTAATTTCCCAAATGCTATTTATCATTCAGTTGTCATTAATAATATAGATTAATGTAGAGTGGGTGACACTTGAGTAACTGCATTTACTGGGTTTTTCTCACTTCTGCAGGGTGCTGTACCATGCGCCACCACCTCTCCAACCCAAGCTGTCTGCTAAGTTTTTTTTAAATTTTTTAATGTTTTATTTATTTTTGAGAGAGAGACAGCGTGAGCAGGGGAGGCTCAGAGAAAGAGGGAGACACAGAATCCGAAGACAGGCTTCAGGCTCTGAGCTGTCAGCACAGAGCCCAATGCGGGGCTCGAACCCATGAACCGTGAGACCTGAGCCAAAGTCGGGTTCTCAACTGACTGAGCCCCCCAGGCGCCCCATGCTAAGTATAACTCTTGTATTGGGTTGCAACGTAGAACAGATATTGGTTTTGGAGTAAGTCGGAGCTGGTTTGAATGTGAGCATTGCCTGGCCAGTGCTGGCTAAATCACCACGGGGAAGTCACTTAGTGTCTCTGACCTTCAGGGACAGCACCGCAAAATTAAGACGAGCCCATCTCACCGGCTGGCAGCAGGGAACACTATGACCCACAAACTGTTCTTTCCTCCTTCCTTTTCCCTCCTCCTTTTCCTTCCCCCGTGCATTCATCACCCTCTCTCTTCCTCGAGTGCCCAGATGCATGCAGCCCAGTCATGGGTGGGTTTCACTCTTAATTTGCTCTTTTCCCTAGAAACCTACATATATCCCTATGCTCAAGAGTAACCCTGGGCCACCTAGGAATCTCCAAGACCCCTGTCTTTCCTCCATTAAAGACCTCACTTGAGCCAGCCCTCAGGAGCCAGACTCAAACTATGAACTCCTTGGAGTCCTGCCTGGTCCATATCATCCCTATAACATGAAAGATCCTCATAGGCAAAAGGTACTTCCTTCAGGAGAAGAACTTGCAATGATATTCCTACAATCTTTTCATCCATTCTACCAAACAGCCAACTCACAATATAGGGAAGGGAATTAGGGGGCCATTTCTCCATGGTGGTCCATTGTCATGATACAGGTCCATTGCGTCCATGATACAGGTTAAGGCCAGTTCTCCTGTAGATCAGAGGGATGTGGAATCATTTTTCCCAATAAGCTAAAATCCACACCCAAAGGGTGCTGCCGATCAAATTTCATCTTGTGAAGTTTCCAGAAACAACCTCTGACGTCTTTCCTCTCTTTGGCCCAATTTACCAACACAAGAAGAAGCATAGGAATGACCATCAAGTCTGAAGATGATGTCAATCGAGAAAGAATAGGAAATAAAGAAACTGAGCAAATACATGTATTGTGTTCCATGTTGCTCTAAATTGAACAGGGGAACACAAATGAGGAAGACTTTAGGTTTCAGGACTCAAGATTCAAAGACCGTGGTGTCAAGTACTTCCTGAGACTAGAGGGAAGACATAGGACACGCCCTTTTACATTTTTTGATGTGGTTCTTTTCTAAGATCTGGTTTCCGTCTGAATATTGACCCTTAGGCGCAAAATCTGGTGTTGCAGAGAGCAGCAGATGCCATCAGTGCCTCTCTGTATATTCCCTTGGGCCTTAACATTTTAGTGCCCATTGGCCAATGTCCAGCCGCCAGCATCTGCATCCCTGGCCGTAGGGGTCTTCTGCCTGTGTGCAGAGCAGGTCAGAAGTGCATGTCAAGAATTAACATAATACCTTTCCTTCCTAAGAGGCACCAACGCCAAGTGGCTTCACCCAGTGTGTTCCACACTTTCTCCCAGCACCCCCCAATGGAACCCGGCTGCAGTTACCCACACAGCCACTAGCTTGCTAGCCCTTTATTGGCTGCCAGTCCTCCCCCACTTCCCCACGCCTCTCTCAGTGCTCCTGGCATCATCCGGCAAGTAAACAACCTGCCTCAAACCCTTGTCTCTGGGTTTGCTTCTGGGGAACCTGAATTAAGACACAGAAGAATCGCACAGCTGCACTGTGGTTACCACCTTCAGTAGGGATGTGGGGCCGGGGGCTGCTCTATTGAAGTTAACCTCACAGCTTAAATCTTGAACCTGAGGCTGCTCAGAGGAGAGCCTTACTCTTCCAGCCGACAAAGAGTTAATCTCTTTCTAGTGTACAATCTTCCGGGGCAGACAAAACAAATTGAGCTCTTGGAACAGGCATAGTAGAGATAAATGTATTAGTGCCCATTGAATTAGGAAGGAAGTTGACTGTCCTGCTTCCCTCTGCCTCTGTTCTGGGTGATGACTCATGTCCTAAGCGTCTTCCCTTGGGATGGATGTGACTAACAATGGCTCCGAGAGCTGTGGCTTCTGAATTTCCAGTGCTGAGGGAGGCGAAGGGATAGAGAGATTGCATCAAACATCAGCCACTCAACTATGATGAGTGTTATGGAATAGGGGTTGGGTTATTTCTAGAAATTGGACCTTGCCCTACTGTGGGAGGGACGGGGGAGTGAAGCCGCGGAAAGATCATGACCTCAGACGTCCCGAAGCACAAGTCAGGTGGACAGGCAGAGCTGGCCGGGATCTCCGAGCACCTAGCGTGTGTGGTTCCCCAGGCAGGTCTGTCGTGGAGAGAAAGCTGTGGCCTCTGAGCCACCGTCTCTGCTCCTCCACAGTCACGTCTCCGCTGGGGAACCGGGCTTGCTGTTGGCCAGCGGGGCCAGCGTCGGGAGGACCCGGACAAGGAGTGGAGGGGCATGAGGGAACGCTGGAGGTGGCTGCGCGTCCGTGCGCAGGCCTGAGGGCCTTCTGCGAGCGACGGCCGGAGCCTCACCTCCCCTGCCGGCTTCGAGGCAGGCTCCCCCGCACACCAGCCCTGTCCGAAGCCGCTGGGGTGAGGCTCCGGAGAAACCTCGGTCCGGCTCACGAAGCTGACGGCAGACCCAGCACGGCCACGTCAGGGAGAAGTGGCTGCGGGGAAGGACCCACCCCACATGCTGGCCACGTCTCGGGCTGCCTTTGTTACTGTTTTCACTCGTTTGTTTTCATATGTTCTCTCCTCAAAAGCGGGGCACTATTTTTACTGGTTTAGCTCCAAATGCTATGTGATTCTGAGATGAATTCACTAGAGCGGTGATTCTCCATGGGGGAGTGATTTTGCCCACCAGGGGACATTTGACAATGTCTGGAGACATTTGGGATGTCATGGCTAGGAGGTTAGGAGACCTGAGCGCTGCCGCTGAGTAGTCTACTGTGCTCAGGACAGGTCCCCACAGCAAAGAATTACCCCAGGCAGAAGGCCGATAGTGTTTAAAACCCTGCACCAGAAGTAAAAGCCTACTTCTGATTTATTCACTTCCTTTCTTTGGCTTCATCAAGCACATTTAGAAATACTAACAGAATACAAAAGCGTCTATTGTTAACTGAGGGGTCTTAGCTCCTTCCTTTACCCAAAACCACGCACCCCAGACCTAAACTTTGCTAATAATCTCAGGATGCTCCCTTTGTCTTTTCCTAACTGGGTATCATAATGACATCATTCTTCAGTACATCTTCCCTAAGATGTAAAGCCTCCCCAGTTACCCCCACCCAACCCGGACCCCTTCAGCCACTCTTATGGTACCTGAGTGCTTCCTTTCCATCACTGAGCACAACGACAGCCAGTATAACCACGCGTTGCTGGCTGCCTGCCCCGCTACGAAATACCATGACCTCACAACATTCCGACGAGGAACACATTCTTATCCCTTTTCCCAGATGAGGACACCGAGATTTAGGAAGGTTGAATGCAGTGTCTAAGCTCACCCAGGGAGCACGAGGAGGACTCCAGTATCTGCTGTGGGAAACAGTCCTGAGAACAGATAAAATGTTACTAACACAAAAAGCAAGCAAGATGGAATGAATATCTGCTTCGTAAGCATTTCCCTTAAGTATTTAAATGAGAGCTCTGCCCACCTCCCCGCTGCCTACAGGCCTGTGGGCAGAGGGGGCCCAGCTCCCGCACCAGCGCCAGCAGCCCCGGTGTGAGCTCAGCTCCGCACCCTGTTCTCACACAAATGCAGATGAGGACAGGAGGCCTCGCTGAGAATCGCTCCCGCCCCATTTTGAGGCCTGCGGGACTGAGCGACTCGTCCTCCTAAGGGACAGATGTGCTGGCTCCTCTGGCTGGAGGTGAGCCGCCCCCTTGGCAGGGAACCCAGCCTGACGTTGCCGCCCCCGCTCAGGACGTCTGAAGATTGTGGTCCCCCCCGGAGCCCACCCACCCAAGGCAGAGATGTGAACGGAGCCCCTCCGCGTGTGCCGAGAGTGCAGCATCTAGAGCCTTGGCCTCACTTTTAATTATAAACAATTATGTTCCCATGCCGAAGGGTAGTCAGTGAAAATAGCATAAGCGTACGTTAACACACGCGCGTTTAGACACACGCGCACACACAGGCACACGTATACACGAGGACGTGTGACCGCATGGCGTGGGATGCATGTGGCTAGAAAGGTCAGGCTTTCCAAAAAGGGAAATACATGCCTGGAAGATAACCTTTCTTTCATTATTATTTTTTAATGCTTTATTTATTTCTGAGAGAGAGAGAGAGAGACAGTGTGAGCAGGAGAGGGGCAGAGAGAGAGGGAGTCACAGAATCTGAAACAGGCTCCAGGCTCTGAGCTGTCAGCACAGAGCCCAACGCGGGGCTCGAACCCACAAACCGTGAGATCACGACCTGAGCCAAAGTCGGACACTCAACTGACTGAGCCCCCCAGGCGCCCCAATAACCTTTCTTTCCAATCCACGGACAGCGCACCAGCGTCTGTGTCTTGGTGTTCAAGCAGCATTTGCCATGTGAAGCTAAACCAAATGAAACTGACATTTTTGTAGGTAAAAAAATATATGTATATGGATAATATGGTTTATCCTAATATGCAGTGAGCACCCAGCAGGATGGAGTTAGGCGGAGCCCTTCAGGAGGCCCAGCCAGTGAGGACCCCAGGCCGGGAGGAAATGGGGAGGCTGCTTGGCCAGGATCCAGCGGGAGCTTCTATGCCGCAGCTGTAAGAAAGCGCCCGTCCTGCCAGGACCAGCCTCGGCCAAAGCGGCTGCTGGCGGAGAGGGACCAGAGAAGTGGCATTGAGAGGGCTGGCGGGCCTCCCTGCAGCTCCGGGACTGTGACCCTCAGGAAGGACCACCTCGGCCCCCCATAGGCCGAAGGCAGGAAACATGTCAGCTGCCGATGGGGAAAGGGTTACAGAGCGGTGGGTGGACCAGATGCTGGGTTCCTCCAGAACCAGGTGGTGGCGGGGTGGCCGTAGAGGCGGGGAAGCCGAGTGTCCCCCGGACAGGGAAGTGTCCAGGAGACCAGACGAACTGTGGTCCTCAGCCGGTACGACAGAAATTGCGGAACTTGCTCTCAGCCCGCTGTGTTCCTTGGCAGACGGCTCTCTGAGCCTCGGTGTCTGCATCTAACATGGGATCACAGTTCGGTTTCTGGGTGCAGGTCACCTGGCAGAGGACCGATGGCTGGTCCGAAAGTGGCTCATTGGGGAAAAGGAGTGACATTCTGAAGTATTTTCATATACCTCACCTCAGGGTGATTCCAGAAAATGGAGTCCTGGCACCAGGCATATTTTAATCTAAGTAGACTTTTTAGAATCCTAAGTTTTGAATCTGACTGCCATCACATTTGCTGAGATTTCTTTTGTTTGCTGACGGCTGTTATGAAGAACAGGCCCGTGGTTTAAAGAACATGTCCAGGACTCTCTCTTCTGAGGACGTTTGTATGGCCAGAGATGAAAGTACAAGTTCCCTTTTCAGAGAGAAGAGGTGCCTTAAACCGTGGCCCTCTCCCCCAGGGAAAAGCTGAAGCACACTTCAACTTGGGGACTCAGAGTCACCTTCATGATGGCATTCTACAGATGCTAGAGTTGGTGCTACCAGTTAATTTCTAAGAGGCATTTGTGCAACTTTGGATTTATGTGTACTAATAAATTCAAGCCTAAAGGGACACATGGAAAACCTAAATAAGGTCTTGTGTATGCCAAAAAATGCCCTTCACTTAGAGCATGCTTTTGGGATACATAATTTGATCATAATTTCCAAAATATTTAAGCAATGGTATGTAGTTATATATGCTCATAATTTTCCAACTTTTGAAGGAACTAATTTAATACAGAAAGCTTGAGGATGCACAAACGAAAGTGCACCTCCCAGCCCCGCCATCCAAAGTTAAGCATTACTAAAATTTTGGTGTGCAAATTTCTGGTCTTGCATTCACTCCGTAGATATTTATTGGTGACTGCTAGTGCCAGACACTCCCTGCGTCGTGTGCGAACAAGGAAATGATGTTGGTTCCATTTCTCTTTTTTTGCATGTTCCACACACACCACTCTTTCCGGTGGAATGAGAACATGGCAATATGGCGCCCTGGCCAGAGGCAGCCGGAGGCCTCATTCCAGCCTTCCACGTTTGTTCCAGGGATTATGATGAATAACTGTAAGGAACCTGGCAGAGAGCCTCCCGGAGCCTCACACTCAGCAGGTGTTCACTCAACAATAGCTATTGTTACTTTTCATTACTGTTATTTTTTTGTGAAGGTTCTTATTACCAATTGTAGCTAATTTTAGGTCTGATTCTAAGATCTTCCAGATGTATTTTTAAAAATTTTTTTTAATGTTTTATTTTTTTCTAGAGAGAGAGAGAGACAGCGTGAGCAGGGGAGGGTCAGAGAGAGAGGGAGTCACAGACTGAAACAGGCTCCAGGCTCTGAGCTGGCAGTCAGCACAGAGCCCGACGCGGGGCTCGAACCCACGAACCGCGAGATCATGACCTGAGCAAAAGTCGGACGCTCAACCAACTAAGCCACCCAGGCGCCCCCTTCCAGATGAATTTTTAAGTGCTGAGTCTCTGTCTTTGCTCTTCCAAAGGAGGACTGTGCCCTTCCATGCTGTCTCCAAAGTTCTTGCTGGTGGTTATTTCTTTGCTCCAGAAATGGCTTTTCTTGCCATTTGGGGTGGGGGAAGCTTTTATTTATTTTTGTTTCAAGTTTTTATTTAAATTCTAGTTGGTTAACATAGAGTGTAATATTGGTTTCAGGAGTGGAATTTAGTGATTCATCACTTACATACAACACCCAGTGCTCATCACAAGTGCCCTCCTCAATGCCCATCCCCCCACCTCCCTCCCTCCATCAACCCTCAATTTGTTCTGTATAGTCAAGAGTCTCTCACTTGGTTTTATATTCTATGCCTTTTGCTCAGCCAGTTGCTTGCTTGCTCCCCATTGTGGAGGTAAGGGTCAGTGCTGGTGTTACATACACTTCACTCCTTTGGCAAAAGAATGACCCCAGATGGGTCGTTCAGTTAAGTGGTGAAGGATGGTCCTCTGGGGAGGAAACAATGTCATTTTTACATTTCCTATAGGCTCCTGCTCAGACTTATCTAGTTTAAACAACTCAGTAGTTTAACCACGTATGAACCAATCATGGGGGTGCAGAGGACACAGCCTCCCAGGCATTTCCAGAGAGGTCTCCTTGGCCAAAAACAATTCTTCTCCAGAGAAGGGGACAGTGGAGAGCCATGTGAAGCCACGCACCAGCTAGGGGATGGGCCCATGGCTCCGTTAAGGGGATCAGGGGCATGCAACACCAACATTGACTTTACCAGCCTGAGGCAGGCCTCGCTTTCCCCAAAGAATGAACGTAAAGAACTCTGAATATTCCTACCCGTCGCTTACTGGACGTGATATAACTCAACTGCATATACAATCGTAACAATAGTTAACTCTAGAATTCCACTTAATGAACTGGATCTGCCTCATGGAAAGAGGGGAGAGTCAGGGACTTGGTTTGGGCAGGATCATGCGTTATTAAAAAGGGAATAAAATTTGGTGTTACTCTAGAAAAGAAAGGAATGACAGAGAAAACAGTTAACGATTTTCATAGAATCTAAGCTCCCTTTCCCAACCATTTGGAACATTATTTGTATAACATGTATTATACTACATAATTTAATATAATGTATTATGTATTATACATTATATATACCATATATAACATGTATAATATTACGCAATTTAATATATATGATTTTACATAAGTTTATATGTAATGCATTATATATTACATAATTTAATATGAAATGTATTATATTTAATATGTTATATTGATATAATACATTATATATAACATGTGTATATTGTATATACATATAACAGTACATATACATGTAGTGTTATATATAATAATATAACACAACACACATGAAACATTAAGCATGTGGGTTGAAAACAGCCCCTGGGAATTGAATTTCTGGGTGCCAAAAGGACGCAACGTATACTTACCTCACGTCTGCATGGGGCCGCATTCAGATCCTCAGCTGTCCATGAGCACAGAATTCTACATGTCACTCATTCTGGTCCTCCCTGTGACCAGATGGCTTTTGCCACTGTCTTTTTCTCTGTCTGTCTTGCTCTCAGCCACAGTTGCTAATTTTTCCAGCTCTATGGGTCCTGGTGTCGTGCAGGACTTCTATGGATTTCTTCCCTTTGCGATCCTGTGCCAGCAGCCGCTTCCTTCTGTCCCAAGACGTCTGCAAAGGAAGTGAGTCCACTTTCCTGCCCCTTTACATTGCGTTGGTCAGAAGGATGCCTTGGCCCCTGGAAATACTTATCAGGCCTGGTTTCTTGAAAGAAGACAAACATTCTTCTATCCATTTTAGCCAGGATAACCTGATTCTGATTTTTCCTGGAGCCATTCCAATTTCACGTTATGAATCATTGTCCCGAAATTATTTATCAAACCATATGTCTTCACTTTGAAGCTATAATGCTGTCATTGTAGTTGGGCTGATTTCAAATACGGTCTCACTTAGCTCTTGGATCCTGGGTCTATTAGAGACACCATCCCCATTATGGGTGACTTAGGACATCGAAACAGTATCTGCTGCGCCTGGCAACCAATTAATTAAACAAACCATTAGCCTGGTTGACATGGTTAATTTCCTTATCACTGTCACTCTGTAGCTAGAGTAGCAGTTCAGCACCTGGAAGATGGAAGGCGCAGATGTGTGGCTGAGCTGCCAAGGCAAAGATAGGCTGGGCATTTCCGCCTCCTTGCCCCAACTCTGGGGCGCTACTTAAAATGGAAAAAATTAGAAGATAACAAGTGGAACCAACATGTCACTCTACTTTTAGCAGCTGAGGAGACAGCCTGTATTGCATCTACTTCTTGGATTCCCTACGCCGATCACTGCATCGAGCCCAGAGTAGGATACCACTAGAAAAATAAATTATTAACTGTTTCCCATTGCATGAGCATTTACTAGGAAATGGATGGGGAAAGTACAGAAAAGTGGAAACAGATGAGTGGAAACTGCTGCAAAACGATTTCTTTCGAAGCTGTCTGATCATGCTTGGTAGCAGCCATGCTGGTGATGCCCAGTGCGCAGGTGGCGAGGGTGCTCGAATCTCCAACTCTCCAAGGTAACTACACGCTCAAGCCCGTGCCTTTGTCTTTTAGGCTACGCTAATTTTATCAGCGTTCTAATTATGTAGGTGATTTCATTGGTATGCCATGCTGTTAAAAGTTCATGAGAGTAACATATTTCGATGGGGCTTAAATCTGGAGTATTCACTCTGGATCAAGTAGGCAAGTCCAGAAGGATAATGGAAGTCCATTCAATAACTAGTTATTCAGTAAGGATTTATTGAGCGCTTACTATGTGGTAGTAATTCTTTACGCACCGGAGACACACTGGTGTGTGTAGGAAGGGAACACTGCGGTGTTTGCAGCCGCTACCGCTCGGCCCGGGCTCGCCAACATCAGCGCCCCTCTGGCCCAGCGCGCTGGAGCAGATTAGTAAGAGGGTCACTACTTGGTGCTGCCAGATCTGCGGTGACATCACAAAGTCCTGAGGCTACTGGGGGAAACATCCCAAAGGAAAGAGAAGGAATTTCCCAAGAAGAATGTTCGGGACTCATCACTGCCTTCTATTGTCTCATACCGAAAGAGGAAGTCTAAGAAAAGTATTGTGTGAATTCTCGGCAGAATGACTTTTATTTAAGCCACAAAATGAGTTTTATAAACCTCGTTAAAACATCAAAAGAATTTTGAAGGCCCTTGAGCTACACTGATCTCCTCTCTTGTTCATTTCTCCTAAAACTCAGATCTTTGTAAAATGCTGATGATAAAGATGAAGTGTTTTATTGGAAGGATCCTTGCCTCCTCACCTTTCCCCCCCTTCTCCATTCATGAGAGAGGGCTCCAAGCGCTTGCTCTGAAAAGATTATTGTCCAAGTGATATCCTTATGCCCAGGCAGTCAGTCCTTATTTCTTAGCACACAAAAGCAAGCATAGCTCACTTCTGGCCACGTAAGTCTTGGGCCTTTCTGCTCTGAGAAGTACATTGGCCTGAGGCCACTGCTGGGTATTACTGAGATAGAAACATCAAATTCTCTTTCTGTCTCTGTGCAGATTATCATATGACTTTTCTTCTTGAGTCTGTTAACATGGTAAGTGGTATTGATGCTTCAATGTTGAGCCAACCTTGCATTCCCATAGTCAACTTCACTCGGTTGCGAGGTACTATCCTTCTTCTATATAGCTGAATTTGATTTGCTCATGTGTGGAGGGGCGTTGTATCTATATTCACGAGGGATACTGATCTGCAGATTTCTTTCTTATGTCTTTGAGAAGTTTGCTTTTCTTCTATTTTCTTAAATCGTTGTGTAGAGTTAGTATTATTTCTTCATTAAATGTTTGGTGTAATTTGCCGGTGAAATCCTCTGGGCCTGGAGTTCTCTTTATTGCTTTAAAACAATATTAACAATAATTTATTCCATTTTTCAATAAATTCAGCAATATTCAAGTTATCTGGCCTTCTTCTTGAATGAATTTTTGATAGTTTGTGTCTTTCAAAGAATTGATCCAATTCATCTATGTGGTCAAATTTATAGACATAGTGTTTTTATAATATCCCCTTATAATCTTTTTATCTTTTGTAATATCCCCATATCTTTTTAGTTCCCTCATTATCTTATCATCTTTATGACAGATGCATTAAGTATCCTTTTAGTGTTTTGTCAGATCTGTAGCAGTGGCCCTTCTTTAATTCCTTCTATTGTTAATTTGTATCTTCACTTTTTTTTTTGTGGTACATCTGTCTAGAGATTTACCAATTTTTTGAATTTACATCAAGTTAGTTAGCAAATAGTGCAATAATGATTTCAGGAGTAGAATTCAGTGATTCATCCCTTATGTATAATGCCTGGTGCTCATCCCAACAAGTGTCTTCCTTAATGTCCCTTACCCATTTAGCCCATCCCCCCACCCACACACAACCCCTCCAGCAACCCTCGTCTGTTTTCTATATTTGAGTCTTTTATGTTTTTTTTTCAAAAATTTTTTAATGTTTTATTTATTTCTAGGAGAGAGAGAGAGAGAGAGAGACAGCGTGAGCAGGGGACGATCAGAGAGAGAGGGAGTCACAGACTGAAACAGGCTCCAGGCTCCGAGCTGGCAGTCAGCACAGAGCCCGACGCAGGGCCTGAACCCACGAACCGCGAGATCATGACCTAAGCGAAAGTCGGACGCTTTACCGACTAACCCACCCAGGCGCCCCTGAGTCCTTTATGTTTTATCACCCTCCCGGTTTTATATTATTTCTGCTTCCCTTCCCTTATGTTCATTTGTTTTGTATTTTAAATTACACATGTGAGTGAAGTCATATGATATTTGTCTTTCTCTGACTGGCTGATTTTGTTTAGCACAATGCACTCTAGTCCCATCCACGTTGTTGCAAATGGCAAGATTTCATTCTTTTTGATTTCTGAGTAATACTCCATTGTATATACATACCTCATCTTCTTTACCCATTCATCTGTCGATGGACATTTGGGCTCTTTCCATACTTTGGCTATTGTCGATAGTGCTGCTATAAACATCGGGGTGCATGTGACCCTTCAAAACAGCACACCTGTATACTTTGGATAAATTCCTAGTAGTGCAATTGCTGGGTTGTGGGGTAGTTCTGTTTTTAATTTTTTGAGGAACCTCCATACTGTTTTCCAGAGTGGCTGCACCAGTTTGCATTCCCGCCAGCCGTGCAAAAGAGTTCCTCTTTCTCTGCATCCTGGCCAATATCTGTTGTTGCCTGAGTTGTTAATTTTAGCCATTCTGATGTGAGGTGGTATCTCATTGTGGTTTTGATTCAGATTTCCCTGATGAGTGATGCTGAGCATTTTTTCATTTGTCTGTTTGCCATCTCGATATCTTCTTTGGGAGTGTCTATTCATGTTTTTTGCCCATTTCTTCATTCGATTACTTGCTTTCTGGATATTGAGTTAGATAAGTTCTGTATAGATTTTGGCTACTAACCCTTTATCAGATAAGTCATTTGCAAATATCTTCTCCCATTCCATCGGTTGCCTTTTAGTTTTGCTAATTGTTTCCTTCGCTGTGCAGAAGCTTTCTACCTCGATGAGATCCCGATAGTTCATTTTTGCTTTTGTTGAGATCTACCAATTTTATTCATGCTTTTCAATAACCAGCCTTTGGTTTCATTTGATTTTTTTCTACTTTATTTTTATTTTTAATTTCATTGATTTCTGCTCTTATCCTAATAAATTCCTTCTTTCTGCTTGCTTTGGATATAATTTGCTCTTTTTCTAGATTCTTGTTTTGGAAGACTAGATGATTGATTTTAGAACTTTCTTTTTCGAATCTAACCATTTAAGCTCTACATTTCCTATAAGCACTGCTTTAGCTTCAGCTTCCAGAATGTTGGTGGGATGGGGCAGAACTGGAACTCTCATACAGTGCTGATGGGAACATAAAATGGTACAACCACTCTGGAAAAGAGTTTGTCGGCCTCTTAAAATAGTAAACGTAACCCACCATAGGATCTGTTCATGCCACTTGAGATGTTTATGCAAGAGTAAAGAACATTGACTGCCATTTTATATTACATACTTACTAAAACATTGTACACGAATGTTGATAACATCTTTATTTATGATAGCCTGAAACAACATAAACGTACATTGATAGCTGGTGGATAAGCAAACTGTAGTATATCCATAGGATCAAATACTGTTCATTAATAAAAAGAAGTGGACTGTTGATTGATATATGCAACAACACGAATGAATTTCAAAGGTATTATGCTGAGTGAAAGAAGTCAGACTGAAAATACTACATTTATATAAAATTCTAGGAAGCACAAAGTAATGTTTAAGTAGATTGCAATAAAAAAAATCTTTCCTATGACAATGTTAGTTCTTTAGACTTCTATGTTATAAGCCAAAAATCACATTCACTAGTGTGAAACTATTTTTTTAAGCGATCCACAAGATTCCTATTTAACTTATTAAATAAGACAACGGAAGCCACCTCCTGATTTCCAACAGTGTTTTTACTGCCTTTAGGTTCACTTTTTCAGTCCTGATACTATTATTCTGAATTGTGCCAGAGATATTTACACCAAGGGCAATCATGTACAGTAGAAATTTTCTGGATGGATAACAGGTGGACCTTTATTTTTTCAAGTCGGGTAAGGGTGATCCTTAAATGGGAGTTTGGAAAGAAAAACCCACCAAGCAAACTAGTTCTGATAAATAGTGCATATATTCACGATGTAGGAATTGCTTCCCATGAAGAATCTTTGTATACTCCTGAGCTAAGTGTATCTTATATGTAAGAGTGCTTGCATAAAATATTTACGTAAGATTTCAAAAATAATTATAAGAATAAAATGCTTGAGCTATTTTTCTATTGCTTTTACGCATAAAGGTTTGACAGAACGGGCACCTGGGTGGCTCAGTCAGTTCAGCAGCCGACTCTTGATTTTGGCTCAGGTCATGATCTCACAGTTCGTAGTATTGAGCCCTGCATCGGGCTTTGTGCTGAGCTTGGAGCCTGACTGGGATTCTCTCTCTCTCTTTCTCTCTCTCTGTCCCTGCCCCACTCACAACCCTCTCTCTCTCTCTTCCCTTTTCAGGAAAAAGTTACAAATTTTTCTTAAACTCTATAGAGGTTTCTTGATTGTACTCTGGGGTTTAATATTTCCAGGGAAATGAGAACCCAGTTGGATTTCCAACCCTAGTTTTTCTCCCTTTATTCAATGCTTATAGAAATTTCTGTCTTCCCTGTTTCTCACCTATTTGTCTACCTATCTACCTACCTAGCTTTCATTCTTTAAATACAAAATTTACCCAGGATGTGTTTTGTGTAGATATGCATACCCTGGTGTTGTTTTTAGTTCAGAAAGTTTTTTTTCTTTAACTATTAAAATGATAAATATCGATTTAGTGAGTACTATGTGGCAAACATTCTAATGTGTTCACGAAGAAAGCAGAGTGACTCTCGTTTCGTAATGCCAGCTTTCCCTTCAGTTTCATAAAGCATGACAATATTTTTAATGTTGTATTTATTTCTGAGAGAGAGACATGTGAGCAGGGAAGGGTCAGAGAGAGAGGGAGATACAAATCTGAAACAGGCGCCAGGCTCTGAGCTGTCAGCACAGAGCTCGACGTGGGGCTCGAACCCACTAACCATGAGATCATGCAGATTCGGATGCTCAACCGACTGAGCCCCCCAGGTGCCCCAAGCATGACAATTTTTAAGTTTTATTTTATTGTCTATGATGAGTCATTTTTTCAGACTATTCTTTCTTCTCATCTTCAACAGATGTTTCTCCTATTACTTGCAATTTTTAATAACTACATATTAATTTGGTAAGGTCTTATGCATCTTAAAAAGGAGGGAACTGGCAACTTTATGCAAGGAGAGACACTTAGAATGGTTAACTTTCTTATTCACAGAACGGAAGATGTGTAATCGCATAATTGTGGTGGTGGAGAGAACTTCTCCCTGATACATACATATGTAGGATCAGATGAACTTTAACATTTTTCATGGCAGCTGAGGCCAAGCAATTTTGTGTGAAAATTGTACGTGTGGATGGTGTGTGTTAAAATGCTGTAGAACAAATTCTGGAAGTTCTACACAGCACGGTTGCTTGTTGGCTGTGTATTTGTAGTCACTAAAAGGAGAGAAATATCGCTGCCTCCATAATAAATGCTGAGATGAGCTGTCCCTACAGAAAATAAGATTACATGGAAGTGGCCTATGGAGGGACAGATGTGTCCATTAGCAGACCAGACATTTATTTCATAGACTCAAAATGCCCTGTAGCTGATTATTTTACTATCGACTGAATGAGAACAACTTCATTGGAAAACTCTGCCTCATATTAAGAGGAAACATTATCTCAGATAACTTATTTTTGGAAGTTAATGAAATTGTTAAAAAGATTGGAAGGATCATTAAAAAAAATCCACTATTCCTCTCTCTTTCAATTCCATTTCATTGACTACATAAAGGGATTAGAATTTTACTTTATTGCTTTGCATATTTTAATTAAAATTTTATATTTAATCTTGAAGGAAAGGAAGTTTTACATCACTGAAGAGACACTTGTACTTTTAAGAGCTCTTTAAATAATGAAAGTAGAAATTATAAGTAAATTATTTTTATGAGAAGCTACATTGACTAAAATAATAAAAAGATCAAACTGGGTAGGCAAGCAAATCAGCATCGGTTTATCAGCCTGGAGCCTGGATATATTTGTGTTGAACCTAAACAGTTATTAGTGACGACAAAAATTTCTCCTCCAAGCTCAGCAAAATATTAAGAAGCCAGAAGCCTACATCCTAGAATGGTAGGACTTTATAGGTGATTCCATTTACTTTCTCTAAGTCAATGAATGCATTAGGAAAAAAAAGGGGGGGCTGAAGACCTAAGGGTGGAGGACATTGTCACAGTTAGATGCACAGTGTCTCATACAGTGACATTCGAATCTAAGTTGTGAGGGTGGGGGAAAGGGAGAGGTGGTAAGTGTGCAATGGATTCTCCACCAGTATACTCTGGAACAGCCATCCTGGTTATTGATGGGGGTCACTCCTTCCGGTGGTTTTCCCTGAGGATATTCCTGGTAGTACCGGTACCAGCCTGTCTTCCCTGCAATGCTCTGAGGCGGGACTTCCTTGTGTTACTTTCAGAAGCCGAAGGCTCTGGTCTGTAGCTTCTAACAGGCCCTCAGGCAAAGTGAGAGGAGAGCAGAGAGACCACCTACCGATGACAAAACAACCTGACTCGGTTTCATTTGTCGTGGTGACAAACAAGATTTAAAACTGGAGGGAGGCAGAATCCTGTGATGGATAAAATACATTGTTATTTGATTAATAATATAATAGGCTAATTTAATAAATTTATTAATGATGTTATTATTAATAATACTATAATTGCATAAATAGATCTATCCATCAAAGGATACCACTGCCCTTTAGAGGATATTATACATACAGTATATTATGCTGTATATATAGATACAAGTAAAACCTTGGATTGTGAGTAACTTGTTCTGCGAGGGTTCCGTAAGATGAGCAAACATTTCTAATAAATTTTAACTTGATAAACAAGCCGTGTCTTGCAATACAAGTAGTACGAGGCCCTAAATGTCACATGATCACAACTGAGCCAATGGTTCTTGAAATTTGCTCTGATATACAAGTGCTTTGGATGACAAGCATGTTTCTGGAACAAACTTCGCTCACGAGCCATGGGTATATATGTACAGACACATGCACAGAGCTACTGTTTAAATAAATCAGGTGAAATTATTACCCTGAAGGTAAGATGCACCGTGGCCACGGAGAGCCTTTACAAATCTCTCCGGGGCTTCCAATCCGTCCTTTTAAGTGGGCACAACATTAAAAAACGTTGTTGCACTCTGCAAAGACACATGGACAAAAGATGTTTCTAAAGGTAATAAAGTTGCATTACATCCAGAAAAAAAAAATCGTTGCAGAAGATTGGCCTCTTCATTAAGACAGGAGCATAGGAGCCTGAGAACAGAAAACACTGGTAGCTTGGGTCCCTTATTAACCAGAGTGGTAATACAACAATTTAAAATAGATACAGCAGGGGAGTCTGGGTGGCTCAGCTGGTTGAGCCTCTGACTCTTGATTTTGGCTCCGGTCATGATGTTCCAGTTCATGAGATTGAGCCCTGCGTCTGACAGTGCAGAGCCTGCTTGGGACTCTCTCTCTCCCTCTCACTCCTGTTTTCTCTCCCCCTCTCTCAAAATAAACAAATAAACTTAAAAATAATAAAATAAAATAGACATCACAGAAGGTAACCTAGGAGCTTTAACATTTTAGACGAAGGAATTTTTGATGTTTGCTTTTAAAGTAATTCAAGAGCATGGCAAAGTCTTCACAAAGACACAAAGCTACCCAGCATTAAAGCGAGGGTTTTGAGAGAGAAAAGGAGGGAGAAAAGGAACGTCTGTGTTTTGGGCAGGCACACAAAACGTAGAGAACAGCTCTTTACGACCTACTATTAAGAGCTAACTAAATACTCCAAATATCAGGTTTAAGCCACTAGCTCCCCCTTTCATCATGCATAGATTTCCTTTGTTCATTAATTATAATATGCTTATGTATGTATACGTAAGTATACACACTAAATAGTTAGATGACGTTATTTAAAGCTTTCAACTTTAATTTAAAATAAAAATTAACTGTATCTACTGTTACAAACCATGGCATATACTCTCAGATTTTAGCATCTTATCTATTTTTTTCTTCCAAATTTTTATTTAAATTCTAGTTAGTTAACATATAGTATAATCTTGGTTTCAGGAGGAGAATTCAGTGACCCAACACTTTCATACAACAGCCAGTGCTCATCATAACAAGCACCCTCCATAATACCCATCCCCCATCTAGCCCATCCCCCCCACCAACTCCCTCCAGCCACCATCAGTTTGTTCCCTAATGTTAAGGGTCTCTTACAGTTTGCTTCCTTTTCTCTCCTTTTTTTCTTTTCCCCTTCATTTTGACTGAGAAGTTAACTTTAAGTTAGAAATGGGAAAACCTCAGTACATTAATCATTTTTAAAACACCAAATTACACTATCTGCCAACTAACTTGGATGTAAATAAATAAATATATAAATAAAATACTAAATTACAAGAAACTCTTCTGAAAATATAAGTCGATTTTTAAAACGGAAGTAAATATTTGCAGTTTTTAAAAATAGAAATAATAACCCATCATTGTAGCCCAGAACAAAATCTGGGAGGAAGGTTATTTCAGAACCATTAGAAAACTAGGTTCGCAGTGTGTTTGTGACCTGATGTGCCCAAGGGCAGAGCCTGATCACGGAGCTAACTCACTCTCCCGTACAAGGCATAGAAATCCAGTGATAGCGACGAGTGCGAGAACATAGAGACTTGCTTGCCCATGGTCATTTATGCTCACTGTCAGCTCTTCAAGACGGACACACGTTGGTTCGTTTCCAGCACGTAGCGAAGCTTGTTGGAGCTGAGCGAGGCAGCACTTGAAGCATCAGTGCAGAGTCACGGGGGGGTGAAGTCAAGGCTGGGGTATAGGGAGTATTCCCTCGTGTGGACCGAGGGACCAGGCCGAGCCTTTATCCTTCTTCAGCTCTTTCTCCTTTCCTATTCTGGTTCCCTTCCTCACTTACAGGTTTCTCCTGAAGAGAAAATAATCAATACATTCCATCACCTGGAGTCCCTCACAGGCTCGGTTCTAAGAAACCCAACTGAAGACAGATGGGCACAGGGGTCTGACACCATGGCCCGCTCTCATGGTGGTGGAAGGCCTTCTGACACCTCTCATCCCACGGTTACCGAGGGGCCGGGCTCGCTGGGCTCTCTCCCTTCCTTGTCCCTATGCCCTCAATCTTTCCTGATTCCTCTTATTAGGAATAAAGGAAACTTCTCTCGGGGTCTACGATCTTGGGAATGATTATGTTCAAAGAGCCTGTTCCCTAAAGGGTTATCTTCTCCCTTGTGGGGAAGCACATCCTAACAGGAGGCCAGCCACTGCAGGGTGCGCTCTGAGAGTGTGCAGAATGTATCTCAGGATGAAAACCATCCCCACTTCAACTTGGAAGGGGATACAAAGTCAAGACAGGAGAAGGCCCCAGAATAGATGTTAAGGTTCTCTTTCCCCACAGCTCCCAACCCTGGCCTGAGCCCTCTTGGTTCCGACCTGGGAAGGCACGCTTAAACTTCTGGATCAGGCTCTGGTTCTTTTTTTTTTTTTTTTTTTTAATGTTTTATTTTTTTCTAGGAGAGAGAGAGAGAGAGACAGCGTGAGCAGGGGAGGGTCAGAGAGAGAGGGAGTCACAGACTGAAACAGGCTCCAGGCTCTGAGCTGGCAGTCAGCACAGAGCCCGACGCGGGGCTCGAACCCACGAACCGCGAGATCATGACCTAAGCGAAAGTCGGACGCTTAACCGACTAAGCCACCCAGGCGCCCCTCAGGCTCCGGTTCTAAGGAGCTCTTCAGATAGCTTTGCCATCCTATCTCTTCTCCCAGGGAAAAGGTCCCCGATACGTAGGTGGGGCACCTCAGTGAGCTTTGGAAAGCCAGGCAGAAACACACTCAAGACACTCCCTGCTTCTGGCTTGTTCCTGCAGTAAGTAAAGGCGAGCTGGAGCCCTGACCTCTACGCACTGGCTGCAGCTGAGACCCACTGCCGAGTGTGAAGACAGAAAGGCTGACAGATGGGCAGGGAACTCGTACGGGCCTGGCGGAAGCCTCTCGAGACTCCAGAAACAGCTGCAAGACTACACACGGTTTGCGGGAGATAATTAGGAGGCCACAAGTGTACAGCATCTACTTAAATGAGGCCACCCAGACTGTGTCTGGAGATAAACGGACAGATGTTAATGTAAATGTGTCAATACTGCTCCCCGCAGCGGGTTATGAGCCAGCTCACCTCAGCATCTCTGTGTCCGAGGAAGGTGGGGCCGTAGCAGATCTGGTTTGTAGCCAGTGTGTGTCAATCCAGAACTAAGGTTGAGAGGTGAGGACGAAGGGTAAGAAGGTGCTGGAGGAACCACCAAAAGTTGCCTCATTAACTTTCTCTATTCTTTTTTAAAATTTCTATTTATTTTAGAGAGAGAGAGACAAAATGTGAACAGGGGAGGAGCAGAGAGAGAGGGAGACACAGAATCCGAAGGAGCTCCAGGCTCTGAGTTGTCAGCACAGAGCCGGATGCCGGGCTTGAACTCACGAACTGGGAGATCATGACCTGAGCCGAAGTCGGATGCTCAAACAACCGAGCCCCCAGGGTGCCTCTAACGTTCTCTATTCTTCAGATGCATCCCAGTCTTCCAAACCATCTTCGGCCCGTACCTGCTGGCACTGTTCCCTCAGCCTTCCCGATATACTCTCTTGGTGCCTTCCATCCATAATCCTTCTATCATTGTGATTACCAAATTTTAATTTGCATAAAACTCAGCTGCAGGTGTTTTTGAGAAATGCAGACTCTTATGCTCTTATCCTGGGTCCGAAGGAGGGAGCCAATTCTTGCTCAAATCTCAACGCCAGGACCTGCGGTAGTTGGCAGGAAGAAATGATCAATGTTTGGACATAAAATGGTGAGAAACCAACCCACCCTTCCATTGTAGCTGCCTCCCCGTGACAGATACCAGGTCTTGATTCCTCACAGTCCTAGTACTGAGCCTCTTCTATAACTCACTCTGGCTACAGAGCAAACGGATGAGCTACTGGGAAGCTCAGAAAGATCATGGCGGGAGACGGTGAGGCGCTAGGAACCTTTCTGTGCTCTCCAGTTTTGTGCAAAGCCTCGTGAAAGGTATCCTGTCTTTCCCCACATCAGCACGGCCGGTCACAGGCTGAGAAAAGAGAAAGATATTAGAATAAGTGCCTGCGTAGATGGAGTTCTTTAACTCTGGTCCACATTGTCATTGTCCTGCCGTGGATTATAGATCTTTGCTGGACACAAAGCTGTAACTGTTTCAAAACACTTTTGGGAGCAAAACACGACACCAGCTTTTACATCTAACTCTGGGTCAAGTTTGAGGCCTCCCCTGGGGAGGTCTTGACCCTCCCACCAGATCTCTCACATCAGACGTGTGAATTATAGTTCCATCGGTCCTTAGAGTGACTTCATGCAGATGAATGGTCTGTCCGGGATCTTTCCCAACCTCCTCAATTTGTGGATGAAGCAGCCTTTCCAGGAACAAACGTCTCCATGAGATCAGAAGAAGACGTGTTCATTCTAAAGATTTCAGAAGTCACTCTCTAAGAAGCCTGACCATCTCTTCCCTCCTCCTGGACTGCTGGGAGCCGCACCGGCCTCTCTGGATGGCAGTCACAGCAAGGAAATGGCGATGTTTGCACAGCTTCTGCCATGAGAAATGAAGACTAGTATCTCCTTCTGCTACTACTGGCTCATGCTGGAAATGAGCCTGCTGGTATTGACCAGGCCTCACAATATTCCGTATCAGACCCATATTCTGAATACAGATACCTCATAAGGAAAAGCATATTCCTGCCTTTACAAAAGAGACTTTAGATGAAAGCTCTATGGGCGATTGTCAAAAGGCTCTTCCTATGGGCCTTGCAGATTCAAGACTTAAGGGGTTAAGAACACGAGAGTTACAACTGAGCCTGGCCCTGAGACAAAGAGCCTATTTCAGGGCAGAACATAAGTTACTACATATATCTTTGCTAATTGGTGAAGCATAGCAGTCCCTTCCTCAAGGCCTACATTCCACAAACCCCCTCCCTTACACTGGCCGCTGGGATGAGGATGGATAAGAGTAGCTAAAACATAAACCCAGGTGCAAAGACTGACAATTTAGAGCCCCCGTGGTAGTTTCCACAAATAAACCAATTCAGAAACATTTATCTTCTTGAGGGCCAGACAGAATAACTCCTAGCGTATCTATATACACTTTAACTTGTATGTTATGCTGTTTTTCACTATGAACATTCCGTTAATTGATATCACAAATGGCCTCCCGTTGTAAGAAATTCCTTTCTCTGACTTCATCTTGTTGCTGAACCTTAAAATAAAGACACCAAAACCGACAGGACAGAGACGCCTGCCTGGTGATCAGAAAGGATCTCGGGGCTCTCTCACTCTCGTTCGCCGACACCGTCCATCCTTCAGGGACCCCTGGACCTGTCGGAGCCGGCGCGGCCTCCGACACTGGACAACATGGGTTTTAGTTAGCCCTGATTACCCTGTTTCCTTCTGCACTAAGTATTTACAGTATTCCACTGTCTTTAAACATCGGTTATTCACCAATGAAGAATCATTTGCTTTCTGGGTTCAAACAAAAATCTTTGTGTTCAGAAACAATGCCTTTGACAGTACTGTCAGTGGTTTTGTGGAGCTGTGCAAACTTGAATACGGAAACGGAGAGAACTACATTGCTCCACCTATGGACTGAGAAGAGAGGATGACAGCCTGCAGGAAGGTGGCTGGAGGAGAGTCAGGAACTTCGGTGACTGCAAGTCCCAGAAGAATTAGAAGATATCTAGGAATTTTTGAGTGAAACACTATCTATCGTGTCATGGAAAGTACTTCCTCCCCCTCTCTTACAAAATCTTTAGTAAAATCTACATTTGCAGTCAGGATTTGGTATGGGGGAAACAAGTAAATAGTGTCGTGAGGCTGGCTTTGGGGTGAGACCAGAGGCTAGGAGCCCGTGGCAGGTGGAATTATAAGCAGCAGCACTTGGTTACACTAAGAATTGAAAGTGCAAGGCTCTCAAAACATGGAAAGAGCCTAAGTGTCCATCAGCTGACAAATGGATCAAGAAGATGTGGCTCATCTATACCATGGAATACTCCATGGCAACGAGAAACAATGAAATCTGGCCTGTGTAGCAACATGGATGGACCTTGAGGGTGTTATGCTGAGCGAAGTAAGTCAGGCAGAGAAGGACAAATGTCATATGTGTGCACGTATAGGAGGATTAGGAGGAACTTGACGGAGGAACAAGGGGGAGAAGAAGGGGAAATGGTGGGGGAGAGGGAGGGAGGCAAACCAGGAGAGACTCTTGAATGCTGAGAACACACTGAGGGCTGATGGGGGTGGGGGGGAGGGGGATGGGCATGGAGGAGGGCACTTGTGGGGATGAGCACTGGGTGTTATGTGGAAACTAATTTGACAATAAACTATTTGTAAAATAAATAAATAATAAATAAGATGGGGCATTGACCTCAAAAAAATTAAAAAAAAAAAAAGAAAGTGCAAGGCTCTTGAATTACCAGACGCACCTGAGATAATAACGCACCGAGAAGACTAGGAGGCCTTTGACCCCGGGAGGCACTCCTGAAACGGAAAGACCAGAGACATCGCCATGGGCTGCCCCTCTCACAACGAAAAGGCAAAGCTCTGTGAGAAACAACTACAGTTATGCAGACTGACCTACTGGGGGCTGGTAATTGGTAAACTCTCCCTTAGCTGGGATACCCTACAGCGTAGCGGTTAGAGAGCGTGGTTCCGAACTCAGACGCAGCTGGCTTCAAATCTCGGCCGGCTCCAGCTCTCTCCATCTTGGACATGTCACTTAATTTATCCTCAGTTTCCTTGCGAAGTTTCTGTTAATCCAGTTCTTGTTTTTGAGACAGTCCGGCCAACTCTCTGTGGGGGATCGGCTGAGGAATCCCCTGGGCTTATACCCACGGCTTAACAAGACATAGAGAAATAAAAAGCCATAGTATGCTCACCCCAGAGTTTGGGTAGACATGATTCGCACCCTGAGAATAGGATGGTGCAAAGGCACCCCAAGAATAGGGGGTGCTGAACCCCAAAGACAGAGAGAGACGGGCAAAGGCCCAGGAAAGGAAGGCATATGAGGGAAGCGAGACCAGGCAGGCGGGGCAGAAGTGCCCCCCAATTTAGCCCTGTAGCAGAGAAGCTGCTTTCCCAGGAGAATGGGACCAAGGAAGGCAAAACAAGGGAACTGGGCCGCAGACCGCGCGCTGCAGGTGAAGCCGCCCAGAGCAGAGACGTTAACAAAAGAAAAGGTGCCTTGTTAACCCCAGGTGATCTCCCTTCTCTGTCTTCTCCCCTAGGCCGGCTAAGACAAACAGACACACGCCTCCCCTCCGCCGTTCACAACTATCTGCCCATCTGCTCCGCGCCTAGATTTTGTTTTATATTGACCCAAACCCCAAACACTGTATAGCTTCAACCCCCCCCTTTCCACCCTTCTGGGTGCCCATAAGTCAATGTTCACAGGTTGTCTCTTTGTGCATGCGCGTCACATTTGTAGGCCTTCTGATCTTTTTTTTTTTTTTCTAGAGAGAGAGAGAGAGACAGCGTGAGCAGAGGAGGGTCAGAGAGAGAGGGAGTCACAGACTGAAACAGGCTCCAGGCTCTGAGCTGGCAGTCAGCACAGAGCCCGACGCGGGGCTCGAACCCACGAACCGCGAGATCATGACCTAAGCGAAAGTCGGACGCTTAACCGACTAAGCCACCCAGGCGCCCCTGTAGGCCTTCTGATCTTAAGAAGTACGGGGCAAGGACCCTTATTGGGGGCTCTTGTCTTTTCCCGGACAGTAGCCATCTCTCCCTCCTATTTATTAATCCTGCGTCCTGCTCTCTTGCTAAGACAAGAGAGAACTTTAGACCCAGAGTCTACAACGGTCATCATTCTCTTCTCTAGGGCGGCAGTCTTAACTGGAAGACCAGTCCAGCATGAGCCGGAGGTAAATGAGGCCTAGAGGATTGTGTTCGAGACCATTTTGGAGGCACCTCCTGTCCAACCCAAGACTTTATTTGAAGCCTCTCTCCACCGCACCTGGAGAGGTCTTCTCAAGTCCCTTTAGAAAAAAAGAGTTATTTGATGAACTGATTTTTAAATAAAGACAGTTAAACGGTACTGAGGGAGATGGGAGGGGGAAGAAGAGAAGGACGAAGAGGGATGGAGAATCAGTGGGGCTGGGGAGAGACGAGGTCTCTTTTGGCAATTCTGGGCTCAGCGGCAGAGGCTGGAAGAACGTTCCAGCAAGTGTCTGGGAGAAACCCGAGAGTACACCCGAGACTTAGTCCTTTAACTGAGATAACCGTGACATGAAAAAATGATGCATGGTGGATGTATCATTCCATGGGGCCATCACACCTATCTTTTCTTTTCTTTTTAATGTTTATTTTTGGGAGAGAGACACAGAGCACAAGCAGGGGAAGGGCAGGGAGAGAGGGAGACACAGAACCCGAAGCAGGCTCCAGGCTCTGAGCTGTCAGCACAGACAATGGGGCTTGACTTATGAATCATGAGATCATGACCTGAGCCACCCAGGCGCCCCCCAAACCACCTATCATTTCTGTACTCTGGGCCCCTATCTTGACAGTCAGTTCTTAATTATCACTACAGACTATTTCTCTGGGTGCCGTTTCTTTCTCTTTTTCAGATTCATTTGCCCCGAACACACAGCTCATAGTTTGGACCATTTTTCAAAGCTAGGTTTACAAAAAACGAAAAAGAGAATCAACATACAAATTATCTTCTGGAAACTTGAAGGGATCACAAGACTATAAGTGGCGTCGTGTGGTTTGAAGATCTCTGATGAAGTAAGATTTGTTCTAGCTTTTCCACTGATGTGACGGGAGATTTAAGTGAAGTAACGCATGTAAAGCACTTACACTACGCCTGGCACATGCTAAGCATTACAGAAAAAGTACTTGCTGTTTCAAAACTACTACCGTCACTACTACTTGAGGGTTGAGTAATAAGCAGCAAATGCGAATTCTCACAAGGGGCACTCCGTGGACTCTGATGTTTCCCCAGACCACATCTCAGAGGGCCTGTGGAAGAGTGGCAGGTGTCAAGGGTATGCCCCGGAAGCTCCCGAGGGGGTTGTGAACAGAGAACTTTCAAACACACAATACAGCGTTACTGACTCCAGGCACCATACGTTCCCACCATGGATCTATTTTATAGCTGGGAGTCCTGCTCCCTACGTTATTCAGGGAAAGACGCCCCTCCTGTCGGGAATATGACGACACACCTGTCATTCCCCTCCGTGCAGAACAATGCTAGTGCGGTTACAGCCCCACCTGACACGATCCCACCCTCTGTTAATCACACCACCCACCTCTATGGATTTTGAGAGGTTGGAACTGAATCATAGTACCCACTTTATTGTTGGTGACATTATAGAATACGACTGAGACCTGAGGCCAAACTCTGTTTTCAATGGCGTCTTCCCCGCTCCCCTTAAACGTAGAACTTGCTAGACATGGGGGGAGGGAGGCAACGTCTGTACAGGTGTCACCTGCAGTCACGTGGACGAAGGAACTGGAATGCGTCTCACGCCCCATCAGATGGATGGACAAGAGGCCCAACCCAGGTGTGCTTACCGTTAGAAGAAGGGGTGGAGGGAGGAAAATAGCCCGTGTGCATGGTGCTCATCCAGAGCAGGGCCGTGTCTGTTGATCTCGCCCATCAGGTAAGTCCCTTCTCCTGCCGTGGAGAGTGTGGAAGAGCAAAGGCTCTTCCCAAGCAGCCGGAGTTCTGACACATCCCATCCCAGGGACCAAATCAGTATCTCTTCCTCTACAGGCACATCTGTGAGGAAACGTTGCAAGTGAAGCTATAAAATTTATTCAAGTTCAAAGCCATCCAATCAGATTATTACATACTTTTGGAAAGCCCAAACAGTAGAAATTACTTTTCCTACCTCTGGGGCTCCCTACCCAGGCTTAAACATTCAAATGAACAGAGTCTATGTCAAGTTCATTACACACGTCTAAATTATCTCACAGGTCTTGGGCACACAGGCATATTCTTTTTCACTTTTCATTTTGAGCTGAAGGAAAGAATCATTGCTGTTCTTTACAGGTTTACGGAGGTAAAATTGACACAGTAAAGGACATATACTTAAAAAGTACAATTTGATGACATCCAAAAAACAATCAGCACAATTAAGGCCACTGTCCCCAAAGTTTTCTCATGCCTTTCAAAGCCCATCGTTCATCCTCCAGTAACAAGTGATTGCTTGCTTCCAGTGTAGATGAGTTTGTATCTCATAGAAATGGTCTCATACAGCTTGTAATCTCTTTTTTGTCTGGCTTTTTTCATTTAGCGCAATTATCTTTTTACCCCTCCATGTAGTTACGTGTATCAGTTTTTCGTCTTCTTTATTGCTGAGTAGTTTTCCACAACATGCGTGTATGACAGTTTGCTATTCAGTCAACTGTTGCCAGACATTTGGAATTGCTTCCGGTTTGGGGCTCTTACAAATAAAACTGCTGTGAACATCACGTTCAAGTCCTCGTCTGGACATACGCTTTTGTTGGTTTGGGGTAAATATCCAGGATCGGCTGGATCATTATAGAGTTAAGTATATGTTTAACGTTTAAAGAAACTGTCAAACTGTTTTCAAAATTGGCTGGTTTTTTTTTTTTTCTTTTCATTTGAGCAAATGGAAAGAAAGCCTTGGTGTTTGCATTTCACCTTGAGCCTTGTTTGCATTTTTTTCCTCAGGAAATGTTTGTCTTCATTTGCTTTAAGTCTTCCGATGTCCTGGAATTTTTGTTTCAGTTACTACATTCTGGCTCTTCCACTGGCCTGCTTATCGTCTGAAAAACAGAGAAGTCACTGCCCCAGGCATCTGGGTGCAGAGACAGTGTGGAAATTAATCGCGATTTCAGGAAGTTTTCAAACCCAGCACCTCACCCGTGGTGGCCTGGACGCACGAGCCACGCTTGTGAGCGGGGGCGGGACTATGTTGTCTGAAAGTCGGGGACGCGGCCGGCGTGGGAAAAACACGGCAGAAGCAGCCTCGTGTCTCCCAGCCGCACGGTGATCGCCCCCGCAGCGCACCCACGTCTGTTCCAGCCACAGGAAAGTGTGTTTGCTCCTCGGAGCCCTCCGTGACACGTGGGAAGAAAACGGAGACTTTTTTTAAAGCTTAAAACTATCCTCGCGAAACGGGGAGGCCGGCTTTGAAGGACGACTCGGGGGCTCGAGGGGTAGGAACCGAGCGCCCGCCGGAAGGGGGCCGCCGGGGACCCCCGTGCCTGACCCGGCGGGCGCCCCCTGAGAGCACACAGTAGGCCCTCCCAGGTGCGGTCTCCCCTGTGATGGCCGAGAAAAGTTAGAACCCCGGCTCCCGGGAAGACGCGTGGGGAATTACCAGCCTCGGGCGCGCGCCCCGGGGCCCCGCAGGGAAGCGCCTTTCCCCGCTCCCCGCCGGCGAAGGCCGGCTCCTGCCCCCCGCCCGCTCGGCCTCTTCCCTCCGGGCCCTCGCAGGCCGGGGAGAGCGACGCAGATGAGGGCGGAGGCCTGCAGGGGGAGGCGCGGCCCCGGGCCTGGGTGCCGGAGGGGGCTCGAGCTTGCACGGCGGCCCAGGGGACAGGGCCTTACACTCCCGGTGGTGCCGCTCACGTCCCTGACCCAGAGATGAAGGGACCGGCCGGGCGGAGACAGAGCCCCTCCGCGGGGGGAGCGCCGGGAGGGCAGTCCCCCGTCCCCTCCCCCTCGCCCCCTCCGCCATCGCCCCCTCACCGTCACCTCTCCCCCTCGTCCCTCCCCCACCGCCTCTCCCCTCCCCCATCGCCCCTCCGCCATCGCCCTCACCCTCACCTCTCCCCCTCGCCCCCCACCGCCCCTCCCCGTCCCCCACCGCCTCCCCGTCCCCTTCCCCACGGCCCCTCCCCCACCGGCCTCCCCTCGCCCTCCCCACCGCCCTCCCACCACCCCTCCCCCACCACCCCTCCCCACCACCCTCTCCCTCTCCCCTCCCCCATCGCCCTCCGCCATTGCCCCCTCACCCTCACCCCTTCCTCCCCCTCCCCACCGCCCTCCCTCGTCCCTCCCCCAACGCCCCTCCACCATCGGCCCCTCCCCCACCGGCCCCTCTCCTCCGCCACCGTCCCTCCCCATTGCCCCTCCGCCCCTCCCCCTCGCCCTCCGCCACCGTGTTCTCCCCTCGCCCCTCCCCACCGCCCTCCCCCTCCCCTCCCCCTCGCCCCCTCCTCCCCGTCGCCTTCCCCCCGCCCCTCCCCCACCGCGCCCCCCGCCCCCCCGTCGCCCTCCTCATCAGCTTCCCACAGCCTTGCAAGCCCAGGGGGGCGGCCTCAGCGGGTGGCATGCGTTTGCCCGGTTCATCCTACTTCCGCCCAGCTAGTTTGAATATTTTGCCAGGTGTGGGCAGCAGCCCATTTGTTTATCGGAAGACATTTGCTCTTCGTCTGCCCAACCCCCACCTGATAACAACTACGAGTAATGAAAGACCCCGCCTTCCCCATTTTCAATCTGATCCTTGTAGTGAAGCTAACAGGCAGTTTCGCAGCTCTTGGTATCACTGCGCCCGCACTAGTCCGTGTCGTATTACGTCGCCGGTAGAGGCGGCACGTGGGCGAGAATGTCCCAGAAACGCACGGTCGCGCGTCTCAGAGCAATGCCGGCATTTCCTGCTCCAACCTACCACGGGCCGGCTGGCCTCGACCGGGGAATTGGCCACATCCAGTAGACACGTATTTGAATATACACGTAGGTTACGAGTAAACACCCCGTGTGCCTACCTATCTATACATCTATCTAGATCACATATTGATGCAGATATTGGGGTAGAATTTTCAGATGGGCTGAGCTTCCCTGCCCCCTGTGCGCATGCCTTGTATAACCCCAGGACTGTGAACACTGTGAGTTTCACCTCGTGATTAGGCTAAGTTTCGTGGGACAGTGGTCTTTAAGAAGGGGAGATTTCCCAGGTGAGCCTGACCTCCTCACATGAGCCCCTCAGATCTGGGTCTAGGAGCTGGAGTTCAAAGTCAGGAAGACTCAAAGCATGAAAGCGACTCCGTAAGAGGGGGGCTTCCTGTTGAAGATGGAGAGGATCATGTGGTGAGGCAGCCTCTTGCAATGAGAGTGGCCCCCGATGACACTCAGTAAGGTCCAGTCCTCTGACTCCTGTCGGGACCTGACTCCTACCAGACTTCGGACCTACAGACTGTGTGTTATTAAATGAGTATTCTATTTGAAGCTGTTAAATGCGTGCTGATGTGTTATACAGTAGTAGAATAGTATACACATATATACACATGTATATACTGTAGTTTTAATTTCATCTATGCTCCTGGGATATAGTTCCGAAAGATAAAGTCGGTCTAGTTTCTCTTTAAACCCATCAACATATGATCTCATTTTATTTCTCTAGTTCGACGGGCAGAAGTTGGTATTTATTAAGCAAGCTCTTGGGAAAACCTTCAGGTTACAGGACTGTTCGTAGCCAATTACACTGACAAATTCCTTCCTGTTAACACAGCATGGAAGGCCCAGCGTAACTGGGTTCTGTGCACTTTTCTAAGTTCTTCTAATGCTCCCCGAGCTTCATCAATCAGGATTCAACCAGAGGAGAGCTCACGAGCAGGCCCCAAGCTCACGACCAAGCTGTAAGCCACAGGCGGAACTTTTTCGTTCCTCTCTGGCTCTCTCTCAGAAGCCTCAGACCTGTTTTTAAGGACATCCAACTGATTAATTCAGGCTACTCAAAGTATCACGATAATCTTACTTAAATACAACTGCTGAGGGTCCTTAATGACATCCTCAGAACCCTCATACACCAACATCTAGATTAGCATGTGAATATCTGGGCGTTATAGCCTGGAAAAATTGACCCAGCAAAAGCCTTCACTCCCTTACCTCAGGTATTAGCTCCAGCCTCTGAATTTTATTTTTCTCTCTTTAAAACATCTTATCTGTTGTTCGAAGTGCTGGCCTCAACAATGAGTTGGGAAGCGTTCCTTCCTTTTTAACTTTCTTAAAGAGCCGTGTGATGTCGGTATTATTTCTTCCTCAACTGGTGGTTAGAAGTCACTGGTAAAGCCATCTGGCTCTGGCATTTTCCTTGTGAGAAGCTCTTTTTAAATTTTGATCTCAATGTCCTTAATAGACACACAGCTCTTCAGACCTTTTTTTTTAAATATATTTTTTTATTTATTTTTAGGAGAGAGAGAGACAGCGTAAGCAGGAGAGGGTCAGAGAGAGAGGGAGACAAAGACTCTGAAATAGGCTCCAGGCTCTGAGCTGGCAGTCAGCACAGAGCCCGACGTGGGGCTCGAACCCACGAACCGCGAGATCATGACCCAAGCGAAAGCCGGACGCTTAACCAACTAAGCCACCCAGGCGCCCCATCAGACCTTTAACTTCTTTTAGTGTCACTATTAGCAATTCTGTCTTCCCAGGAAGTATGCATTTCATCTAAGTTGCCACATTCTTGGCACAAAATAATTCATAGTATTCCATAGTAACTTTTCTGTATCTGTCTGCTCTGTAGCAATACCCACTCTTTCACTTCTGATAGTGCTTTCTCTTCTTCTAAGTCCTACGAGAGGTCCGTTAAGGTAGACAGGATCTGTCAATCTTATGGATGTCTTCAAATGGCCCACTCTTGGTTTCTTTGGTTTTCCCTATGGTGTGACTGTTCCATTTCACTGATTTCTGCCCTTCACTATTTCTTTCCTTTTGTCTTCTTACAGTTTAAGTGCTCGTATTTTCTACCCTTTTTGAAAGATGAAACTCTACATCATTGATTGTATAGCATTCTTCTCTATAGCTGAGACTCCATCTAAGGAGTTCTTTGGCTGCTATATTAGGTTCTGATTGTCGTTAGTTCAGCTCTTCCACAATTTGCTTTTAGATTTTTTTCACTGACTTGTGGGTCACATAGAAGTGTGTTGTTTAACTTCTAAATGCTTGGATATTTCCCATGTATCATTTTGTCATGGAACTTTTAATTTAGTTCCATTGTGGTCAGATAACAGATTCTACACGATTTTGGTCCCGTTCTATGTATTGAGATTTTTAGGGGCCCAGGATATGATGTCGGTTGGTGAATGGTCCCTATGCACTGCTGAGGACTGTGTATTCTCCGGTTTTTGGGTGATGCTTTCTCTAAATGTGTATTCGGTTAAATTATGTGATAGTCCTGCAAATTCTCTACATATGGCTTTTTATTTGACTGTTCAAACGCTAACTAGGTAAGTCAGAAAATCTCCAACGATAATTATAGATGCATCCATTCCTGTTTTTAGTTCTGTGGTTTTGCTTCATGTATTTTGAAGGGCCGTTCATAGAAGCAAAATGATTTAGGACCCTCTCTGGACTGTGCCTTTAATATTAACACTAGAGACTTTGACTTTCTTATGGCTGCGATTTACATATCTGTAACCACTCACAGTGTACCTTGCTTTAATATTCTAATTCTTCACATCTAATCTAAGAATCTTACAACAAAATATTGTCATTTACCCTCTTCCCGTCACCTGTTTTGTCTCCACATAAATTTTTACCCTACAGTACATTATTATTGTTCTTTGTCTTTTAAACATTATGAATGAGAAAACACTTTTGGATTTACCCCCATATTCACCACTTCTAGCAATCTCTGTTCCCTTGTGTAAATCCAGTCTGAACTCGAGCATTATTTTATTTTGCCCTTCGTTCTGAATGACTTCCTTTAGTGCAGGTCTGCTGGCACTAAATCCCCTCAGCCTTTGTTGATCTGAAAAGTCTGTATTTCATCCTCACTTTTCAAAGATACTTATGCTGGATGTATAGTTCTAAGCTGACTGTTTTATTCACTGGGCACATGAAAGATTCTGTTTCATTGGCTTCTGGTAGCGTTAAGTTTGATAAGACGTAAGTGGAGGTATTTTATCATCAGTCCCTATATGTATATTTCCTCCTTGCTTCCTTCAAGACTTACTCTTTATCTTGGTTTTTATCAGTTTGAATATGATGTGTCTCTGTGTGGGTCTCCTTGTGTGTAACCAGCGTGGATTTGTTGAACTTCCTGAACCTCTGGGTTGAATTTTTTTGTGTCAAAACTAGAAAACTTCCAGACACTTCTTCCAACAATTTTTTGCATAATCTGTTTCCTCTTCTAGAATTCCAATTATTCATGTATCAGGCCACTTGATATTGTTCCCCAAGTCACCAAAGATGTTTATTTTTCCAATAGCTTCTTCTCTCTGTTTAATTTGCATAGTGTCTATTGATCTATTTTGAAGTCCGGTGATCATTTCTTTTCCAGTGTCCACCCTGTGTTAAGCTCATCCAGGGAATTTCAAATATTGTACTTTTCAGTTCCTGGAATCTCGTTAGTTCTTTTAGAAAATAGTTTCCATCTCTTCCCTGAGATTACCCTTCTGTTTGTTCATTCAGTCTGTCTTTTTCTTTATTTCTCCAACTTTATTTATGTAAACTTTTAAGGTCCTTGTCAGCTAATTCCAGCATCTGTATTTTCCATGGACATGTTTCTCTTTACTTTTTCTCCCTCCTGGTAATAGCTCACATTTTCCTGCCTTTCTCTATGCCTCAAAGATGTCTATGTTCTGGACGTTGTGGCTGTTATGTACTTGAGAGTTTGGATCATGTTGGCTTTAAAAAAAAATCACGTTGAGCTTTGTCTTGGCCAAAAATTCTTTTACTGGAGACTCAGATTGATCTTATCAAACCTTGATTTTAACCTTTATTTGGATGGGTATGGAGTATCTCCACCCTTGCCTTTACAGGATCTCGGCTGAATTTTCAGGAGCACAATGAGATCATTCCACTTTGGCTGGTTGGAATTCCAGACGTTACCTATCTCTGTCGTCTCCAGAATCTGTTCATCTCAAAGGTGAATAGAATCTCTGTTCACCGTATAGCCCCATAGCTGTTCTCTGCCAACCTTTGTGGGGTCTTATTCTGCTGATGTACATTTTAGTATCTGACGGGACGGAAAGGGGTTCCTGTGCATATTTCTTGGGTTCCTCCTCTGCACAACTCCCTCTTCTTTGCGTCCCTGCTCAGCAAATTCCAGTCGTCTCCAAAGCTCTGATTTTCAGTTTGTGTTTCCCTTGCTCAAGGAGATAACTGATCTCTGCTTGTCCTCTCTTCTCTATGCTACCATTTGGATGGAAGTGCCTTCGGGTGCCTCAGATATCAGGATGCATGTGGGGTTCACATCATGTGTTTTTCCCTTTTTCTCAAGGATCACAGATTCGCGTCGCCTGTGGTCCAAAGGCTTAAATATTTCTGCATACATTTTGTCCAGTTTTAGAGATGTTTATACCAGCGGGGTAAGCCCAACACCTATTATTCTATCATGGTCAGAATCAGAAGTTTTCTTTAATTATGTTAAACATTTAAAATGAGGAGTTTCTGTCAGATTATTATATCATATATGTAGTTCTTTTATCATGGTGAATGATTTCCTCCTGTGTCTTGTAATTTGGGAATGTGAGCTAATCATTAACAGAACTGTACCTGTGAGAATTCTATAGAGTACAAGCTGAGGACATAGTCTTCAGATTAATTTATTTTCTTTTCTACCCATGGCTAAGAGTGTTACTGTAAACTTACACATGGATTTCTTGTATCATATAGTTAAAACATTTTTTTTTAAACTACAGCTCAGGTCTGAGACAGGCCCATGTTCTTAGTCTCAGTTGAGGGATTTTCTTTTTAGTCCCCCACCCAATGCTAGTGGGGGGATAAAACAGATTTTTCTCCCCTAGGTTGCCCTTTCACTTAAGGCAGATAGTGGAGCCTATCAAAGATCCTAGCTTTATATTTTAGGGTCTTGGTTCTGCCTCTCATGGGCCTAAGGCTTTATCTCCTTTCCCTACCTTTCCATCACAGCCCAATTCTTTAGTTCAGTCCTTAGGGAAGACCAACTACCCGTCTCACCACCAGACATCTGTGGAAGCCACAAAAATAAACTCATGCACTTACATCTCTGGTATCTAGTTTTCTTAGTTTCTGAAACTTGAGAATTTCCAAAATGCTTAGTAATGCAATTCAAAGATGTTATATTTGCCATCATTTCTTAATGTTTTTAGTGGGAGGAGCTTTAGACTTCTCATTCCACAACATTGCTGAAACTAGAACTTCCTTTTATATATTCTTTAAAAATTAAATATGGTTTAAAAAATTAAATATGATAAGTTATTTGCATGGTCTGGGCAATGTTAATGATCCCAACATGCTCACTCTTCTGTAATTATTCAAATTATTGCCAATTGCCTTCTTTTAAGCTTAGGAGAATAATTTATTATTAACATTGCCCCCAATCCAACTGAAGTCAAAATACTTGTGATTTTACTGTGCATACAACCCCTGTGAACATAGCCAACTTACAGCCTCATTGCAGAGACACTGAATCTCAAATGAAATATCCATCTCATCCACTTAATGGGTGTCTGGAGGCTTTGTTTTTTTTTTTTAAATGTTTTATTTATTTCTAGGAGAGAGAGAGACAGCGTGAGCAGGGGAGGCTCAGAGAGAGAGAGAGTCACAGACTCTGAAACAGGCTCCAGGCTCTGAGCTGGCAGTCAGCACAGAGCCCGACGCGGGGCCCGAACCCACAAACCGCGAGATCATGACCTAAGCGAAAGTCGGACGCTCAACCGACTAAGCCACCCAGGCACCCCAGGAGGCTTTGGTTTTTGAATAGTGTAACTAAGTATTATAAGACGAGGAATAAAAATAGGAAACTAAGAATAAGGAAACTAGGGATGCTGGATAGGCTTTTTCCTTCCCTGCATTTAAGCAAAGCTGATCTTAAATGACTTCAAGAAGTTTGAATTCCCTATCGATCCAGCACTATTATCGCATCACTTAATATACACTTGTGGCATAAATTAGATTTCTGGTACTTCTGTGCCAGATTCAGTACTTCACTGGCAAATGTATTTTGAAAGCCCTATTTGTTTTTATTTCGTATATTCATAATTATCAAATATCAAAAAAGGAAACTCAAAGCACAGAATAAGAAACAAGAACTAGGGGTGGCTAGGTGGCTCAGTCGGTTAAGCTTCGAATTCTCGGTTTCAGCTCAGGTCATGATCTTATGGCTCATGAGTTTGAGCTCCACATCAGTCTCCATGCTGGCAGTGCTGGACCTGCTTGGGTTCCTCTCTCTCCCTGTCTCTCTGCCCTTCCCCAACTCATGCTCTCCCTTTCTCTCTCTCAAAATGAATAAATAGACTTAAAAAAAACCCAAGAACTTACTTAAAATATAAACATTGGTAGGAAATGTCTTTTCCTGCCATTCTAACCATGTGACACATAAAATCCTGCCTCTCACTCCCCCCTCCAAACTTCTTGATATGCTATTACATGCATTTTATAAAGATCTTAGTCTAATACATGGACTACAATATTACTTGTTATTTTTGGTAGTTGGGAGTTTGAGTTTATATCAGTTAGGATTGCCTTGAGCTGTCCAACCACAAGTTCAGGGACACAGAGTCTGAGGGGGACACAGCCACTCAGTTTTTCCATCAGGAGGTTTCTATGTCCCTGCTTATCATCCTTAGCATATGCTTCTTGTCTCCATATTTACATGTCCGCTATTTGCATGAAAAGGCTTTTAATGTGAAATTACTGGGCCAAAGGGTATGAATTTTTTGAGGCTCTTTTATATTCTTTCAGAAAGTTTATACTACCTCTGTTTTACTAAGATACAACACTATTGGATTTACATTTAAGATTCTGGTCACTTCAGCTTCTCCAGCTGGCACATCGTAATTATGGCTACTAGATGTAGATGTTGTGGTCTTAAATTGGCTCCACAGTGCACAATGCAAGCATAATACATTGTGTTATTTTTTTTTAATGTTTTATTTATTTCTAGGAGAGAGAGAGAGAGAGACAGCGTGAGCAGGGGAGGGTCAGAGAGAGAGGAGTCACAGACTGAAACAGGCTCCAGGCTCTGAGCTGGCAGTCAGCACAGAGCCCAACGCGGGGCTCGAACCCACGAACCGCGAGATCATGACCTAAGCGAAAGTCGGATGCTTAACTGACTAAGCCACCCAGGCGCCCCAATTGTGTTATTTTTATGAAACACATTAAATAGGGCCCCAAGCTCCCACTCACTGTGCTGGTGACGATCCAATATCAGTCATCCTGGAGGAACGTTAGCCTCTCCTGTACTTACACAAGACTCTTAGAAGCCTAACTGACCAGTAGGAGGGGGGCCAGAGAACTCGGGCAGACAGTTTCCAGCACCAAAGCTTTTAAACATCATTCTATGTCAGTTCCAAAGACAAAAAGTAAGTGTCATATATCATGTGAAGTAGAGCTATTGACATGGACAATGCACAATGTTTTCATTAAGATAAAAGGATAAATTAGTAATACGATGCAGAACAAGCAGTCACATAGAAGAAGCAAGTGGAAATATGACTCAGAAATAAAGAACACAACAGTTAGGATAAAGAAAAAATGGGGAGGTAAAGAACAAACAAATAGTCTAGAACAGATGGTGACAAACGATGGCCCATGAGTCAAGTCCAGCCCACGAATGGACATTTTATTGGAAAACATGGCAAGCACAAGAAAAGATGTCCTATGTCATTAGTCCCCAGGGAAAGGTGAAATGGAATCATGATGAGACAATATATTATCTACATACCTACTAGAGTAACTAGAATAAAAACCATGATGCGATGGAATGGCTTCCTTACCCCTCCCTCGGCTGGACGTGGGGTAAGTGGACAGAGGCCTCCAAACAGGGGCCCCCCAAGGCCTCCCCTCTGATTTCATTTGCCCCAACCCCCTGCCTCTCCAGTGTCTTCTTGTCCCACTTCTCCTCTCTCTGTGCCTCAGTCTCTTGCCATAAGAAATGGGTTGAACACTCAGGGAGGCTATCGGAGGAGGGGAGAGGGCTTAGAGGGGAGTTCTGCCCACTCTAACCCCCTAGCCAGAGGGTCTCCGGCTGGGCTCTGGGGAAGGAAAGAGATCGCTCTGTGCTATTTCGCTTTAGCCACGCTTCCTGGCCCCTTCCTATACCCCACTGCTGACCATAGTGAGTAGGAGGGAGGTGCAGTGCCCCACCCCCGCCCCCCAGATCTGTGTTTACTTGGGTTTTAAATGACTGGCTGGGATAGAACCCTAAATAAATCACGTCATGGCACAGTGCCACTCAGCACATTGGAAGGGTGGTCCCAAATGCTGGCAAGGATGTGAAGAACTAGATCCTCAGAAATTGCTGCTGAGAACTTAGAATGATACAGTCACTCTGGAAAACCATTTGACAGTGTCTGAAAAAGCAAAATACGTATTCACCCTATGACCCAGGAACCATACGCACGAGCATTTACTCCAAAGAAATGAAAGCTTATGTCCATACAAAACCTTGTATATGAATATACACAGCAGATTTATTTGTAAAAGTTAAAAATTGGAAACAGCTCAAATGTCCTTATATGGGCAAATCATTAAACACACCTTGGTACTGCTATAGCCAAAAGGAACAAACCACTGATCCATGTAATAACTTGAATGCATCTCAAGGGCATTGTGCTGAGTGGTAAAAGCCAATCTCTTAAGGTTACGTACTATGTGATTCCATTACAGAACATCCCTGCAATAACAAATTAGAGACTGAGAACAGATTAGTGGTTGACAGAGGATGAATTTGGCTATAAAGGGGCAGCCCAGGGATTTTTGTGGTGCTGGAAGTCTTCTGTATCTTAACCGTGGTAATGGTTATATGATCTACACACATGAAATAATTGTACAGAACTACACACACACACACACACACACACACACACACACACACACACACACACGTGCACACAATGTGTACATATAAGATGTGAAATCTGAATAAACTGAATTAAATAGATGCCAACTTTCTGGTTTGGTTATTATACTACAGTTTGGTAAAATGCTACCTTTGTGGGAAATCAGTGGAAGTATGCAGGCCCTCTCTGCACTATTTTTGCAACTTTCTATGGATCCATGATTATTTCAAAATTAAAAGTTAAGACATTTCTTAAGATGAATAAAAAGCTATGAACCAGCATCACTATGAGATGTAAAAAGCATCATTAAGCATCAATATGAGAGTAAAAAGGCAACCTACAACTTAGGAGAAGATAGTTGCAATGCACACAACCCACAAAGCTCCCACGTCCAAAATATACAAAGGACTTCCATGAACCCATAAGAAAAAGGCGCACCTGGGGGGCTCAGTCAGCTAAGCGACTGACTTTGGTTCAGGTCATGATCTAACAGTTCGTGAGTTCGAGCCCCACTTCGGGCTCTCACTGACGGCTCAGAGCCTGGAGCCTGCTTTGGATTCTGTGTCTCCCTCTCTCTCTCTGCCCTTCCCCCACTCATGCTCTGACTCTCAAAAATAAATCAACATTAAAAAGAAATTTTAAAAGAAAGAAAAAAGCAAGCTCCCCATTAAAACATAAGCAAAATAACCAAGCTGACACTTTACAAAATAGGAAATCCAAATAACGTCAAGCATATGAAAATAAGCACAACATTAGTAGCATACAGGGAAATGCAAAGGAAAACCTCAGTAAGATACCACTCTGTGCTTACCAGAATGACTAAAATCAGACAGACTGATTAGAACCAAGAATTGTTAGGAACGTGAAACAACTTTCTTGCTGCAGTGTAATTGGCACAATCCTGTTAGATAACTTGGTTGTCATTATGTCATAAAGCTAAATGGCCGCCTACCCAATGACTCAGCAATTCCACCTCTAGGGGTGTGTCTAAGAGAAATGAATGCACAAGTCTACCAGAAAACAGTAGATGGATAATGAAATTGTGGTCTATTCACACAATGACATAATGTAGAATAATGAGAACAAGTGAATCACTGCCATATGAAATATCATGGGTGAAAACCTGATAAATAACATTGAGTGGAAGAAGCCAGCCGTAAAACAGCACATACCAAATTTTTCCATTTTTATGAAACTCACGTAGTTATAAAAGAATAGAAGTTATCTGTGGGGGTGCTTGGGTGGCTCAGTTGGTTAAGCATCTGACTCTTGGTTTTGGCTCAGGTCATAATCTCATGGTTTGTGAGATGGAGCCCCACATAGGTGCGGACAGCACAAAGCCTGCTTGGGATTCTCTCTCCCTCTCTCTCCTTCTGTGACCTTCCCCCACTTAGGCGCATGCTTTCTCTCGCTCCCAAAATAAATAAACAAACTTAAAAAAAAAAGTTACCTCTAGGACCAGGGGTGGGGTAAGAGTTGACCATCTGAAGCATGAGAAGTCTGCTGTAATGTTGGGGCTGTTCGACATCTTGATTTCTTAATAGCGGCCACACAGATACATGATACACACGTAAAAATTCATCCAGCTATATTCTTGAGATGAATGTGAAACCTCAATAAAAATTTTTTTCTAAGTATTATGTAACCATCTTTGAGGAACAGAATCTAGCTCTAATCTTTAGAAATACAAATTAAACCATTTTACCTTAACCTTGAATGTGAAATTAAAATGTTTTAAAAATTCCTCTTATCTCTGTTAATTACAGGATGCATCTTTTCATAAAAACAAAATAAAACAAAATTCACTGGAACCAAGCAGCTGCAGTCACGTGGAGGCCTATCCCCAGAGTTTCTATCTGGGGCTGTTCAGGGCGCAGGAACCGAATTCCATTTCGCCCTTCAAAGTCCTTCCTCTGCCAGAGGCAGGACCTCCCTGCTTGCCACAGGGAACTGAAAACTGCTAAATTCAGATCCTTTCAAACTGTGTTTCTCTAGATACCAGCCCTCTTTCCATAGATGGGGCGACCGAAACTGAATTTCTCTGCTGCCACTCGCCCGCAGATGTCACAGTGGAGAACGTAAGGGGTTTGGAAACAAGGTATTTAATGGGGTCAGGGAAAGTATGTCTTTCACCAGCAATTGTGCTAAAGTTCACTTATGCTAGAGGAAAGATTCATTTCTGAGGTTTGCTGGATCAGTGATATGTGACGGTGTTTTCCCTTTCTGTGGTGTCCCATGTGGGGCAACTTCAAAGATTGCTCAGTATAATTTTCACCAGGATCCATTCTTGAAAGTTTTTGTATGCTCTTATCTAAAAAAACCCAAAGGCTTTTTTTCCCCTTTATCAATCAATCACACCTAAAATGGCTCTGTATCCAAAAGCCAGAATTGATTTTATATTAAAAAGGAAGGGCATGGGGCGCCTGGATGACTCAGTCGGTTGAGCTCCCGACTTCGGCTCAGGTCATGACCTCACCGTTTGTGGGTTCGAGCCCCGCGTTGGGCTCTGTGCTGACAGCTCGGAGCCTGGAACCTGCTTCAGATTCTGTTTCCCTCTCTCTCTGCCCCTCCCCTGCTCACACTCTGTCTTTCAAAAATGAATAAACATTAAAAAAAAATGAGAAAGGGAGAGCTTTGCCACGGCGGACACCTATGGCCCTGTCTTCACAACGCGCCCGTTCTTCTGAGAACGGCCCTCCCAGTGCTGTCCTGCAGTTCCCTTCCATGATCTGCCCACGATTCCACCCTCTTGGTCACATTTGCTTGTTCCGGGAATAACGTCTGAGCATTTATTTGTTTGTATGTTTATTTGTTTATAGGTATTTCTGCATTGGGAGCTCGAGAGTTAATGCTTCTTCCCAGCGGTACAGCTAATAAGAAACAATCCTCAGGAGCTGTCAGTGGCCGTATTTCCTGTCAAAGGGCGGCCCTATAGAGATGAGCATATGCCTGAGGTCTTGGAACAGCCCTTCCTCATCAGGCCCAGAGGACGTCAGGACCATTGCCATGTGCTAAAACGTTTATGATCTGGAAACATGGGAGAGTAAACTGTCAACAGGAGAGCAGGGGACAGCAGCGGCTGGGTCGCTCCATTTCTCTGAGATTAACTTTATGTTATGAGGAAGGACAAGAATAATTGAAGGAATGTGACGCTCGTGCAGCACCACATAAAAGTTTTCCTCCCTTACTACCTTGAGATACCTCTTCAGAGAGTAGAGAATGCACCGAATTAAAAAGGAGAAGCCTCAAGGTGCCTGGGGGGCCCGGTTGGTTGAGCGTCCAGCTCGTGACTTCCGCCCAGGTCATGGTATCAGGGTCCTGGAAACAAGCTCCAAGTCGGGGTCCATGTTGGGCATGGAGCCTGCTTGGGATTCTCATGCTCTTTTCCTCTTGCTCGTCTCCCCTGCTTGTGGGCACACTCTCTCTCTCTCTCTCTCTCTCTCTCTCTCTCTCTGTTTCTAAATATATAAATAAAATAAAATAAAATAAAATAAAATAAAATAAAATAAAATAAAGTAACTAAATAAGAAGCCAAAATAAGCTTTATCATCATCAGGCATCGTGGACATAAAGGAGGGAGGCAGGCTATTGTGAGGGAGAGCCACTGACCAGTTCACGTCAATGGTACTTCACAATAGATGAACTTTTTGTTTGTCTCTTCCTAAGACTTCAGAGAGGGTGACCCCGGGTGATCTCACGGCAGATATGATTCCCTTTGAAACAGTTAAAGGATGGCTGCATCACCAGAAGAGAATAGAGAAAAAATGGAGGGTATCCTCAGACTTTTACCCAATGGTATGTTGAGTAGGAATAGTACTGAATTCTGTCCAAATCCTTTGCTGATTGATTTCTCTAAAGTTCCAAGCCTTCTCCTTGTGACCTTCTTAAAGGAACCCGTTATTTCATTTGGTGCCTCGCTAAGGGAAAGGATTCTCCTCTGGCCTTCAGCCAAAAATTTCCCTCAAATATCCTGACGTCATCTGCTGGAAGTCTGAGTGAATTCAGAATTCTTCTAGAGAGGTAACATGAAGAAGAGAAAGCAAGTGCTTTGAGTGCTTGTGAGGCGTGCACGAATGCGTGTCTGTTGCTCAGTCCCCCATATCTGTGTCTGGTGGGCAGGAGGTACTCAATGAACAGTCATCGAATGGATGAATGAGTGGGCTCATGCTGCACCATGGACCAGTTGTCTGGTTATTTTTGCTTCTTTCTTCCTTTGCATTTGGTGATCTACATAATTTTTTAAAATATGCAGTGGTTTGAAAAGTTTTTCTATAAGTCATAAGAAAAAGTCAGCTTTTGCCCATTAAATGGAAAAAGATGTGAGTGGCATCCATCAGGACCTCACGGTTAAAATTCTTGCACCCCCTAGTGGCCATCCATGGGACCACACTTCGGACTTAGAAATTAACCAAGTTAGAAATTGGACCGTATTTTCAAGAAAAAAAGATTGTATTCTGGACACTGGACCCAACCAAGCTATTTGGCAGGATTTGTATGTTTTCTGATTACCACTAAGAAGTGACAGATGATCTCTATTTCTGAACAAGCTCTCTGTAAATTTGAAGAGTGAGGTCAGTGTTCGCAACACAAATGAACAGAAGCAATCTTTCATAGCTCACCTTTGAGAATAGGAAAGTCTAGAATGGAAGAACACCCCACTCTAATGGCTTTTGGAAGGAGCTTATTTTTAGTTTGGATTCTGGGATGGGAAGGTGGGGGGCACTGTCAGCTCCAGCAATCTTTCCAGAAAAAGATGCTGGCATAGACAGGGCAGGCATGCCCTGGGATGCCCCCTTCTCAACCCCGACTCTGCCCTTTCCATTCTCCTTGGGTCTTTATTTGAAGGTAAAAAATAAAATCATATCTTTTCTGTAATACACCTCAGATTCTCTCGGCAATTACTATGGATGTGAGCAAGGAGCCTGTGGAGGAAGGCTAACGTCCAAAATTCTGAAAAGCCTGGGCCAGAAACACAACAGGCTGGCCCCAAACATGTATGTCTATTCCCTAACAAACCCATTAAAGTGAAAGGTAAAGAATAAAAAGTCTATGAGTTCATAAGAACGGACAGGAGTTCAGTCCAACAAACCTAGAGATGACATACATGTCATCTCTAAAAAAATTCCCAAAGGCTAAAAGTGAGATGGTCACCTAGTAACTGGCTTAGCTACCCAGACGCCCCTTAAACCCGGTGCTGCAGATGGTGACGGCAATAAGAAACAAGTGAACACCCCTCACAGAATCAAAGAAGAGGCAGGAATTACACGCCCCAGGTGCCCGGGAGGGCGGCCGGAGGTGGGAGTGTGTCTGTGGTGTGAAGCTGATTTGCTGATTGCTTCAACGTGGAGCTGATAGAACCCAACCCATCAGATCCGTCCCCTACCCCAGGCAGCCTAGGGACATACTGGCGGGAGGAAGGCGATTCGCCTTCTGAAGATTCACTTTTGGCTGAGGATGGGGTGAGATGTTGTGCAGAGGAGCTGAGCCTGTGTTCTGGGCGAGGGCACCTCACGCACCTCATTTCCTATCTGACATGGTAATTCTGGTGTCAGACACCTGCATCTTGGGAAGACTGGAAGACTCCTTTCTGAGGACACCGATCTTTAAATTTATGTAAGCGTAATACTTGGATTCAGACAACATTAAAGTAAAAGAGGGTGGGGGGTGTCACCAGGAAGTTCAGCCCAAGTCACGATTTCCAGCAGACCTCCTGGCCACTCGCATCCCCGTGGCTGAGAAGGCTATCTTCATATCTTCTGACCATGAGAGGACAGACAGCTGGGGGCTCCAGAGGCCCCCGGAGCTGACAGTCCTCTGAATATGCCTGTGTGAAGATCTGAACTCTCACTGGGTTAATATTTTAGGTGGTAGAAGTAAGGAGTTTATGATCGCCCACATTTTTGGGGTAAAGAGGAACACTTCCAGCCACAGGAAACCCAACAAGAAGGGATTTGATGTTTCTAAAGTAAAAGGTTCCAAACTCATAGATGCCCCATAGAGAATAAAAGGCAGGGGTCCTGAGTGGTCCCGCTTTACTTTTAGTGACATGCAAGAAATTGGTTTCTTATTGTCTCAGAGATTCGTATTCCACTCTCTTAAATAGCTTTTAGTGGCGGTGGGGTATGAGGAACTCTGCGGATGCCCTCCTGAACCCCCTTTACCAGCTGGCATACCCATCTCCCACCGCTACCATCACTGCAACCCGTGGCTTCCGTGGGTGAACCCCCTGGATTGACCTTGGCTGGCGGTGGCTGCTCACCATGCGGCAGCCTGAGAAATTGACTCCCCAGTTCCCAGGAGTGGGATCTAGTAGGCTCCACGTCTTCTCTCTTGGAAACACTTGGCTTTTCCTGGGAACTTTTCCATCAAGCCTCCTTAAATATAGAATCACTCAAAGGAGAAACCACTCCTTCCTCTGGATTCAGGGAGAAATTCTGCTGTAAGATTTATGGACCTCTCATCTTGGTGTTCTCTCTTTTGCCTTGGTTTCCAGACTTTGACCTTTCCAAGTTGGAAATAGGAGGGGGAGGCAAGATGGCGCAGAAGTAGGGAGCTCCGTACATGTCACTCGCCCCCAGACCTCACACGGGGAAGGCCCGAAGCCGTAGGAACCCCTACAGAACCCAGGAGTTTGGGGGGAAAAGGAGACAGAGTCCGCTGAGAAAGCCTTCTAGCGCGGGTGCGAACTGGGGAAGAATAAATCGGGCCAGGACCAGAGACACAGAGGGACGGGGGGATCCCCCTCTGCGGGGAGCTGCAGCGAGTCTAGGGGGGAAAAGAAAGAGTGGCTGAAACTGCTCAAGACACTGTCCCTGTCGCTGGAGAAGAGAAAAACCTCCGCTCGGGACACAGAGGGACCTGGTTTCCTGCTGTCCAGCCGACCCTGGGCGGGACGCATGCATCCCAGGCGACCCCGGGTGAAACTGCTCCTCGCTCTCCGGCCCGACCTGGAGGGGACGGGAGCAGTGGCTTCTGGCTCGATCCCCAGCGGGAAGGCGAGAGGCTTGAAACCGCTCTGAGGGGCTCGCCTGCGAGTTTATATTTCGGGCAATGTCAGTGGGGGGCGCGGACTGGATCTGGAAACGAGGGGTAGAGAGCACGACCCACCCTGGCTGCGCCCCCGGCACAGGGAGTTTGCACACCCAAAAGAGTGAGTTGCAGCGCTTGGTTCAAGAAGGGGCTGGGGCGCCGCGACTCCTCCCCACAACCGCCAAGGCAGCACCCCCACGGGACGCACTGGACCAAACCACGCCCATCCCTGCTAGAGAGCTGCCACCTTCCTTTTCTTTTCTTTTCTTTTCTTTTCTTTTTTTTTCCACCGGAGTCGGAGCAAGACCAACATGGATGCCCTGCCCGGGTAACTCTGGTCACCGGCCGGCTTCATCAGTCGCATTTAATCCGTTCTCTAGATGTAAATTCTACACCTACCTACCTTTTCGTCTCTTTCTCTCTGGAGTAATCGGACTACATAGTTTCTCTGGAGAGCATCATCACCATTTCTTTCGCTTCTCCAACCATATTCCACTCTTTCGCTCTTTGAAAAAAAAGCCTCTTATTCCTTCTGCCTGCTCATTTCATTTCCACTTCCGCTTCATCTCCACCCTGTCAGTTCTCTCTTTCTCTATGCTCTTCCACCAGCACTGCATACACGCGGAGATTTACTTGTAGCTGGGAAATCTGGTTCTATGCTTTAGACTGTTCTTTGTCTATTAAGTTTCTTCTTTTTTCCTTTTCTTTTCTTCTTTTTTTCTTTTTTATGTATTTTTATCTCTTATTATTCGCCTTCCTTCGTTCCTCTTTTCTCTTTTCTTTTCGTTTTCCCTTTCAGTTTGCGTGTTTGTTGGATTTGTCTGTGAGTTTGTGTGCCTCTGTTCCCTGTGTGTTTGTCTGTCTGTTTTCTTCTCCAGGGCCACCTCAAGAAACAAACCAAAGTACACATGGTAGAGAGTCCCAAATACCACTACGAGGAGGAAAATAAAATAACCAAGGTCTCAACAAGAGAGACCAAGAGAGACCATTCAAAGAACTCTTTCTGAATGGACAGGCCCTGGACAGTCAAAGCCTTCTTTGGTACAGCAGCACTTATAGGTGCAGAGTGCATAACAAGCTTTTAAAACTAACAAAAGATAGAAAGCTAACCAAAATGACTAAACGACAGGGCTCTCCTCCAAAGAAATTCCAGGAAGAATTGACAGCAAAAGAACTGCTCCAAACAGATATAAGCAAAATAACTGAACAAGAATTTAGAACAATAGTCATAAAATTAATCGCTGGGCTTGAAAAAGGCATGGAAGACATCAGAGAAACTATTGATACAAAGACTATGGAGCTTAAAAATAGTTGTGATGAATTTAAAAATGCTATAAATGAGATGCAAAATAAAATGGAGGCGTCCAATGCATGGATTGAGGAGGAAGAAAGGAGAATAAGTGATTTAGAAGACACAATTATAGAAAAAGAGGACGCTGAGAAAAAGAGAGATAAACTGATACAGGAACACGAAAGGAGAGTTCGAGAGCTCGGCGATACAATCAAACAGAATAATATCCGTATCATAGGAATTCCAGAAGAGGAAGAGAGAGGGAAAAGCACTGAAGGGGTCCTTGAACAAATTATAGCTGAGAACTTCCCCAATCTGGGGAAGGAAACAGACATTGAAATCCAAGAGGTACAGAGAACTCCCCTCAGATGTAACTTGAATCGATCTTCTGCATGACATATCATAGTGAAACTGACAGAGAGAATTTTGAAAGCAGCTGGGGAGAAAAGGGCCCTAACATAGAAAGGGAAACCTATCAGAGTGGTGACAGACCTATCTACTGAAACTTGGCAGGCCAGAAAGGAATGGCAGGCGATCTTCAATGTGATGAACAGAAAAAATATGCAGCCAAGAATCCTCTATCCAGCAAGCCTGTCATTCAGAATAGAAGGAGAGATAAAAGTCTTTCCCAATAAACAAAAATTGAAAGAATTCATCACCACTAAGCCAGCCCTACAAGAAATCCTGAGGGGGACCCTCTGAGGGAAATGTTGCAAGGAACGCAAAATACCAGAGACACCACCACAAGCCTGGATCCCACCAAGGACACGATGACTCTAAACCATATTTTTCAATAATGACACTGAATGTAAATGGACTAAATGACCCAATCAAAAGACATAGCAGAATGGATAAAAAAACAAAATCCATCTATTTGCTGTCTACAAGAAACTCATTTTGGACTGGAGGACACCTTCAGATTGAAAGTAAGGGGATGGAGAAATATCTATCATGCTACTGGGAGTCAAAAGAAAGCTGGGGTAGCCATACTTATATCAGACAAGCCGGACTTTAAAGTAAAGACAGTAACAAGGGATGAAGAAGGGCTTATATAATAATTACAGGGTCTATCCATCAGGAAGAGCTAACAATTATAAATGTCTATGCACCAAATATGGAAGCACCTAAATACATAAAACAGTTAATCACAAACAGAAACAGTCTTATTGATGAGAAGGTGCTAATAGCAGGGGACTTTAATACTCTGCTTACAGCAATGGACAGATCAGCTAGACAGAAAATCAACAAAGACACAATGGACTTGAATGACACATTGGACCAGATGGATTTGACAGATATATTTAGAACTCTACATACTGAGGCCATGGAATTCACTTTCTTCTCAAGTGCACATGGCACATTCTCCAAGATAGATCACATACTGGGACATAAAGCAGCCCTCAATAAATATAAAAGAATTGAGATCATACCATGCACGCTTTCAGATCACAATGCTATGAAACTCAAAATCAATCACAGGAAGAAGTCTGGAAAACCTCCAAAAACATGGAGGTTAAAGAACACCCTACTAAAGAATGAATGGGCCAATCAGGCAATTAGAGAAGAAATTTAAAAATATATGGAAACGAATGAAAGTGAAAATACAACAATCCAAACTCTATGGGATGCGGTGAAAGCAGCCCTAAGAGGAAAGTCCATTGCACTCCAGGCCTATTTCAACAAATTAGAAAAAGCGCAAGTGCAAAATCTCACAGCTCACCTAAAGCAACTAGAGGGAGAGCAACAAGAGCACCCCAAGCCCAGTAGGAGAAGAGAAATAATAAAAACCAGGGCAGAAATGAATAACGAACTTTCCGAATTGACCATATGCCGAGGCTTTTGTCCTGCTTGCAGTGATGTCTGAGAGTTTTGCCCTTACCCATGTTCACTACTTTCTCTAAATTTTAAAATTTTGTTAAGTACCTAGTAGGCTTATTGAAGATTTGAGGTTTTGGACCTCCCAGATCTGTGGGGACGGTCTGAAAAGAAGGGGCAGCCTAGCACACAAACAGCACCGAACACTGGCTACAAGAGACTTTATGTTCAGCCAAGTCACTGCGCTGTCTTCTGCCATAGCTCTGTGTCTTCGGTTAGGATAACTGGAAGTAGAGTCTGAGAAAGGAATTTGGATGCATGCAGTTTCTTGGGGGAGTGTTAGGACACGGGGTTGGGGGGAAGCAGAAGGAGGCAGGAGAAGTAGCTCGGCAAGAACATAGGCCCAGGTGACGCCCAACTGGGGCCCGAACCTCAGCCAGCTCGGGGCGTGTATTTTATCCCAGCCTGGTCCCACCTTGGAGAGAAGGGATAGTGTTTTATAGCCTTATTTTAATAATCGATCCCCTGGGAGTGGGGAATTAACCTTCCAGTCACCTCTAAGTAAGGAGACCTTATCAGTCAAGGGTAATTCTAAGAAGATCATAGAGAAAAAATGGCTGAGAAGGAGTCTGGGGAGTAGACGGCCTGCAGCCGTGGAGGCCAGCAGGAGAAGAGATGACGTATGGTGCGTAGGGCTGCGCCTCCATGTGAGATGGGCATCACTGGATGGCTGTGGGCAGGTGAGATGAACGATCGGATGTACATTTCAGGAGGCTCACATCCGGGAGTGCTACAGAAGCAGGAAGCCCACCAGAAGATTCTAGGAGCGAAATGATCATGGTGGGAGGCCTGGGGAGTCATGAGAAATGGCTGGATTCAAAATTTTAGGAAGAAAGTGATATTTTGAGAGAAGCATGTTTTGAAAGCAGAGTCAACCTGATTTGCTGTTAGAGCCTATCTTAGAGAGCGAAGGCAGTCAAAGCTGACAACAGTTTTGCTCTGAGCAAAGAGTGGGGAGGGGTGGGCTTGACACAGGAAAGGAGAAGATGTGGAAAGAAGAGTTTAGTGTATTGATAGTTCTTCCTCTCTTATTGCTCGGTAGTATTCCTTTGTGTGAATGTATCACAGCTGGTCTATTCATTCACCCACTTATGGGAACTTAAGTAGTTTCCAGTTCAGGACTATTATAAACTAATAGCCTAAAAGTATTCTTATGCAGATCTTTAGGGAATATACGGACGAATTTCTGCTCAGTATATATTTAGAAGTAGAAATCTTGGATCAGAGGGTAATTTCATTTTTAGTTCTAAGATTTCTATTTGATTCTTGCTTATATATTACAGTTCTCTTGTGAAATTCTCTTTTCTTCAATATGTTATTCATAAAAATTTCAAAGTCACTGACAGCTCCAAGAGCCATCTCATCCATGAATGTGCTTCTGTTGTTTTTCTCTTTGTCCAGTTTCCTAGGAAGGCTTTGTAATTTCTTATTGAGTGCTGTATATTGTGTGTCAAATTATAGCAACTCTGAGTAGTATTTTCTTTATCTAAAAAGGCTCAATCTATCTTCTGGCAAGCAGATCATTAAAGTGATGGATTACCTTAATCCAATCAGAGACTGGGCTAATTCAAGGTTGGGTTGCACTTTTTGCACAAGTCAGTCTACCTCTGATTCCACTTGCTTCTAGGTTGTGGTCCTTTCAGGTTCCTAACTGAGCTCCAAGGTTGTTAATTAGCCCTGTCTCCTATATCAATCCTGAACTCCAATTTTTCTTTTCTCAGTACCATGAGCAAAAAAAAAAAAAAAAAATCATACTTTGTCCTTTGTTTTTCTTCCCAGTGTCAAGGTTAAAGAAGATATTAATGAAATAGAAAAACAAATCTATTAAGAGAATGAAAGACAAGCAAGAGACTGGGCGAAAATCTTTGCAAAAGACATATCTGATAAAGGACTGGTGTCCAAAACATACAAAGAACACTTATAACTCAGCAGTAAGAAAATGAACAACCCAGTTTAAAAATGGGCAAGAGATCTGAACAGATGCTTCATCAAAGAATATATACAGATGGCAAATAAGCACATGAAAAGATGTTTAATGTCATAGATCATCAGGGAAATGCAAATAACACAATTAGATACCTCTATATACCTAGTAGAATGGCCAAAATTCAAAACACTGACAATAGCAAATGCCAGCAAGGATAGGAAGCAATGGGAACTCACATTCGTTACTGATGGGAATTCATACCTGATGGACAGTTTGGAAGACAGGTTGGCAGTTGCTGAGAAAACTAAACATACTCTTACCATACAATCAAGCAATCACGCTTCTTGGTATTTACCCCCGATGCACTGAAAACATATGTTGACACAGAGACTTGCACATGAATGTTGATAGCAGATTTATTCGTAATTGTCAAAACTTGGAAACAACCAAGATGTAATTTGGCAAGTTAGTGGACAAACTGGTATATCCAGACAATGGAATATTATTCAGTGATAAAAGGAAATGAGTCATCAACACACAAAAAGACATGGAAGACGTTAAATGCATATTAGTAAGTGAAAGAAGATTATCTGAAAAGACTATAGACTGAATGATTCCAGCTATAGGACATTCTAGAAAAGGCAAAACTCTAGAGACACTGAAAAGATCAGTGATTGCCAGTGGTGGTGGGGGGTGGGGGGGAGGAACAGAGGAGAAGGCCGAGCCCAGGGGGTATTTAGGGCAATGAAACTATTCTATGTGCTATTGTAATGGATACGAGTCATTGTGCATTTGTCAAAACCCAATTAACGTACAATACAAAAAGTGAAGTCTAATGTAAACTATGGACTGTAATTAATAATAACATATCAATATTGGGCCATCGGTTGTATCAAATGTACCACATTAACGCAAAATGTTAATAACAGGGGAGACTATGTGTATGTTATGGGGGCCAATATGGAAACTCTGTACCTTCCATTATATTTCCTATGAGCCTAGAGTGCTATTAAAATTGGGGCGCCTGGGTGGCTCAGTCGGTTAAGGGTCCGACTTCGGCTCAGGTCACGATCTCACCGTTCGTGGGTTTGAGCCCTGTGTCGGGCTCTGTGCTGACATCTAGCTCAGAGCCTGGAGCCTGTCTTCAGATTCTGTCTTTCCCTCTCTCTGTCTCTCCCCTCCTCGTACTCTCTCTCAAAACAACAACAACAACAACAACAACAACAACAAATAAAAGCACAAATAAAATTTTTTAATAAATGAAATAAAATATGTATTTTAATGCAACAACAAAATAGAACTGATAAATTAGGTCATGCACTGTTATGTGGGGGAGGGTTAATAATACAGATGACTAAGTAATTCTGCTACCATTAGTAAAGAAAGAAAAATAGCTGATACTTTTTACCCCCAAACACTGTTCTCAGCACCACGCAACAACCCAATGATATCGGTGCTACTATATTCCCATTTTACAACCAGGGCAGGCTTGGATAACTCATCCCAGCTTATATGACTTGACCGAAGGTCACAGAGCAAGTGGTGAGGTGAGGTGTAACTCAGTCCATGCTCTGGAGTCTGTCCTCTTAGCTGTCAACATAAACTGCCAGAACATTGTAAGTGGTCAGTAAGTGTTACCTACTGTTTTATAAAGAAAGCCCAACTAAAAATACGGCACTAGAAATTATAATAGTCATATAATAAATCGATTTTGTGAATGGCAAAACATGACCATAGTCATGAATGAAGTTGAAAATCTGGATGAAATTGACATGTGACAGTGTGATAGCCACTCTCTGTCTGAGACCCCGCCAGCCCCTCATCTGTATAGATTTCTGGGAACCGCCTAGTTTTCACTGTGCTACACCACCTGGCAGTCATTTCCAGGGTGCCCCCAGCCAGCACCCCCCGACAAGTACTACTCTACTTTCTGTCGCTATAGGTTTGTCTTTTCTGGACATTTTGTATAAATGGAATCCTACCATATATGATCTGCCGTGCTTGACTTCTTCACTTAACATCATGTTTTCAAGGTTCATTCATATTGTAGGATGTATCAGTACTTCATTCCTTTTTATTGTCGGATAATGTTCCATGGTACGGATATACCACATTTCCTTTATCCGTTTATTAGCTAACAGACGTGAGATTGTTCCATTTTGTTAGCATTACGAATTACTCTGCGAAGAACATCCTGTACAAGTATTTGAGTCGACATACGTTTTCATGTCTCTGGAGTATATACCTAGGAATGCAAGCACTAAGTAATACGGTAACTCTTTGTTTAAGCATTTGAGGAGCTGCCACGTTGTTTTCCAAGCTTGTCTGCACCATTTTACATTCCCACCCGCAGTATATGAGGGTTCTAATTTTATCACAGCCTCACTAGTACTTTTTATTGTGTGTCTTTTTAATTATAGCCATTACTATGTGTGAAGTGGTATCTCGTTGTGGTTTTGATTAGCATTTCGCTGATAATAATGATGACCATCTTTTCATGTGCTTATTAGCCATATGTATAGTTGTACTTTTTACTGCAGCGTCATTTATAATAGCCGAATTATGGAAACAGACCAAGTGTACCTTGATCAATGAATGGATAAAGATGTAGCGTATATACATGATGGAATATTACTCATCCATGAAAAAGAATGTTGCCATTTATAAAAACGTGGATGGATATAGAGAGTTTAATGCTAAGTGAAATAAGCCAGTCAGAGCCTGGGGTAAGAGAGGAGCAGAGAGAGCCAGTGAGAGAGGGGAGTCCCTGAGCAGGTGCTCATCAGGAAAGGCTGCAAGGACAAGCCCGAGCTTGTCGGTGAAGCAGCTTGGATCACACCTCACTGTAGTTACCTCTGTCCGTGTGACTGTGGACAAGTCGTTCAATCTCTCTGATCTTGTTTCCTGGGAATCATTCCTATCTAATAGGATTGCTGTGGGAATTAGAGGAGATGCAGAAATAAAATGCCCAGGACGGTGCTTTGCCTCTAGTAGCCACTCCAAATATTTGGGAGAAAATAAAAGCCAGTATGACACCCCAGTGCCCATCCTTGCCTCTGGCTCTCTCACCTCACCCCTGTTACAGTCCTGGGCCCCTGTGTCCCAGAAGCTCTTGACCCCCTCCGCTATTTACAACTTTCTTCCTCCAGTGTGTGTCGATTTTGCTCCATTATATTCTAGTGTTTTCTTTCAGAGAAAGAGGGAAAATTTTTTTTAATGTTTTTATGTATTTCTGAGAGAGAGAGAGACAGCATGAGCAGGGGAAGGTCAGAGAGAGAGGGAGACACAGAATCTGAAGCAGGCTCCAGGTTCTGAGCTGTCAGCACAGAGCCCGACGCGGGGCTTGAACCCACCAATCGTGAGATCACGACCTGAGCCGAAGTTGGATGGCCAACCGACTGAGCTACCCAGGCGCCCCTGAGGGAAACTTTTTAAGTGCTACAGTTCATATTTACTGAGGAATGTTAATAATTCTTTCCTTCTAAATATAAATACACTATCTCCTTGTGATAGAAAGTTTTGAAAATAAAGAAAAGGTTACGGACTCATCTGTACATTCGTCATGTATTTATTGAACAGCTACAAGATGCCAGGCCTTGCTCTGAGCCCTGGGTACACATGGTCAACAAACGCAGGCACCTTAGCTGCCTTCATGGAACTTGGGCTCCAATGGCAGATGACTGACATTTGTCACCAACGCTCAGAATCTTGGTTTTCTTGGGGCCTGGGCTGAGGCATTTCCTGAAGGCTCTGCAACTTGCTTGCAGATGCCTTCTCGCACTGACGTTGGCAGAGATCCCTGCAGGGCATGGGAATTCTTCTTGTACGTGCAATGCTCATCGGAGTCTCTGCTGTTTCATCACTGCCGGCTTTTGTTGACAACACAGAATTTCCTGATACAAGAAATGACAGGCATGCTCTGCCTGACAACAGCCATACTACAATGTGTGATCTTGCTGGTTTCACCAAGCACAATTCCTCCCTAGGACGCCGGCATTCTACCAAGCCAGCCATAGAAAACTCAGTTTTATCAGATGTTCGCACCCTATGGGTATATGTTTGAATACCTATGTATTCATGTATGTATTGAGTATGTATGTATGTATTTGAGTACCTATGTATTCAAAGAGGATGTTGCTTTTTTATTTCCTATGACTGATCTAATCTCCCCATTATGTCCCTACCCACTGGGTTGCAAGAAAAAATAAACCTTGAATGTTCCAGTGTGTGGTGGCTTTATCCAGCCCTTGAGCTGATAAGAAAGTTCTTTAAGTTTGGGGGCCCGGGTGGCTTAGTCGGTTAAGCGTCCGACTTTCACTTAGGTCATGATCTCGCGGTTTGTGGGTTCGAGCCCCGCGTCGGGCTCTGTCCTGACTGCCAGCTCAGAGCCTGGAGCCTGTTTCAGAGTCTGTGACTCTCTCTCTCTGACCCTCCTCTGCTCACGCTGTCTCTCTATCTCTCTCCTAGAAATAAATAAAACATTAAAAAAAAATTTTAAAAAAAAGTTCTTTAAGTTCATTGGAATCCCAGTCTCTATGTCTACATTCCCATCAGCAGAAAAGAGAAGAGGGGAAAGGAAGTGCAATCCTTCCCTTTAAAGATGGCCCATGACACATACTACTTCTGTTTATATTACACTGGCCAGACTTAATGACATGAGTATACGTAGTGCAAGTCAAGTTACCCCAAACTAATAGTTATTCTGGGTGGCAGTGGGCTCAGAGAGTATGAGATTCTACTGCAGAAGAAGAAGGTGTCTATGTCAAGGGTACTGGTAAACCATTTTCTGTCTGTTAAGGAAGACAGCCCTGAAACTGTGCTCAAAGAGATGAGATCTCAATCTTAGAATCCCACCCTGAGGGACTTTTCATGAGGCCACTCCTGGTCCCAACACCTGTATCAATCAAGGTCCTAAGGAACCACTCTAAATATTTAAAATGGAGGAAATTTAATGCAGGATATTGGCTGCACAGGTGAAGAAATGCTAAGAAGCCAAACAGAAAATTTCTAGGTGACCTAGAAATTAACCCCCTCCACACACAAGAAACTACTTCCAAACCATTTCATAGCAGAAACCCAATTTCCCATTACTTATCCAGACAAATCGCCCCAGACAGTTATTAACCCTGTTGCAATGACTTGTTTCAGTTAATCTTGTTTCAATGCTTATTGTTCCAGTGCTATGAGGAACCCAACCCAGCCAGGGACAGCCTGTGTTTCAAATTTGATGTGGCCACTCTTTATCCACTGGTGGAAGTATTCCTCCCATGGGAATGAAGACCTTTAGATCAAGGGACCTCAGGGATCTGGAATGGAAAGCAAAAACTGTACAGGTGGGTTATTAAGATTTATAATGAGAGGGGTCATTACTACTTGGTAGTAGTGTTCTAAAGCTCTATATATCAGCTGCAGGTTGAGAATATATATATATACCACATTCTGAGGGATAGCTCCCTGACCACACAGGGTTTTGCTTTCCACTTAGGAACATAACCATTTTAAGTGGCCAACTCCTTCTCAGCGATAGAGGCAATGGTGAGTCCTGGGAACTCCTGAGGTGAGAGCCAAGTGCCATACTTTCCATGCTGTGAAATGGGTTGCTAAGTCTGAATCTATGTGGTGTGGGTTACCTAGTGCATTCTAAGGCATTCAGTAAATCAGTAGATGGTGGTGCTGGTGCCAGCAGAGAAGGCAAATCCATTCTCTAAACAAGAACCTATTCCAGTGAGGACAAATCACTGCCACTTCCATGATGAAATGGGTTCAATGTCACCAACTTGATGTTGCCCAGTTTTTCATCAAAATCTGCATTATTAAAAAAGGAAAACCATAAAACATTTTATTATCGATCATTCTAGAAGAAAGAAATTCATCTACTGTGGTGTGTGTGAGTGTGTGTGTGTGTGTGTGTGTGTGTACATGCATGCTTATTTGCATCTTTCTTTTGAGGGGAAAGTCTTTAAGGAAAGATTTTCACAATGAAATAACCTTCACAAGAAAACAGGAAGTCCTAAAAAATGGAAAGCTTTCCAAAAGATGCCTTTCTCAAATATAGAATTAGCCCCTGCTCCCCACTCCACACTCCCACCCTGGCCTGCATGCCAAATGTAGTCAAGCCTAGCACTTTTAGAAATCTGGCAGTTTCATAGATTTTTAAGGCTTGAGCCAGATGTTTAATATCCCTTTGAAAGTACTACTTGTTTTAGTAATGACAACTATACCTGCATTAGATGGATTCTCGGGGATGAGGGCTCCGATCTATGTCAAGTAATCTTATATCTGTGGAAGTTTGCAGACCATGACAAGGATGTGGGAATTAAGTTTTCAAAGAGATAATGAATTTGTGACTTTAATTTTGCTGTGTAAGGTCTTGACACGAGATGGTCAATCACCTAGGCTGAATCTGATGTTTGACCATTGCTTGAGATATTCATCTATTTGCTCTTCTTTGAGAGAAATTTTTAGAAGGCTTCAAATGTTTTCCTGCTCACATATTTTGCTCTTTCTTGGCACTTTCCTAGAAAAAGTGCTCATAAAGAAGCATTATATTTGGCTTCTTAGTCCACAACTTTGTCTAGATTCTGATTTGGTGCTTAGAACTGAAAGAGAGCTTCACTGGGCCAATTATCTGATTAAGAAATAAGAAAATTGAATGTTGAACTCTCTCTTCCCTTAAATAGACCTACTAGCTGAGGATTCCAACCAACTGGCCAGCTAGGGGCTCATAATGTACGTCAGAGACTTTGCACAATTATAAGGTCCAACCTCCGGCTTTACGGTCTGGGGATTCAATACTATCAATATCCCAAACATGATCATGGTCTAAAGAACAGGATCACACACATTACACTGTCCGGAGACTGGTGGAAGGGCGGCTTTGCGGTTGTTTCCCTCTACACATAATTTTTAAAGTTTTGAGAGTGAATATGAGCCCTGTGTAACATTAGACTCATCAGGGAAGTTAAAGTTCTCTGTCTGGCTTCCCTAGTCTTCAAGGACAAGACCCTGTCATTAGGCAACTGTGAGACCTCACCATGGCCCACTGTGATTGGACTAGTGACCTAGTGTCCACCTCACGACTATTCTAAAGCTCCCAAGTATTTATGTCTAAATGCAGGCCTTACAAATTCATCTGCTGTCAACATCTGATGTCAAGAAGTTGGTCGGGGAGAACAATGTAAGAATAAGAACTTAAAACTAGGAGAAACGCTGGTTTCATGTATAATAAAAATGGATTCAACTTGAGAGCAGACATAAGAACAGGCCTGAAGATCTTTCACCTTAAGCAGAGCAGAAGAGAGCAAACACTCCCTTGACGTTTTATCTGCCTCCAGAGATGGCCACATTATTGACCCCCTCCAAAGCCAAACCACAAAATAATTGTCTACACAGAATTTCTGCCCCCTTATCACCCGATATCTCTCCTCCTCCGCGAACCTGACTTCTCCCCTACCGTCTTCCTGAAATTTCTCCTGTCAAAACCCACCAACGTCCTCCATGCGATGATACATAAGGGCACCTTTGTTGTCATTCTCCTCCCTCAGGCGTATCTTTCATGGGTGACCTCTCTGGTTTTCATGACACTTTCTTCTCTTGGGTTCCGTGATGCCACTCACTCCTGATCTGACTGATCACACATTGTGTGACTCTTCCTAGCACCCATCCCCTGGATGCCTCTGTGAGCTGGACTTCTTCACATTTAAGTTCTCGTTTATCTTATTGCTGTTCTCCTGGGTGGCATATTATTTGTTTGCCCCCAGCTTGGGCCTTATGCCTACCCTGTTGAGAGTCATGATTCGAATCCCCACTAGTTGCATGAAGCATGGATAGTAAACTCTCCAAAGTAAATCAGAAGGGATTGAGTGAGGAAGATGTTGGGTGTGCAGCCTTCACCAACTGCCCTCAGATTAGTTGAAAGTTAATTAAACTCTCCTCCCATGGTGCTAACCCTGGAATAGTGCCCTGAAAGGCTCGTTTCACTTCTCCGTGCTCTATTTTCCTCCCAGATCCTGGACCTGTAATTCATCACTATCTTGTTAGTTCACTGATTCCTCTAAATAGATTTTTTAAAATATTTTCTTCTATTATCCTAGTATTCTTAGTGAGAAGTTGGTCCGAGTTAGTTAGTCACTGTTACCAGAACTGGAAATTCTCAGAGTACAGTCTTTGTTTTATAAAAATCCAAACGTTTATCAGAGTCTCCGGTGTCCGGATTCCCTAGCCTCGTGGCCCATTTGCTCTGGTCAGAGACAAAAATGCCTTCAGGTTCTGCATTTGGTAACCACAGTGCTTTTGAACAAAAAACATTAAATTTGTGTATTTTCTAGAGTTCTTAGACACATTGACGATAGAAGAAAATGTTCTGTTTCCTGAATTAAAACTCACACACTCTAAGTAGAATCTGAGGTGCATGTCCTAATTTTCCAAAGACAGTGTGGCATTTAATATGTTAGCTAAAGCTCTTTCTTGGTGAATCATTGCTAGAGAGTCTAGATCACACACCAATGATTTTCTATCGCTGTAAATAATTTGCAGAGGAAAAGCTTGGCTCCCTGATAGGTGGCCTAGTTTAATAGCAGGAACTTGCTTGATTTGTTGGATTTCCAATAAGCACTAAAAACTCAGGGGAAACACGAGTGTCTTGAAATATTAGTTTACCATCTGCTTGGGTGTGAGCACTATTTCTTCTGACCTAAGAAGGCCATCGTTGTTAACTCAGTTAGAGCTACTTTGTGCCCACACGTCACACCATAATAACCTCTCACATTTAATTTGGTTCAGTTTACTAATTCAGAAGAAAGAAAAATGAAAAGCAGCACCCACAGGCATATAAGAGTCAATACAAGCCTCTGTCCTGTAGTTCATGGCTCAGGTGGATGAGACCCTGAATCTTAAGGCTGGATCTGTGCTTGTAAGGTCTTGTGAGAAAAAAGAGATGGCCCTTTGTATGTTTCTATAACCAGAGCCACCTACCAGTACGTGTCCAGGGTCTTTGCAGACTCACACAGCCATCGGACACCCCATGTAGAAGAGAGGGCACCGCTAGGTAGGCTTAACCAACAAATGCTTTCAGGCAGATATCCCACCAGTTTATGCCTTTCTAGCCGTTTCTGGATGTCTTCATAGTCAGCGAAGACCCACTTACCCAACGCAAAGCCCAAAGCCCAGGTCCTTGCGGTGCACTATTTATATTTGCTGACAAAGATGCCTGTCATCACCTCTTGAGACATATCGCATTGAATCTTAGTTGAGACTCTGGTATATCTGTGCTCAGTTCCTGGGGATCCTGACTTCCAGGTGCCAGGTGGAATGACTTCTCAAGTTAGCTCTGCCAGTCTTTAGCTTCTAAACCACTATGGTTTAGAGATTCTGCTCCTGGAATGGTGGGGTAACCTCCCATAATGGCAGAAGACTTCCCCAGTTTGATGGGAGATATAAGTTTAAATATCCAGGAATCTCAGCAAACTCCAAGCAAGATAAAAGAAAACCATGTGAAAGGATGTCATTGTCAAACTTCTGAAAATCAGAGATAAGGAGAAATCTGGAGAGCACCAGACAAAAATGCCAAGTTACATATAACAGAATGATCTGAAATAGGGCATACTTCTCATCTGAAGCCATAGAGGCCAGATGGCAGTGGAAAACATTCTTAAGGTGCTACAAGAGAAAGGGAATAAACCCAGTTAACCTGGAGTTTTATATCCAGCAAAAATATCCTTCAACAATTTTGGGAAGATAAAGACATTTCAAATAAGAGAAAACTAAGAATTTTTTGCCAATAGATGTGCTACTGTGAACAAGGGCACCAAGGGAAAACTCAGATTTTAATGCGGTAAGAAAAACATTAGAAATGGTAAACAGTTGGGTAAATATAATAGATTTTTTTTCTCTTACATGGCTTAAAATACATGACTGTTTAAAGTGATATTTAATGCATTACCTTATCAAATTTATAATGTATAAAAATGTAGTACATTTGACAACTATAGTATGAAGAATAATGGAGAATAACTGAACCTATATTGCAAGGTTTCTATATTTTACATAAATTATTATAATTAACTCGAAGTAGACTGTGCACATTTACTATATGCTACATTAATAGAATTTGAAACTTTAAGAGGCTTTCACACTTATTTTGATTCCAACCATCCCAAGGCAAGAAAAGTTTTCATTACCTCCTGTTTTAGACTAAAAGAAAAAAAAAAAAAGTCTCAGAATCATTAAGCAATGAGCCTGCAGTTACACAGCTAGAAAGAATACAGATCTAAATCTTAATTCAGGGCCCAACTAGTCCATCTTTCCTCTTTTGTAGCCTCTTCATGCCTCAAGTTTATTGTGGATTTTTCTGTGATGTGATTTCACCATGGGAGGCTGTTGAGGTCTTTGAGTTGAATCCTGTCCCTCCTTCCTGCCCTGCACCCAAACTTATACATTGAAGTCCTAATCCCCAGTCTCAGAATGCAACCTTCTTTGGAAATAGGGATGGTGTAAGCGCATTAGTTGAGATGAGGCCATACTGGAGTAGGATAAGCCCGTAAATCAATATGACCAATATCCTCATAAACAGGAGAAATTTAGACACAGACAGCCATAAGGACAATGCCATGAAAAGATTGATGTTGTATCGACACAAGCTAAGGAAGAACCAGGAGCCAGGAGAAGGGCGTGGGCCAGGTCCTGCCCTATTGCCTTTGAAGGGAGTAAAGCCCTACTGATCTCAAACCTCTTCGTTGGGGTGATTTACCAAGCTAAAAAGAAAGGTCTGTGCGTGGAGGTATTGTTCCTCACGTGTGTCCGTCTCATCCTTCCTGTGTTCCTCCCACTACCATCATCCCACCATGTTCTGTGTTTCCAATGTGTTTCTGAGTGGGTCAGGAAGCCACATCGCCATGGAAGTCACGTGTATCTGAAAACACAGAAGATAAATAGGTTCTGAGTGAGAAGGTGACAGATTCGAGAATTTAGGTTTAGCTTTTTATAAGAGTAGCCACAAAAGACGAAGACAGTTGGATACTGGTTGAAAGGCACAAAGAGTTGAGGTTTGAAACGAGACCCACTGACTGTCTTCCGGTGGCTACTACCCCAGCTCTTCAGTCACCGAAGCAGAATCGGGAGCAAGTGTCCTCGATCCCGGCCTCCAGCTTCTCGTCCTCTCCAGCAATGTTGCATCGCTGCCATGGCTGTCGCCTTTAAAAAGTGTCCTTTTGGAATAAATGTCAGTAAATACTTAGAGCTTTTCTAGAAAAGAAAATGCACACGCATTGGAAGTGGTACGTGCGGTGCCCAAACGTGGAAACGCAAACCCTTAGAGACACAACAAGAGAATGTCCCAAAAGTTAGTTGTGGGGACACACTGTGGTTTGTGCTTTAAATTTCACAGGCACGTAGATCGGACTTTTTCTCCGAACAGCTTTAATAAGGCCTTTAGTCTGTTGTTATATGGAGACTTAAGCCCAAATTCCTAATTAGATTATTGTTAACAGATGGGTCAATAATTTCTTCAGTAGCGTCTGCTTCCTGGGGTCACCATCAGAATGGCTCCGCATTCCAAACAACCTCAGAACCAGGTCAGTTTCCACCGACTGCCATTGCTTCCAAAAATACCTTAGGTTGATGGAGTACCTGTCATCTACGGCCTGGGTGCTTTGAGAATACTTCATCCTTAACATGTGTGAGAATGAGAAGCCTTTCCTTTTGATTAATGAATTGATAAAATGATGGCACTAAGATTTGTTCATTTCTAAGCATAAGAATTTGGCATTTTTGAGGGAAAGTAAAGTCACCAGCAAACACATTTTGTATTGAATATTTGCTCTATATTTTTCTTTTGACAAGTACCAACCTGCCCCATTGCCTGTTCTGACCCCACCCCTGCGTGCTTCCCAAATCACACATGCTTCGGGTCTGCTTCATGACGTATTGGTGATCATACCGGAAACCATATCGGAGACAAGGAAGGGAACTGGACAGAGCCCTAGACCAAGCATTAAGAGATTCAGAATTCTGGTCCCTGTATGAACTCTAAGTTTTCGTCCCTGTCCATGAAGTGACACGGGGATCTGGAGAAGACTCTACTACTGTTTTGCAAACTGCTATCTCAAGTGCTGCTTGAGGTGAGGAAAGGGAGGAAGTGCACGTAGAAATCCAGCTGGCTGCCTTCCACACGCATACGTGTAAGCACACTTGCACATCTTAGGTAGAAAAATTCTATATTCTATTCTTTTTATAATAGGATTCTGCATGGTTGCTTAGAAAATGTTCTATTTGTAAAAGAAACTTTTTTTAGTCATGGATCTTGAGGATCATAGGCACGTTGACTAAGGTTTCAGGGATGATATTAGCAAGTGTCACGTACAGACTAAAGCATTTGCCTTGAATAGAGCAAGTTTGGGTGACTCTTAAGGTCAGCCAAGGTACCTGTCTTGGAGGGAATGAAAATCTGCCCCTCACTTTATTTGGGTATTGTCTGATCCACATGGTGGGGGAGGGGCTAAAGAGAAGAATGTCTCCTAGGAGGTGTGTCAGCATCCCTGCCCCCCACCACCCCACAAACAGATTCTCCTCGCACTAAGTGACTAAACTCTTTGAGGCAAGGTAAGACACGCTTCCCCCCAAAAAAGTCCTGGATTTCAGCTTCAGTGACTAGCCTAAGCCTCTTAACTTTGGGGAATTACCACATGGGATCCCTTTCCCTTCCAGACCTGCCCTCCACTCTGCCCACTCTGCTCTGCTCTCTCCCTCTGTATGCTGACTTTTGTGGATTGCCTTAATAGATTCTCTTGTCCTTTGGGCTTCCAGTTGGGTTTGGCCAATGGGAATTGCTAAAGATTGGAAGCAGGGGCAGATAAAGGGGAAGATGGCAGGAGTCTTATCCTGCAGGGCTTTGTGGGCCATGAGAAAGACTTTGGGTTTTCTTCCAGTATAATGATAAGCTATGCTGGGATTTTCAAGCCATGAAGTTAATGACCTCACTTACCCGTGAGAGAGACCACCTCAGCACCTCACCTGCCTAGAGGTGGGGAGCCAATAGTACTCGTGGCTAGCACATCACCAAGCCCCCAAGCATCCGTCCACATCACAGTTCCTTCATCCCTGATCCAGTGGTTGAACCTCTAACAAGAGAGAGTACATGCTCCTGGCAGAGGAAGCTCAAGGATGATAGTCACCTGAGAAAAGTGGGAAGATACTGACAAGGTTAAGTGAAACCCGGAGAGGAACACCTATTCCTTTCCCCTCCATCTTGAGATGCTCCCAATCCACTTCTTAACTCAGCTAAGAAAATTGCTTGAATTGCTCAAGGTAAGGGTTCAGTTTATTATATTCTTCCAGAGTCACATTAAGCCAAGTTCATTGGTGAGACAAAATAACCCAGACTCTAAGAAATATAAGCACTCTTTAAGACAAGCAGACTGAATGAACTATATGAAAGGAGACCAAACTAAAACAACGAAAACGGCAAAAAGAGAAAACAACCATACAGAATAAAATTTTTTCTTTTTTTAAAAAAAATATAGTTTATTGTCAGATTGGCTAACATACAGTGTGTACAGTGTGCTCTTGGTTTTGGGGGTAGATTCCCATTATCCATCGCTTACATAGAACACCCAGTGCTCAACCCAACAAGTGCCCTCAGTGCCCATCACCCATTTTCCTCTCTCCCCCACCCTCCCATCAACCCTCAGTTTGCTGTCTGTATTTAAGAGTCTTTCATGGTTTGCCTCCCTCCCTCTCTATTTATAACTATGTTTCCCTTTCTCTTCCCCCATGGTCTTCTGTTAAGTTTCTCAAGATCCTCATAGGAGGGAAAACATATGATATCTGTCTTTCTCTAACTGACTTCAGGATGAAAATTGAAACTATCTTTAATACTTGGCTTCAGAGCAATAAGAAAGAATTTTTGAAACATGAAGCTTGAACAAGCTGCTATGGAAAAGAATCAATAACACACATTGAGCATGAGAAATAAAAATTGTCCTAAATCTGGTCTAAGAACTATTTTGTGTGACTCGATTAAAATTTAATATCAAACGAAACATACAGTTTTGCTATATATTTTTCTATGACGCCATCATGGCATTTCCCTTTAATGGACATTTAGGTTGTTGCCAAAGTTCCACTATTATAAAGACTGAAGGAAGCTATTATCATCTCTTAGTCAAATCTTTGCACATCTCCTTAATTATAGCCCATGCTCTTTCTACTGTTCATGCTGCCAAATTTGTATCTCACATATATATAACTCTATAGGTGCTAACAAGGAAATATGTTCAAGACACAGTGCTAAGTGATAAAAAAAAAAACATGTTGAGGAACAGTATGTATATTAAATCCCACATCTGTTAAAATATATTTATATGTCTTTATATAAGCAGAGAATATTTCTGAAGTAACCCAGGAAATGTTTGAGACGGATTACCGCTGAGGAGTGGTCCCTGAGTACCCAGCGTATGTGGAAGGAAACTTTATGAGTTGTTGCAGTTACCCACCTGCCACTCGCATGTATTAGATTTATAAGGCTTTCACTGGAGATCACTTAGAAACTAGTGGACCTCATACTACAGTATGAGAAGCAGAAGTAATAGCCATATTATTAAAGCATCAATACTAGTGAAAATTACGATACAAAGAATGAAAAGCATCAAGCACAGGACAATTGATAGCTCTCTTTACCTGAGAGTTTTCCAAAGCCTGTTACTTCCCTAGCCTCATGGCCAGAGTGGTCTGTCTCTTCAAGCTTGGGCTGCAGGAGTAAATTTTCCTGGCTATAGAATGTCCCTCATCAACCCTAAGTCTTGTGAGCTCCAAAACAACAGAAAAGCAAACCATTATTTAAGTTACACATAGGATCTGGGACATGTACTTCTCCTAATTCTCCATCATTACTTGTCATTTGTGTGGGACCATGACCCCTCAAAGACCTGGGATCTTTCATTCAGTTTCTCAGTATCCATTTCCAATATCCAGTTATGGACATTGCATTATCAAGGCGCTCATGTATACAGGGCTGATCTCTGAAGTTTCAACCTGGATCATTTTTACTGAAAGGAGGAATCTAAACCACCTGCTTTCCCTACACCGGGCTTTTCCCTTTATATGCCAGAAAGGCTGCATGTTCTACCCACTCTGACCTTTACCTGCAGGTGTTAGACATTCACTTGTTTTTCTGTTCAAGAAGAGAGATAACATTGGCAACCAGACACCATGATACAGATGGCTGATCCAATATCCAAAGGCTGTTTGATGGTGATGCACACTATTTCTGCAGGCAGGGGAACCTCTTTTCTGTACTTTCACAGGGCTTGAAATTGAGCTCAGTTCTGCAAAATAGAATCTTCCCTTTTCCTGGACACAATAGGGCTCTCAGTGGTTTACTAGGTTTATCAGCCCTCCTCTCCACCAACCCCCAAATCTAGCTAGTCTTCAGCCTTTGGTCCCTACCTAGGTCACAGAATCTAGAGCGTTCATATTCAAAATACTAAGGATACCATTCCAAGGTTCCATGAGCCATGACAGTAAGCCGTGGGTGAGTGAGTCAAGAGTAACTGTTTCTCTGATGAAGTAGCTTTCCCTTCCTCATTAGCCCCACATGGAATGTCAAAGTTTGGCCCAATATTGAGGAGACTTGGAATGGGGCGTCAGGAGAACACTAGCTGTGTAAATGTGAGCATGTTGACACGCCTCTCTTAACAGTCTTACATCACTATATTTCATCAAGTCTAAGAAAGGATGCTAAAATATGGAATTGTGTACATCTCAGGTTAATGAAATATAAAAAGTAGAGTGGTAACACAAGCCTCCAGATCTCAGGAGTGTAACAGTGGAAGCTGATTTCTTGCTCATGTAATTCTGTGACTTAGTGATTCGTGATTTGGGCTCTTTCCAAAACGTAGCTCCACCCTCATGCAGATAGATCCTCAGCATCCCCATTCAGCCATGACACCATAATGTCTACTCACTTTCTGTTGGCCAGAACTAGTCATGTGACTGCACCTGGTTGCAAAGGAGTCTGGGATGTGTAGTCTCACTGTGTACCCTAGGAGGAAAGGTAAGCAGTCTTGGCAAATCACCACCACGGTCCAGTAGCTTACCAAATATCCAGTTTATTCTTCCTTCCACGTAGAGAACACTCTCAACCTCTTCTGCAAGAGACACAACCTGAGGTCCCATTGTGACCTGCACTTAGTCAAAGTCCAGGATCTCAGGATGATGTAAAACCCCTTCTATTAGTTTCACTCTTCTAGGAATGGGGCACCTGAGGCCCAGTGAGCAGACACAGGCTTCAAATTCTAGATGAGACACCCAGATATCTCAAGAAGACCTAGAAGTTCCTAAGGATAGGGGAGAAGTTGGGAAAGGGCTTGGCGTCCTGGATACACAACTGGCAGCTCTAACTCATTTATCCATTGCCATTGCCATGACCTTGGCTGCAGTCTCATGCTGCTGAGGACCAGGGATGTTCAGACAACATAATCAAAAGTGAAAGTGAGGAGCACCCAGGTGACTCAGTAGATTAAGCTTCTGACTCTTAACTTTGGCTGAGGCCATGATAAAGCCCCACACATGATAAATCCCCTGCTTGGGATTCTCTCTCCTTCTCTTTCTGTCCTTCCCCTTGCCATACTCTCTCTTTCAAAATAAATAGATAAACATTTTTAAGTGAAAATGAGAAGAGGGTTGTTGAGCGACTTTCCTACAGTCACATGGCCAGATAAAACCTTCCAGAACCTTCCTTGCCATTCTAGCATCATCACACCCTCCACAGTGAACTTCCTGGGACCCAAATTCTCTTTACTGAGCAGACATGGCTTCTTCATGGACCCCTCCATGACTAATAGTTAACAAGCTGCAACGGTATGTAACGTAAGGGTCTATGTGTGAATGAGGGGGCCAGCGGGAGGGGTGCACCTTGCTTTGCTGGCACCTAGCACAGAGCTGATCTATACAGACATTTCAAAGAGGGGTCAGCAGTTTCTCAAAGGGCAAGGAGGGCCTTACTTTTCCAGAAACAGGGGCCTAAGAATGTCCTGGTCCCATTTCTGCTCCCCAAGTTTTGTGTGACCTTGAGAAATTCCCTTCCCTTCTCTTAACCTTGGGGTTTTTGTTTTGTTTGGTTTTGTTTTTGCTTGAAAGAAGACACAAAATTGTACACATTCAGTGTGGAACTACCTTTCACCCAGAATAGACGATGACCCTGTAAGTAGATTTGGCTGACCCTTTAAAACGGGCTGGCTAACAGTTTCTTTCTTCATAGCTTTTGCACCAGGAGTCTGGAAGTCTCTCTTCCAAATCTTCTAGGCTTCAGTTTCCACCTCAGATTGTATATCCGAATCGTCACATGATTCCTTCTGACCACTACTCCTAACACACACACACACACACACACACGCTCACACACACACACGCATGCACACACAAAGACACTTACAACCCTATTGTTCTATCTAGAACAGTCGGTTAGTCTTCCTTATGATTTTTTACCAAACACCCTGAAGCTCTGTGGAACAGAAATAGCATTTTACTAAGTGCCTATTATATACCAGGCACTTTTCATTTACCCCATTGAACCCTTACGCTTTTCAACAGAAGTCCTTATTATCTCCATCACTACGTATGAGGATATTGGGACTTGTTACCACAGTTTGAGGTAGAAATCGGGGCCAACCCCAGGTCTATCTGACTTTGTAGCCCTGCCGCCTCCTGGCAGTTTGTTTCCATTAGAACGGTCCCGAGGTGGCTCCCTTGTTGCATCCCAAAGTGTATTATTGACTCAAAGACAATTCTCTTTTAAAAATACGTAGGCTGTCCTTGCTTCCTGTTAGGTTCAAACAATCCTTTAATCCCACAGACACTCCTACAGCAGCACCGCGGGCCCCTCGTAAGGTTACTCAGGCAGAGTCAGAACACATTTTCCTTCTGGACTTGGAGGTATTGGTGAGGTCCCTGTGAGAACAGAGGGCCACTTCGTAAGCCTGGCGACCACACAGCTTTCCGTTGGCCAGTGCTATGGAGATGGAGCTCAGCTAGTGGACCGTCGTTCACACACTGTCATAAATTTTATAAGTAAGAGCGTGTGGCTCAGATAAACATGTTGCTTAGTAATAGGAGAGCTTTACTATTTTCACCAGGAAAGGAAGACGTGAAGCTGTAGGAAATACTTGATCGAGGATAGGAATTGAAGTCAAGACACGCAAATAAATGCTCCTGGGTTTACAGACCCCCCTTGCTGCCCACTCTGAATCAGCTGCCATTTGTTTATTTTGCCCTCAAGGTGAGTAGCAAAAAATGTCAGATGGATTCCTCTCATTTGGCAGAAAAGTAAGCTAAAGGCACAAGGAATAATGGCTTGTTTACAAGGTGAACCTCTTGGGGGCGGTGGGCACCTGGGTGGCTCAGTCGGTGAAGCGTCCGACTTCGGCTCAGGTCATGATCTCATGGTTCGTGGGTTCGAGCCCCGCGTCGGGCTCTGTGCTGACAGCTCAGAACCTGGAGCTGCTTCAGATTCTGTCTCCCGCTCTCTCTGTTCCTCCCCTGCTCATGCTACCTCTCTCTGTCTCTCTCAGAAATAAATTTTAAAAATTAAAAAAAAAAAAATAACAACAAAGTGAACCTCTCATTTAGACCAATATACTCTGAGCCAATGTTTATATGTGGAAGGATTATTCAAACTCCTATATATTCCTTCTCATAAATTTAAATGCCATTTTATTTATGGAAAACCAATACGTACTTATTAAGTATGACTTTACACATGGAAAACAGAAAATAACAATAGCAACGAGCCATCCCATGGCCCCCGCCTCCAGTCATAAATGACATTTTGGTTCGTTTTTTTCTTTTCTTCCCTAATATGTGAGACTCCTAAAAACACAGTCTTTCTATTCAGACTATAAATCTATAATCACTAGACTTTCTCACATACTATTATACCATAAACGTGTTTTCATGATTTCATATATTTGGTAAACATTCAAAACAAAATGGTAAACAAAAATAAAGGTATCTTATATTAATTTAGTATATTTAGTAGTCTTTAAAAACCTGTTTCTCAGAACTTTTTATTGAGATGTGATTTACATACAGGTAAAGCCACCCTATTTAGCATACAATGCTGTGAGTTTTGACAAATTCATACTTGACAGCTACATTGCAAATGCACGTGACCATCACCACAATCGATATACAGAACAATCCCGTCACCAAAAATCTCCCTTTGTGCCGTTTTGTAGTCAGCCTTTCCCCGATTCCCAGGCCCTGGAAACCACTGATCTGTTTTGTCCCTATGGCTTCACCTGTTCTGTAATGTCAAGGCGATGACGTCCGGCTACTTTCACTCAGCCTATTGAAGAAGTTCAGATTCGCCCTTCTGTTGCGTGTAATTAATATTCCTTTTTATTGATGGCTAGTATCCCAATGCATGGCCCTGCCCCCGTTATTTCTTCCTCAGCTGAAGGACATCTGAGTTGTTCCTAGTCTGAGGAGATTACGGAAAAAGCTGCCTTAAACCTGTATTCAGTGGTTGTGTGAACTCAAGTGTTCATGAGTCCTGGGTCCTAAGGCAAGTGTATGTTTGTAAGAAACTGAAAATCTGTTTTCCAAAGTGCTTGTACCATTTTGCATTCCCACCTGCAGTGTGTGGATCTCCAGTTGCTCGGTGTCTTCAGCAGCACTTGGCGGTGTTTACTCATCCTGATCGGTGTGTAGTGGTATCTCATTGTGATCTGGATTTTCATTTCTTATTACTGATGATGTTGACAGCCTCTCTATGTGGCACGTTTAAGTTTGGCAAGTATAACTATACTGTCATCATAATCTTTGCTATCTTTTGAAAATTTGGAGTGTTTTGTTTTCTTTTAGAGACAGAGACAGAGAGAGAACGAGCATGTGTGATTGAGGAAGGGAGATAAAATCTTAAGCAGGCTTTGGGGCGCCTGGGGGGCTCAGTCGGTTAAGCGTCCAACTTTCGCTTAGGTCATGATCTCACGGTTTGTGGGTTCGAGCCCCGCGTCGGGCTCTGTGCTGACTGCCAGCTCAGAGCCTGGCGCCTGTTTCAGTCTGTGACTCCCTCTCTCTCTGACCCTCCCATGCTCACGCTGTCTCTCTCTCTCTCCTAGAAATAAATAAAACATTAAAAAAAAAATCTTAAGCAGGCTTCACACTCAGCACAAAGTCCCCGACACGGGACTCTATCTCACGATCCTGAGGCCACGACCTGAGCCGAAATCAAGAGTCTGACGCTTAACCTACTGAGCCCCTGATAGTTAGTTGTTTTTAAATTTTAACTATTTTTTTTATTTTTTTTTTAATGTTTTTATTTATTTCTAGGAGAGAGAGAGAGAGACAGCGTGAGCAGGGGAGGGTCAGAGAGAGAGGGAGTCACAGACTGAAACAGGCTCCAGGCTCTCAGCTGGCAGTCAGCACAGAGCCCGTCGCGGGGCTCGAACCCACGAACCGCGAGATCATGACCCAAGCGAAAGTCGGACGCTTAACCGACTAAGCCACCCAGGCGCCCCTTAAATTTTAATTATCATTAGTGATTTGACATATATCCTTCCTTATAAATGGACCAAAAGAGATCCATTTTAACATGTTCGAGGAAACTACCCAAGTTAATTGTATCCAATTTTATACCGATTAAAAATATATAGAAAGAGGTGAGTGATAGTTTCAATACATTTAAAACATTCTTAACAGATTTTTAAGAGATAATTCACATATCCTACAATTCACCCATTTAAAGTATATAATTCGAAGTCAATGAGTGTATTCACAGAATTGTGCATCCATCATCAAATTCGATTTTAGAACATTTCCATTACCCCAGAAAGAAACCCCACACCCCTTGGCTGTCATGCCTGCCCCACCATCTGGCCCCCTCAGCTCTAGGCAGCCACTTTTTCTGTCTCTGTAGAGTTTTCTGTTCTGGGCATTTTACATAAATGTGATCCTATAACCTCTTACTTTTGTGGCTGTCTTCTTTCACTTAGTGGAATGTCTTCAAGGCTTAGCCACGTCGTGACACACATGTAACACATTTCCTTTCTTTTTATTGCTGAATAATATGCCATCGTATGGATATCACATTTAATGTATCCATTCATCAGTTGATGGACCGTTGGTTTTTCACATTTTGAGGCTATTATGGAGAATGTCGCTATGAATGCTTATGTAAAAGTGTTTAGTGTGGGCATGTGTTTTCCATTCTCTTGAGTAGATGCCCAGGGGTGGAATTGCTGGATCTTATTTTAACTCTATGTGTAACCACTTGAGAAACTGCCAGACTGTTTTTCAAAGTGGCTGTATCACTTTACATTCATACCAGGAATGTATGAGCATCCTAATTTCTCCACATCCTTGTCGACTCTTGTTCTTATTCGGCTTTTTGATGATCACCATTCTAGTGAATTTGAAGTAATATTTCACTGTGATTTTTATCTGCATCTCCCTGATACTTCTAGTAGCTAATAATACTGAGTTTGCTTATTGGCCATTTATATATCTTTTTGGGAGAAGTGTGTATTCAAATGCTTTGCCCATTTCTAATTATGTTATCTGTCTTCACTATTGAGTTACAAGGATTCATTACATATTCCAGATACAAGTCCCTGATCAGATACATGATTTGCAAAATTTTCTCTTCTGTGGGTTGTCTTTTCACTTTCTTGATGGTTTCCTTTGAAGCACAAATTTTTAATTCTGATGATGTCCAGTTGATCTGGTTTCTCTATTATCATTTGTTTTATGTTTCTCCCCAGAGTTTCATAGTTTTACCTCTTACATTTAGGTTTTTAATTCATTTTAAGTTAATTTTTTACATGGTTCAAGTAGGGGTGCAGCCTCATTCTTTTACATATGGAAAGTAGATATAATACATTTTCACCCACCCTGAATTTTGGCTAATTATATCAATAAAAAGTGGTATTTCAATAAAGTTTCATTTGAACTTTTAGTTGCTAAGGAAATTGAGCATCCATATTTTCAAGTACAGACCTCCCTAGGTGTGGCTGTTGAAGAATTGATTGCTAGACTAGACTTCTCAGGAAAGAATTCCTTTGTAAGTAAACAGTGGGAATTTGAACTCGGTTACACTGAGGCATCTTCTGCTTATAATAGTCAGGAATAAAAAGAGCAAAAGAAGGCTTGCCACATCTCATGTTTTCTAGGAGAAAAAAATAAACAGAGAGCAAAGCAAACAGAATAAATCACTCACACCCACAGGCCACAGGATTTTACCAATTCAATCCAATTCAGTATGTTCACCGATTTTTGACTATGTGCCAGGCACTGAACTAACGGTTAGGAAACAACAGTAGATTCTGGGAACTCACAGTCTAATGGGAGACAAACAAACATTTACACTACAGCAGGAAATGTACTCTGATGGGGGTAACCAACAGGTATTATGGGACCCTAATAGTAAAGGGAGCTAGGCCTGACTAGTAGATCAGGAAAAGTCTCTAAATGCAAGTTGCTGGTCAGATGAAGAGGCTGGGAAGAGGAATTAAGGAATCAGCAATTGTAGAGGTGGGAGAGGGTAACACCATTAGGTGGTCTCAGATCATCCAGTGAGGTTGGCACTTGGAGCTAGAGGTGAGGACATGGTGAGAGATGACATAAAAGTCCTTGGGAGAGGAAAGGTCACCCGAACTTTGGGTGCTATGGCAGCATGAGGTTAAATTGGACGTTTTGCTGGAAACGGATACCACAGATACTACCAAAGAGTTTCCCCAAATACCCCTGTTCGTCGTGGAAGAGAGCTCCAGGCATTGCACATCTTTGGCAATATTTGGTATCCTCTGTGTAATAAAAAGCCTGTCTTTACTTTTTGATTGCTGACAAGATTTAGGCTTCACTCCTCACTCACATCTGAGTGGCTGATAAGAAAGCCCGGGTACTTCCTCCTTGGGCATCGGTGCTAAGCTCTAACCGTGGAGGGGCACTCTCACCGCGGTTCCACACTACGGTTCCTATAACCAGAAGAAAAACCCCAAGCCATTCTGCTTTTCCTTGCTCTCTCAAGCCATTTAAGAACTGCCCTCCCTAGGAAGCCACATTACGTCAGCTTTAAATCTACTCAGACCCTCTTGATGTGAGTACGTGGCATCATCAGCCTTGACTTTTAAACCAAATGTGGGCTGAGGTTCCATTCTGTTTCTACAGAACGCTAGTTTGTTTTCATGTGTTAATTCTGCCCATTCTGCAGGGTGCGTGGCGGTCTCTTCCACTTTTAATCAATATTTCCCTTGGGCCTGATGAGACAGACAGAGCATTTTCTCACTTGGTAACTGTTTATTCGGTTATCCTGTTTCATGAGATTTCTGTTCATGCATTTCTCCTATTCTGATATTAGATTGTTTGTCTCTTTCTTTGGGCTTAAATTCCACAGGTTCTGTAAGTGAGTATTTGTCACTTACATGTCTTGGAAATATATTCTTCACGATGACTTGGCCTTTTATTCTTCCTGGCCTTATCCTTTACATTTAGATCTGTGTATGGGATAAGCGGTGCCTAGATCTGTGTATGGTGTGAGGTAGAGGTTCATTTTTTCCCCACGTGAATAGCCAGTCAAGTCGATACCGTTTTTTTTTTTAAATGTTTTATTTATTTCTAAGAGAGAGAGAGAGAGACAGCGTGAGCAGGGGAGGGAGAGAGGGAGTCACAGACCGAAACAGGCTCCAGGCTTCGAGCTGGCAGTTAGCACAGAGCCCGACGCGGGGCTCGAACCCACGAACCGCGAGATCATGACCCAAGCAAAAGTCGGACGCTTAACCGACTAAGCCACCCAGGCGCCCCGATACCGGTTTTTGAAAGGATGGTCTTTCCCCACTGCTCTGTCTGCCAACTATGTCAGTGTCAACGCTCCATATGTATTTGTGTCTGTTTCTGACTTCTTATTCTGTCCCACTGGGCTATTTGCCTACCTTTGTCACAATACTATACCATCTTTATTCATGTAGTGTTACAATAAAATTTGATAGATGTTGATTCCTCCAACCTTCTCTTCTTTAAGATATTTAGGGCCCTTTGAATTTTCATATAAATTTCTAAATAAGTGTACCAATTTCCAGTTGAAATATGCTTATATTTGGTAACATATTATAGTAAGCACAGCTTCTGCTATAGATTTTTATACCTCTCCTTTACTATAATGAAGAGGTTTCCTTCCATACCCATTTTTCTAAGCATTTTTTAAAACATAAATAGGTTTTGAATTTTACAAATTATTTTCTCCATTTATTGAAATAATCGTATTATTTTTCTCCTTTATTCTGGTAATATGGTTAATTGTACTGATTATTTTTAACTGTCAAGCATACCTTGCATGTCTTGAATAAACCCTACATGATCATATTGTGATAAACTTTTCCTGTATTGTGCAATTCAGTTTGCTAATTTTATTAGTATTTGATGGTGATTTTATTTCTGGATTCAGCTTGCTAACATTTTGTTAATATCTCTTTAGCAAGATTGATTGCTAATTTTTCTTTCCCTTAATGAATTTGTCAGGTTTTGGTATCAAGGTAATGTCGCTTTTACAAAAGAAGCTGGAAAGTATTCTTCCTGTCAATATTCTAGAAGAGTGTTAATAATTTGATAGAACAGGAATGCCTGGGTGGCTCAGTCGGTTAAGCGTCCAACTTCGGCTCAGGTTATGATCTCACGGTTCGTGGGTTCGAGCCCCGCGTCGGGCTCTGTGCTGACAGCTCAGAGCCTGGAGCCTGCTTCAGATTCTGTGTCTCCCTCTCTCTCTGACTCTTCCCTGCTCACCGTGTCTCTCTCTCTCTCAGAAATAAATTTTAAGAAACTTAAAAGAATAATAATTTAATAGAACATATAGGTCAAGCCATCTAGATCTGAAAAGTTCTCTGAAAAGGGTTTTAATTGCACAGTTAATTTCATTAACATCTATGGATCTATTTTATTTCTCTTTGGATCAGTTTGTTAACTTGTTTTCTCCTAAGAATGAATTAATTTCATGTATATTTTCAAACATATGGGCATGAACTTGTCCTTAATATTATCTTAATGTCTGCAATGATGTCTCTTATTTATTCTTAATATGGGTAATTTGTGTTATTCTCCTTTCCTTCTCTCTCTCTTTCTCTTTCAGTCACCAGGGTTTGATCATTGTATTCATCTTTTCAAAGAAACTCTACTGGCTCTGTAAATTCTCTATATTTTCAATTTCCTTCAGTTTCATTAATTCATTCGTCTTCATGATTTCCTTTTTCTGTTTTGTTTGAGTTTTCTCTTCTAACTTCTTTGATGGTTGGCCTTTCTTACTTTACAATATGTCCACTTTATTTATGTAAGGCCATAAATTTTCTTTCAAGCTCAGTTTTAGTTGCAAACTCCAATTACTGATTTTAGCATTCTCATTAATATTCATTTGAAAACTACCTACTTTTAAGATTTCCATTATCATTTCTTCTTTGACCCAAACATACGCAATTTTTTTCAGCACGGTGGTTATTATAGATTTTTAGTTTAATTGCACTCTTTATGATTTCAGTCCTTTCAAACGTCTATTGCTTTATGGTCTATGAGTTTTGCAAATGTTCTGTGTGACTCAACTAGGGTAAATACTCTGCTGCTGTTTATGTAGTGTTCTACGTAAGTGAATCAGATCGAGTTTGTTAATCATGTTGAAATACGCGAATCAGATCGAGTTTGATAATCATGTTGAAATACGCGAATCAGATCGAGTTTGTTAATCATGTTGAAATACGCGAATCAGATCGAGATTGTTAATCATGTTGAAATACGTGAATCAGATCGAGTTGGTTAATCATGTTGAAATTCTCTGTATACACACTTCAAGTCAAGAAAGGGCTTGGGGAGGACAGAAGAGGGTATCTTGGGTCTTGGCTTTGCACCCCTGCTTCCTGATTGAACCCAAGCCAAATGGGACCAGAACATGGAGACGTAAGTGGATCGATGTCCCTGGGCAAGTTTCATCTAGAAATGGTGTCTTATTGCAGATATTTCTAAAATGCCTTCACGCCAGCTCCCGGAGAGAAACGATCTCTAGTCACCTCCCTAGATGGGTGCCTTCTGCTGGTCTCACAGGGTGTGGGGATTTTAGACGGACAGGAGAAGAGTTTATCCCAGGGGACAAAGGCTGCAGTTGTGCAAGTGGGTAGAATGAGGCTGGCCAGTCCTTCCTGTGTGGGAAGCCAGGCTGTGGAAAACATGAGCTTCAATTTTCAAGGCTTTATTTTTCAAAATAAAACTATTCTATGTTCTGTTCTCATTAACTGTAGCTTTAAGTCCTTCGGGAAGAACTATTATGTAGGTATTTGCCCCTCTAGCCTGGTCTGCTGCCCCCACCTCCCCTTTACCACCCCTCCTACACACACACACACACACACACACACACACACACACACACACTATATCTGGTCTCAGAATATGCTGTTTTGGCTTTTGAGGGGAATATAATAAGATGAAGCCTACTAGGGGCTCCTGGGTGGCTTGGTTGGTTACGTGTCCAATTCTTGATTTTGTCTCAGTTCATGATCTCACGATTTGTGAGTTCATGCCCTGAGTCGGGCTCTGTGCTGACAGGGCGGAGCCTGTGTGGGTTTCTCTGTCTCCCTCTGTCTCTCCTCCTCCTCCATGCATGTGCTTGCTCTCTAAACAAACAAACAAACAAGAAATAAATAAATAAATAAATAAATAAACAAACATTAAAAAAACAAAAGATGAAGCCTCCTAGAGTTCCTAGCTGTGGGAAAACACTACAAATACAAAAGCCAATGATGCTGTGTGTCTTTATTTGTAGAACAGGATAAAAGCTCTCATGACCCTGAGAGTGAGGAGGAACACATCGGCCACAGTTTAGGGTCTAGGCAACGGCCTCCTTGCAAACATTCCGCCCACTGTGGCCCAAAGGTCTTATGTGGAAAACATTTGTCCATGCTGACGTTCCGCACAATCCTTTTTGCATAAACACACACAGTCCTGGAAATTATAGGAAAGGAAGGCAGCCATTTTGAGGCTAGGCCAAGGTATCCAGCACTTCTGCCCAGTCCGGTGAAAAGTCTTCTCCAGGTGCGTGTGATATTCCAACCACCCAGAAACTGCTTCAGCTCCTTTGTTTTGCTATCCTATCATGATTTGACCCAGCAATCCCATTTCTAGAAATCTTTTCCAAAAATATAATGAAAATTTTGAAGTAACCTAGTAGTCGTAGAAAAGATAGAGGAATCTTTAACTCGGGTTACTATCCCCATGATTTTCTGTGCAAAGCTTCAGGCATATTGTAAGTACTCAAGAAAGAGCAGCCATTACTAAATCTGGGCAAAATTAGAGAGTAGGAAAGTTTCAGAAACAGGTCATTTAGAAGCGGAATAAGGACAAAAGTATGAGGCTTAAAAACTCCACTGAAATTCTTCCTCTTCTTCCTTAAATCCTAACAGTCCTCCTTGAAATGTCCTTTCTGACACCACCCAGACACCACCATTACATTTTAAATAGCCATATTGATTTTTCCTTCCCTTTACTGGCAAAATCCTCCAGGCTCTGTTGACAGAGTAACGCACATGCTCCGCTTCTCTCAAGTGCTCCTCCATGCAGCGCACTGCGTCAGCTCCCTCTACCTTGGTCTGTGGAGAAAGCAACCGGGGAAAGCCGCAGGGCCAGTGTGGACTACCTGTCCGTTGCTGGCCGGTGTGGACAAATCCGTCATGCAGGTCAGGGCGGGCTGGGGTTGACTTGGGGTCAGGACTTGGGGAGATGAGGGGGCTCCTTTGTTTTTGTTTGTTTGTTTGTTTATAGTAAAGAAAGGGAGTTGTAGAACATTCCAGAGCTTTGGTTCACTTGTCTTTTCCCTTCAAACACACTCATGTTGGCGGCTGCTACCAGCTCTTGCTGAGACGATGCCCAGGACGCTGGATGCCAACTCTGCACCTTCAGTGCTGTGACTCAGCCAGAGCCCAGACATGTAGAAGGTGGCACATGGCCCAGAGACATATTGTGAGGACCGACCCTGGTGGCGTGGTCTGATGCATCCCTCTGCACGTTTGCTAAAAACACCAGCCCATTGGATAATGCCTGCCGGGACTGTAGAAAGAAAAAAGTCACCCTCTAATTTCTACATTAATTATAAATTTGGGGAAATCTAGTGGACAATGTGCAAGTATCTAAGAATAAGTAAACATGAATTATAAACCTGGTTGTTTCAACTAGACCTTCGACGAGTCACTTCAGTTCTCTCGGCCTTAGTTTTATCTTAGGAACAACAAGCACTTTTGAGAATACCTGCCCAGCTAAGCTCAAGGAGCAGGGTCTGATGAAATAATGGTTTTGAAAGGTTTAGGGGAAAAAAATGAAAGCACTGCATTCATGGTAAGAAGCATCATGATTAGATAAGGTTTCTGACTGTTGGCTCAAGAGCATCAGACCAGAAACTCAGAAGGGAATTGAAAATGCGCTAATGCAGATGGAAGCTTCTGGATGCCAATTAGCAAGAAGCAGGAGGGAATGTTTGTGGAGCCATTTTTAGCAGATCGAGCACAGATACTTCATAAAATGATGATTGAAGAGAAAGCATTTATGAAGTTGTGTTTCAGGGACAGGAGCCTTTGTGGCAGAGTGACAATTTTGCATAACAATTAAGGATGTCAGCTCAGCATGCTGGTAGGGGTTCAAAATACACAGGAAGGAATCATCTGTGTACCCTCGTCCTGGCGTCTCTATGATTGCTTACCAGACAACCTGAGGTTTAAAGAAAAGGAGGAAAATCCAAGAAATATCAGTTGATTAGGCGGCTTGTGATGCCATTCCAGGGAGCCAAATTTTCTTGTTAATTAAGCCTCACTGGCAACCTCCTAGGTGGTACCCGTCGAATACTTGGTGTTAGAGGGATTGTAGTAAGCATCAAATTTCAGGATGTTTATGGTGCTCTCTGGAGGGGTTGCACTGGTTTCCTTCAAGCACTGTCCCAAGAACAGAGAAGAGGTTGAGCAGAACAGTTCTGAGGTCCCCACCATACTATATTCCCAAGTTTATACAAGAGTTCCACTTTGTATCTGATTTACTCAGGATTCTCTGAAAGACGTTGATGCCTTCAAAAATGATGTGGATTGAATCCAAGTCTTTGAAGGACAATGGCAGCCATCTAAGTTAGAACCTACTTGGGGCACCTGGGCAGCTCAGTCGGTTGAGCGTCTTCAGCTCAGGTCATGATCTCACAGTTCATGGGTTCAAGCCCCACATCAGGCTCTGTGCTGACAGCTCGGAGCCTTGAGCCTGCTTCAGATTCTGTCTCTCCCTCTCTCTCTCTCCTCCTCCCCCATTAATGCTCTCTCTCTCTCTGTCTCTCAAAAATAAATAAAAGTTTAAAAAATCTTTTTAAAAATAGATAAATAAATAAATTAGAACCTACTTATACGTCCTCCAGAAAACATACAGACCACTAAAGAAAGCAAAAGAAACCACGTACAAACCAGGAGGCACGGACTCCTACAATAATCAACTCGCACGGAAGTAAGAGAATAAATCTTCCAAAGAGTGAAGCCAGAGCCAGCTGCAGAATTCATGCCCAAGTGGAGCACAGCCAGAAACAGCACGGACAGCAGGACGTGGATGGCAGGGGCCCAGCTGCGGTGAGACACAACATAAAGTTCACTCCAAAGTGACGGTCCCACCCGAAGCAGAGAAAAATGAGAACGGATCTAAAACCGGGCAAGCCAGAGCACTGGCTGTGGGATGGGATGAGGGGAAATTGGGAGGAAGATGTGTAGAAAGACACTGCTCCGGGGGATAGAGGGGAGACTGAAAAAGAAGATTACCTCTTGGAATCGTCACAGCAAATGGAAAGAAGGAGGCAAACGGTGGAAATGAAGGGCTATTAAGAAGCCAAAGGATCATAACATTAGGAAGCTCTCTAATCCCTCCTTCCTCATCCCATCATTAAAAAACACTGCACTTCAGCATACCAACCGGCAGGATGGTTTGGAACGGAGAAAGCCAGTGAGCTATCCACACTCCTTACCAGCTCTCACCCAGCCCAGAAAAATATAAGCATTTTAAAAACAAAAAGAAGGGGCACCTGGGTGGTTCAGTCGGTTGGGTGTCCGACTCCAGTTCAGGACATGATCTCATGGTTCGTGGGTTCGAGCCCCAGGTCAGGCTGGGTGCTGACAGCTCGGAGCCTCGAGCCTGCTTCGGATTCCATGTCTCTCTTTTTCTCTACCCCTCCCCTGCTTGCCCTCAGTCTTTCTCTCAAAAATGAATAAACATTTTAAAAATATAGAAAAGAAAGAAAGAAAGGAAAAGAAAAAGGCAGGCTGCATCTATACATAGCTATCTTAAGAAGAAGACTTTAAATGGGAATAAAACATTCCACCTAATAATATTTTCCCCTACAATCCAGCCATGAAGGAAAGAAAGAAATTTATCTGACATCCCAACCTAAGGTATATATTGATAAACAAATATTTGTAATTGTGAAAAATCATCTTGAATAAGAAATTTTTAAATGTGGAACAGAAACGGAGAGAACACAGGAAATGTGAACTGGGAGTTGATTAAAGTCAAGAAGAAAATGGCAACAACAACAAAGTCTTTGCCGAAAAGAACTAAATTATAAGGCACCAAAGAGAACAGGTTTGAGCAAAAACATAATGAGCAGCACTGAGAAGAGTAAAAGAAGCCAAAAGAACAAAAGTTAAAGAAAGAAAGAAGTGAGAAAACAATCAAAGAGAAAATAATAGAGACAGAAACAAGGTAAGAAAGCGCCGACATGTATGCGATTGGAGTCTTTAAGGTATCTGTTCAGCTTTGAACACAGGTAACATACAAAATTATGATCTAAAAAATATTTTCAAAAACAGGGGCTCCTGGGTGACCATGCTCAGTGTCCAACTCTTGGTTTCAGCTCGGGTCATGATTTCATGGCTTTGTGGGTTCAAGCCCCACATCAGGCTCTGCACTACTAGTGCTTGGGATTCTTGGGATCCTTGCTTGGGATTCTCTCTTTTCTCTCTCTCTCTCTACACACACACACACACACACACACACACACACACACACACACCTGCTCTCTCTCTATATCTCTCTCTCAAAATAAATAATAAACTTTAAAAAATATATTTTCAAAAAGAAAAGAAAGTCAAAATCTTAAAAACTGAAAATTGATCCAAAATGGTTGTATTCAAGATAAATCCTATTAAACTTTTTAAATAACAGAATGTTTTCTAAGAGTGCATCTTAAAAATAGGGGAAGAAGGTAGACAGAAAGGAGAAAATAAAATCATCTAATTGGTTGCTACATGAGTGGTAGTTAAGAATAAAAGTATATAATTTAGGGCTGAACAAATCTTTAGTGGAAGTGTAAGTAAAGAAAGGCACCTCAGGACACTATAAAATGCATTCATATAAAGGTAATGACTAGAACAAAAGTACAGACTTTTCTAAATACCAAAATGAATACAAAAAACAAATAGCAGAGAAAATGGACCAGAAAGAAATATGACATAATACATAAAGTAAATATAACATAAAATCATAGGAGACAATTGAGAACAAGCCAAATCAATCCTATTTTTTAAAAAATCTAGTAGTTGTAACTCATCTATTAAAGAACACAATTGGGAGATTGACTCACAAAACAAAACTGAACCTTATGCTATATAAACTCATTTCTTTTTAAAAGAAATTTTTTAATGTTTATTCATTTTTGAAAGAGAGAGAGAGACAGAGCTTGAGTCGGGGAGGGGCAGAGAGAGAGAGGGAGACACAGAATCCGAAGCAGCTCCAGGCTCTGAGCTGTCAGCACAGAGCCCGATGTGAGGCATGGACCCAAAAACTGTGAGATTATGGCCTAAGCCGAAGTCGTATGCTTAACTGACTGGGCTACCCAGGCGCCCCCATCTCTTTTTCTTAATTTTTTAATTTTTATTTTTTATTTGAGAGAGAGAGACAGAAAGAGCACATGAGCGGAGGAGAGGGGCAGAGGGGGAGAGAGAGAATCTTAAGCAGGCTCCATGCTCCACATGGGGCCTAACACAGGGCTGGATCCCATGACCCTGAGATCATGACCTGAGCTGAAGTCAAGAGTTAGACGCTCAGCCAACTGAGGCACCCAGTCGTCCCCAAAACTCACTACTAAAATGAGTCAAGAAAGTTAAACATCAAGGCATGTGCAAAGGTGTAAGAAGCAGATGCAGAATATATGGAAACACCTGCAATAGTGGCCTCCCCTGAAAGGCCAGATGCAGTGAGTGGAAGGGTCATGGCGCCATGAAAGGAAGATGGTACCTGAGGGCTACTCTCCTGAGAAGGTTGGCCATGAGGCCAAGAAAAGAGCGGCAGCGGAGCTGCCTTGGTGGCACTGAAGGCTAGATAGCATCAGTGCTTTACAGTCAAGGGGACAGGAGCCAGGAGAGAACTCTTGCCCTCTGAGAAAACGTGTGTTTTCATTGAGTAAAGGAAACTCAAGAAACGAAATCTGCAGGGTCTCAAAGAGTTGACCTCCTAAGACAGAGAACAACTGGGAAGTCCATAAGGGAGGTCAAAACAAAGTGCTCTGGGGCACAGGGGAGGAAGAGAGAAAGAAATCCCAGCTGAGGGAAAAGGTCCCTAAAATCCCCGTGAAGGAGGTCATATTTGGATTGCAGTAAGAAATTGCAATGAAAATTTTATCGGACATATTACATATTGTATTAGTGATGATTGTATAATAGCCACACTATTTTGTATGTAACTATGTTTTCATGCAACCACGTATTGCACACATTCTTCCACCACACTATTGATTTTTCTTTTACGTAGCCATTTTAAATGGCTGAATAGTCTTTCATTATATTTATCACTCTTTCTGGACTTTATGTAGTCTCATATTATGTATTCAAGTCATTTCTGTGTTTTCTATAGCATCACAAAGGACATCCTTCTGGCCACGGTGTTGTGCACATCCACGTTCTATAGACAGCAAAGGCAAATTTGCATAATATTGCTGAATTTTGTCCCACGAAAGCTGGGCGTGTGTTTATTCCCACTGGGTGCGCATGGAAGATGACAAAGGGACCCCTTCCTGCTCGGAAATGGGTCCCCTGTTTGCACAATAATATGACACTTTGTTTGGCACCTTGGCACAAAGCACTAGTGTATCCTGCCCAACACCTATGTGTCTCCATAGTCCTACAGAGTGTTGGAGACTACATAGAATGATCTGTGCAGTAACCACATTGTAGGTGCTTACTAAATGCTTCTTGTCCCTCTGGATTTCGTGAACTCAGTTGTATTTCTTTTTCCTTTAACTTGACTTATTTAATTTGGGAAAGACAGAGAGCACGGGAGGGTCAGAGAGAAAGAGAGAGAGAAATTCTAAGCAGGTTCTTTGCTGTCAGTGCAGAGCCTGACACAGGGCTTGAACTCACGAACCGTGAGATCATGACCTGAGCCACGTAGGGCTTGAACTCATGAACTGTGAGATCATGATCTGAGCCACAACCAAGAGTTGGATGCTTAACCAATGGAGCCACCCAGGTGCCCTGAACTCAAGTGTATTTCTCATCTTTCAGTCCCTTAGGAATGAGTATTTCCATTTTTACTAAGCACTTTTTTGAAAAGGAGACCATTGCAAACTTTTCCCAGGGCTGGGGCTGCTTTGATTTCCAGACTTCACAAACAAGCCCACATGGGACAGATTCATGTCTTTGCCGTGAGACCTTACATGGCTCCTGAGCCTTTGGGGCATTCTTGCTGGAAGCCCACTTGCCTTCACTGGCTGCTCCCCAGAAATCCAACTACCTCTTTAACCCCCAGAGCCCCCTTTCTGTGGTCCTGGTCATAGACTTGCTCCTTTGTTCCACTCCGGCAGCTCCAGCAGCAGAAGTCTCCATGGCTTCCTTGTCATACACACCATCTCCAGGGCCCAACTGACTCACTGTCCAGCTAAGTCAATGCGTCAGAAGCCACCGGTGAGTCAGCCTTCTTCCTTTCGTTAATATAATGAAGAAGGCTCTTCATGGAGTCATGACATTTCTTTTCAGAAAGAAAATTCACTGAGATTAGTTGATGAGCACATTTTTATTCATTGCAGGGAAAGGTCACACTAAGCCGAAAAACAGAAATTGGAAATTATCTCATAGGTGATATCAGAGGGAGTAAAATAGACCAACGTGCCGCCTGTGAGGGAAGCAGAATTATTCTCTTCCCCAAGTGAGATGGAATGACTTCCATTGTGGGTGACTTATTGAACTGAAAATGTGGTTGGATGGTGTGACTATAACAAAAGGCTATTAAATGTGATCTTAATCTCTGACACACTAAGAGGAAGGACAGGAAAATGAATATCTAATAGTTTCACATTTGTAAGGAGTAGTCAATCTCTAAGGCTTGAATTGCTTATGAACAAACCCATCCTTTTTGAGTTTCAAACACTGATCATCTGTCATAAAACATTTCTGAAAGCTTAATATGTGAACACAGCGGTGTCCCAAGTATAGAAAGACAAAATGTAGTGTCCGTGTTTTAGAAGCTCACACCTGGTTAGGCTCAATTTTCATGTGTACAGTTATTCATTCATATTTCATTCAGTATCTACCATGACATAGCAGCTTTGCTGGGGGCAAATTAAGATGAACAGAACACATTCTATGCCCTCTGGTTTGACACTGAAATGCCCTCCCATTTCAATGGCATGTTATAGAGGTATTGGCATAGCCCACATCTCTCAGACATCTTTTGCATTGTCTCATTTATTTGTTTTTTTAAGCTTATTTATTTTGAGAGAGAGAGAAAGAGAGAGAATTAGCAGGGGAGGGGCAGAGAGAGAGGGGACAGAGAATCTGAATCAAGCTCTGTGCTGGCAGCAGAGAGCCCGATATGGGGCTTGAACCCACGAACCTGGACGCTTGACCAACTGAGCCATCCAGGCACCACTATCCCATTTACTTTTAACAGGACAGTGAAGGAGATGTTGTCATCCAGTTTCACAGGAGGGAAAACCAAGAATCAGAGACATTAGACGCTAGAATCCAAGCTCTTTCCAGGATCCCATGCCCTATACTGTCATAAGGAAATGCTCCAAAATCGCATATGATCAGAGTTCAAGTGGAAGCCATTTCTTCTCTCTGGCTTTGGGATTCGCTTCCTTGGAAATGAAGTGAAATCAGAGTTGTTATTTTAGTAGCCAAGGTGGCTGGGTGTGGGCTGACAGTGCTTCAGAATGTCACACTCACTAATGCTGCCATGGGTTATCAGTGTGATAGTTAAATTTATGTGTTAAGTTGACTAGACCATGAGGTGCCCAGATATTTGGCAAAATGTTATTCTGGGTGTTTCTGTGAAGGTGTTTTGCGATTAAGATTAACAATTAAATCTGTAGACTGAGTAGAGCAGACTGCCCTCCACAATGTTGGGTGGGCTTCATGGAATCAGTTGAAAGCCTGAATGGAACAAAAAGGTCACAAGCACTGAAGATGAGGAGTTGGCACCCAGCGTCCTGGGCATCGTGTCAGCAAGAGCCGGTAGCGGCCACCAGCATGGGTTGAAGCACAATGAAGGGAAAGGCAAGTGATGAACCGAAGCTCCGGAATTCCCGTTCTTAACCGTGAAAGACAAAGGAGCCTCCTCATCTCCCCAGGTCCTGACCCCAAGTCAACCCCAGCCCGCCCTGACCTGTATGACGGATTTGTCCACACCGGCCAGCAACGGACAGGTAGTCCACACTGGCCCTGCAGCTTTCCCCAGTTGCTTTCTCCACAGACCAAGGTAGAGGGAGCTGACGCAGTGCGCTGCATGGAGGAGCACTTGAGAGAAGCGGAGCATGTGCGTTACTCTGTCAACAGAGCCTGGAGGATTTTGCCAGTAAAGGGAAGGAAAAATCAATATGGCTATTTAAAATGTAATGGTGGTGTCTGGGTGGTGTCAGAAAGGACATTTCAAGGAGGGTGTGTGAAGCCCTGGAGGATGCCATGCTCCAGACTTCAGAGGAGGAAGGATGTCCAAGGAAGCAAATTTCCAAAAGACAGGATGTTTCCATATTCACCTTTCCCCTACATCTGAATCCCCTTTCTCGGAAGCGTTGTTACCACCGTCATCCTACCCAACACCAACAGCAGGTCCCGGTCTCGTACCTACCTTGTGTCGAATCTATTCAGCACTGACCCTGTCTCCGGAAATATGCCGAGCAGTCTACACACAAACAGATGCAAATATTATCTCCAGTTAGCACTTAAGGAAACTTGCATTCAGCGAGGTCAAGTAACTTGGCCATCTGCACACAGCCAGGAAGTAGCAAAATTCAGTTAAGCCCAGGGGCGCTTGGGTGGCTCAATCGGTTGAGCATCCGACTTCGGCTCATGGGTTCAAGCCCTGCTTTGAGCTCTGTGCTGACAGCTAGCTCAGAGCCTGGAGCCTGTTTCAGATTCTGTATCTCCCTCTCTCTCTGACCCTCCCCTGCTCACACTGCCTCTCTCTCTCTCTCAGAAATAAATAAGAAACATTAAAAAAATTTTTTTTAATTAAAAAAAATTCAGTTAAGTGCAGCTCTGCCAGATTTCAAAGCACACACCCTTCACATGTTAGCATGTCACTCTGGTGAAAGTCAAAGTCCTTGGTGCCTGGTCTAACAGTCAGGCTCCATTTCCCATTCGGGAGTGGGGCTGGTGCGCACTGGGACTTTCATGTCCGACTCAGAACTTGAAAGGGGATGTACAAGCGCCTACCAGTTGACTGTTTCTCTGGTTTTCTCCAAATCTACAAAAAAGCTCTGAGCATGAGGTTGCAAAAGAGAGAGAGAGAGAGAGCAGAAGTAAAGGGCCGGCCTGGGACATAGTTGGGACCTAACCCACAGCGGTTAGTGTGACACCGTGGTGGAGAGAGGCCACATGTATGATGGGGGGTTTGGGTTGTTAAGCTCCCTGTGTGGATTAAACTGAAGAGCTTGTGCTGTGCTACCTTAATGGCTGCTGTTTTTAGTTTTGACAGAGTTCATTGCAATCAGGACGAATCTCTGTAGTAAAGGATTAAACATGCATGTGGAACGGTAGAATCCACTAAACTCCGCTTCCCAACAATTTCATTTAATTTACCTCCTCATTATTATAATTAACAACCAAATAGCCCAGAATATGAAATAAAGTTGTTAAGAGCTCATTTTTATAAGACAGCTGTGTTGAGATTTGCTTTCCAGAGGAAAGCCTCTTGCGTGATCTAAGTTGGACTCACAGGTGGGAAGAAAGGGTGGGGGGTGTTCCTCGAAACTTCCCTCACCCTCCTGGACATAATTCCTGGCCGGCTGACTGCTTGGCTCTCTTCCTCACTGGGAAATGCTTGAGCAAGGCTTCCTTCAGTTCAGTGAGCACTTGACAGGGCCCTCAAAATAAGAATGAGAGATGGGGGGCGCCTGGGTGGCTCAGTCAGTTAAGCATCTGGCTCAGGTCATGATCTCACGGTTCATGGGTTCGAGCCCTGCATCAGGCTCTGTGCTGACAGCTAGCTCAGAGCCTGGAGCCTGCTTCAGATTCTGTGTCTCCCTCTCTCTCTGACCCTCCCCTGGTCACTCTCTCTCTCCCTCTCTCAGAAATAAATAAAAAACATTAAAAAAAAAAAAAAAGAATGACAGATGGGGCCCCACTTCCCAGAAAACCCAAGAAGGAATTCCCTAGGCAGGGAACCTGGCCTTTGCCTGGGAGACCCTTTCTTGTATTCTACTCGATGCTCTAAGTGACCCTCCAAGCCACAGGCTCTCCACCCAACACAGGGCAGGTAACTGGACCTGTTTCCTCCCCAACGCTTGCTGAGGATCTACACGTGCTCTAGCCATCCTTGTCTCTCACACTGCCCAGACCAGAGCAGTGCCCACTTGCAGCTGCGGAGTGGATGGTCCCACCCACGGGAATGCAGGGTCTGCAGACGGAGCCAGTGACCAAAGTTTCTATTTGCAGAAGAGCCAAGCTTATCTGTCTTGAGGCCTGAGCCTTGGTAGCCCAGCCCACAGTCTAACCGAAACCTCACAAAAGCCCTGTGAGGGCCGTCGTTTTATTCCACTTTTTAACACTGTATTTTCTAAAACAACAACAACAGAAAGAACACCTACTATAAAATTTGCCATCCTAATTCCTAAGAGTACAATCAAATAGTGCGAAGTATGCTGTATTTACATCATCATGTGAATCTCCAGGGTGCTCACATTTTGGTAAAACCAAAACCCTGTACCCATTGAACAACTCCCCAGGCTCCCACCTCCAACCCCCTGCCCAGCCCCAGTGCTCCCCCCCAACCATTCTACTTTCTGCCACCATGAATCTGACTACCCTAAGAACCTCATGTAAATGGAATCGTACAGGATTTGCCTTTTCGTGACTGGCTTGTCTCACTTGGCTTCATGTCCTCACTTGCTTCGTCCATGCTGTAGCACATGACAGTGTCCCTTCTTTTTTTCCCCCCAATGTTTTTTTATTTATTTCTGAGAGAGAGACAGCGTGAGCAGGAGAGGGGCAGAGAGAGAGGGAGACACAGAATCTGAAGTAGGCTCTAGGCTCTGAGCTGTCAGCACAGAGCCAGACACGGGCCTCGAATCCACGAACCGTGAGATCACGACCTGAGCCGAAGTCAGATGCTTAACCCACTGAGCCACCCAGGCGCCCCCAGCCTTAGAGCTGTTCTTCCTCATTTCTTCCTCTTTTTAAGCCTCACAATGTCCTGACATGACAGGACTGACCGAGCGGGGAACCAGCTACTTGCTAGTCCCCCGCCTCCTGGGCCTCAGGCCTCTGGGGCAGAGCAGAGCTCTCCCGGGAAGAAGGCCGATCATCCTGTGCCCCCTCCGAGGCTCGAGGTGTGGAATAAGAGATTGTGGAGAGGGCAGAGTCAGGAAGGGAAGGATCACTTTGACTGAACCAGGCATACACTCTGCAGATTAACATCACTGAACCTCTAGATAACTCTGGGAGGAAGTCGCTGTGTTTACACCATTTTGTAGAGAAGAAGAAAGAGACCCGGAGAGGTGAAGTGCCCTTCCTGGGGTCACCACGTCGCAGCTCAGTGGCTAGTCCCCCTCGCATGTTGGCAAATGTGGCTCTTTCCCTTGCCACCTGCTTCCCCACCGTTCTCAGTGTCAGGTTCTCCACTAGGACATTCGGGCAGGACCCGCAAGGTCAGCTCGGGGAGCATGAATTTAAGGAGGTAAAACAAGGAATTAAGCGTTCAAGTCAACCAGTAGTTTGGCTCCAGGGACTTCCATGCTTGTTCCGCTCAACAAGCATGCGTGGAGGGGTGCCTGGGTGGCTCGGTTGGTTAAGTGTCCCACTCTTGATTTTGGCTCAGGTCAAGATCTCACGGGTCACAAGACTGAGCCCTGCGTAGGGCTCTGTGCCAACAGTGAGGAGCCTGCTTAGGATTCTCTCTCTCCCTCCCTCTCTGCCCCTCCCCTGCTCTCACTTTCTCTCTGTCTCGCTCAAAATAAGTAAACTTTAAAAAGAATAAGCCTGTGTTGAGTGAACGAACAGAATAAAGGACAGATGAGTGCCCCATCTTCTCCTCGGAGCATTGGAGGCGCTGAACGTGTTCTCAGCTTCTCCTCTGCGCCAGCGCGGATGCCGACCCAAAGGGAGTATCTCAGAGGCCAAATGGCCTGCTCCCTTCCACAGTTGTGGCTGCCAACTCAGAAATGCCTCCTGGAGAACAAGATTCTTAACATGGGAACATTAACCAAAAGCTTCAGCAGTCAAAAAGTCCAAAGATTCGATCCAATGCAATCATGTGCCCCTGTCTTCATGTCTCTCGGGGAAACAACAAAGAAATTCAGTGCTTAATTATAGATTTTATTTTTGCCCTGGTCTGTGCTATAACTGCATACCATACAATCACTTTCCATGCGTTCTATACTTTATACTTTCTCTGTAATGCCGTGGCGAGATCCCTGAGTTGAAGGCAGCCTAAGTCACAGGGGAATCTCTCTATGTGGCCACAGGACCCAGGGAAAGGGGCCCCTAATTGCTGGAAAATGTCCGGGAGACACTAGGGAAAAGAGCACTTCCGTGGGATATATAGTTGGTAGTAGAATTACTGGGTCACAGAGTTTGGGCTCTTCTTGTAGTGTTAATGTGCACAGCCCTGATGACTGATTTGCATTTCTCTGATGCTGAGCATATTTCAAAAAATGTATATCTTTTGGGGCACCTGGGTGCCCTGGCATCTGGCTCTTGATTTTGGCTCAGATTTGAAGCATGAGCTTGAGCCCTGCATCAGGCTCTGCACTGAAAGTGAGATTGCTTGGGAGTCCCTCTCCCCTCTCTCTCTGTCCCTACCCCACTCATGCTCTCTCTTTCAAAATAAATAAATAAACTTTTAAAAATTTTAATATATATCTTTTTATGTAAAGTGCTCATTTTTCTGTTGAGTTCTCTATCTTTATAGCGATTTGTGGGCGTTCATGATGGTGTTGATATATGTGTTGCAAATATTTTCTGCTGTTCTGTGGCACATTTTCTGCTTCCTTAGTGGAGTTTTGATGACTTGAAGTTCTTATTATTTCTTTTTTTTTTTTCTTTTAATGAGGAGGGAAGGTTGGGGAAGTGCACCCTTCTCTGAAAGTTCATAACTTTAATGAATTCCAATTTACCCATTTTTCCCTTAAGTATTCATGCTTTTTGTGGCCCACTGAAGACACCTTACCCTAAAATCAGAAGATATTCTCGTATGTTATCTCTGAGAAGATGTAATGGCTTACCATGCACATTTAAATCAATAATCTGTGTGGAACTGAGTTTTGTGATTAGTGTGGAGTCAGGGATCTTATGTCATTTATGAAAGACTCCCTCCTCTGCCCACCACACAGCAGGGCTACCTTTGTGAGAATCAGGTGATGCACACGTGTGGGTCTGTGTTAGGACTCTGTATTCCGTTCCTCTAATCTTGCCCAACCTTATGTTAACTAAGGTAATTGTATAATAAGGCTCACTATCCTCCAATCTTTGTTCTTCAATATTGACTTGGCTCCTTGTGTCTCTTTGCATTTCCTTGTAACACTTAAAAACAGCTTGTCAACCCCTCCCCCCACAAGAAACATACTTCTGAGACTTGACTCTGATTGCATTGAATCTACAAATCAGTCTGAGGAGAACTGATCTTCATAGTAGTGTGTGTCTATTTCATGAATATTGTATACTCCTTATTTTTATAGACAGTCTTTAAGGTCTCTTGTGATTTTTAGTTTTCAGTGTGAAGGTCTTGCACATCTTGAGTTATACTTATTCCTAAGTCCTTAAAACGTTTCATGCTGTTGTATACTGTATTTGCAAAATAGAACTTAAATTTTCTTTTCTATATGGTTTGTATAAAGAAATACAATTGATGTTTACATATTCACCTTGTAGCTCAAGGACTTTTTAAGTTCACTTACTAATTTTTAAAATTCCCTTATTCATTCTCAAAATTCTATTAATTCTACATCTATGTCCTTGCCTTCTCTTCCTCATCCCTCACTGGTGGCCCATTTGGGGGCAGTGCACAGAAGAGAAATGAAATGAAGCCCAGCTCACCTTATGTCCCCTTGATGCTGCCATGGATGCACTAGTGAACAACCTTATCCTGTGTGCCGCAGACCGGGACAAGGATGGTCTCTTTAAATCGGCCACAGACTCTCTGCCCTACTCCCTTCATGAGCAGAGGCAGCCCCAGCTCCTGAAAGCCTGATTCTAATTTTTTTTATTTATTTCTAGGAGGGAGAGAGAGAGCGTGAGTAGGGGAGGGTCAGAGAGAGAGGGAGTCACAGACTCTGAAACAAGCCTGATTCTAATTTATCTCGCGGTTTGTTGTCATCCTGTGACTCAGGCAAAGGCTGCATTTCTGTTTCCAATTATGGCTTGATTAGCCCACAGACGAGAAACTTGGGTGCAAAGCCGGCAAGGAGGAATTAAGAGGCTTCAACTCGGTAGAGCATAACGGAGCCTCCCCTTGCCCCGCCGTCCTTCATCTATGTCTATGTTGCCCTTGCCTGTGGCTCTGCCTCACAATTCCAATAGGGGAAAAGGGCAAATATACATTTCCCAGATCCCTGGGAGTGCTCTGCACAGTCCACAAAGGCCCTTGTGGCATTTGTACAAAAACCCTGTACAAATGCCATTCCATGACCAAGGAGTAGGGCCCCTCCAGAGACAATGCTGTATAGGAAGAAGAATGAAGATATTAGAATTAAACCCTTTAAGTCCGAACCTTGCACTTACTGAGTTATCCTGCACCCAGCACCTCCCTTCACTGAGCCTGTTTCCCTACACAGATATCTGCTTGGCAACATTGGCTCCATGCCCGGCATGGCACCAGTTGATATGAGTTGGATCTCAGCTTGCCTCACTCACTGTCATTGTCATTGTCCATCGCCTGGACATGGCTAGGAGTTGAGTCTGGAAGTCCTGACTTGGTTCAAGCACCATGCCACTTACTATTTTTGTAGGGAAACTGAGGCTATCATCCGTGTCCTCTGTATGTCCATCAGGGCAAAAAATTGTTAGGGGGTGAAAGGTCAGAATTAAAAGTATCCCTGAAGCAATACTCAGAAGGTGGTGGCCAGACCAGCAGATTCAGCATCACCTTGCACTTGTTAGAAATGCAAATTCATAGGTCTCTTCTGTGACCTACTGAACCAGAAACACTGGGTTAGAGCCCAGCAATCCGTGTTTTGCCAACTCTTCCAGGTTACTCTATCGCCTGCTGAAGTTTGGGAGCCATGGTCAACAACACACACCCAACTTGGTGGCCTCCTGCCTGGGAAATGGCAGTAGCAGAGGGAGCCTGGTGTGCACACTCAGGTTCCCGGGCAAACATATGCAAAGCTTACTGGGCTCTCAGGAGGAGCCCATTGAGAAATAGGACACAGCACACCAGCTTCCTCCTAGGAGTCCTGACCCTTTAACCTGGCACTCAAGGCTCCTCAGGTGGCATATTCTTCTTCTTAGAGAGTCTGCAAGACTGCTCTGGTCCAGCTCCTTTCCTTCTTTCTTGCGTGGATCCTGCTCATGTCTCCACTGAGCTATCTGCTGTTACCAGAAATTCATACCTATGACAGTCCATCCAAGGTGGAAAGATCCAGATCAGCATTCCCAGAATGCGTTCCTCTCTATGTCAGTACGTGTTACTATAAAACAAGTTCTGTTGTCAAGTGACTGTGGGAAATCGTCGCTCACATGTGTTTGCTGCTGTAAGATTCACCAAAACGTTTAATAAACTAACATCCGTTGTAACTTCCCAAAGGAGTGGACACAAGAGAGAGGATTTTTCAAGCTGATTTAAATATAAAACCCCTTTCTTCAAAGTGCTTTGAGAGACCTCTTCTGAGGGCCACGCCTTCAGAAAGGCAGCCCTAGACTCATATACTTTCATTGACTTCCTTGCATATTTGGATTTCGTCCATGACTCCAGTGTCCACTTGGGCTGATGATACAGCTTGTCCGTCGTGCTGACATCGAGCTCTGCGTATCTCAGGCGTTCAGTAAGGTTTCCCTGCTCCTTCTACTGCTAGTATCCACTTGAATAACATTTCTGAAGTAACTGTTTGACCTTCACAACATCCCCCTTTAATCACTCTACAACGAGGTCATCTTCGAGGTGCTTTAAGGTCCAGGTAGGACAGGGGCACCTGGCGGGCTCAGTCAGTTGAGCATCTGACTCTTGATTTCAGCTCAGGCCGTGATCTCACAGTTTGAGACTTGAAGCCCTGCATAGGGTTCTACGCGGACGACACGGAGGCTGCTTGGGGTTCTCTCTCTCCCTGTCTCTCTGCCCCTTTCCTACTTGTTCTCTCTCTGTCTCTCTCTCTCTCAAAATAAATAAATAAACATTGAGGAAAAAAAAAAAAGATCCAGGTAGGGCATTACATTTGATGAACTGTTAACAAGTGGTATTTACAAGACGAGCTGGCAGCAGTCCAAGTGCCTTGATTCCCAGTCCAAGTTCATCTGGTCTTAATTGGCTCTGGGGAAGGAGCAGGTCTGGGAACGTCCCCGTTCGCTTGAATGGCCCATGGTCAACAGAGGGAGGAACGCAAGGGTGCAGGTGGCAACAAAAGTCCATCTGGTTGTTCCTCCTCCTCACTGGCCAGCATTAAAAAATATTTGATACAGGGCTGCCTGGGTGGCTTAGTCGGTTAGGCGTCTGACTTGCGATTAGGTCATGATCTCACGGTTCATGGGTTCGAGCCCCGCGTCGGGCTCTGTGCTGACTGCCAGCTCAGAGCCTGGAGCCTGTTTCAGTCTGTGACTCCCTCTCTCTCCTAGAAATAAATAAAACATAAAAAAAATATTTGATACAGAAGGTAGAAACTTCATCTATAAAATAAGTCATGAGGCTGTACGCACAGCACTCTGGCTATGGTTAATAATTCCCCACCACGTATCTGAAAGTTGCTAAGAGAGCAGATCTTCAAAGTTCTCATCACAAGAAAAAATTATAACCATCTGGTGATGGATGTTACTAGACTTATTGTGGTGATCACTTCACGGTATCTACGAACACTGAATCATGGTGTTGTACACCTGAAACTAATATGTTATATGTCAATTACCCCTCAATTAAAAAAAAGAAAAAAAGATTGGATTTCACAACACGTTGTACAGCTTGAACTCACACAATGTTATGTGTCAATCATACCTCAATAAAGAATGAAAACGAATGGTTGTCAACCAGCACGGCACAGTAATTCTGGCAGCTCTAGAAACCTAGAAGGAGCCTTTCTTGCAAAACTCTAATCAGAAGAGCTGATTGGCCCAGCAATGAGCAAGAAGAGACGGGACAGTGATAAAATGGTGGCGTGAAGCCGCTCCTGATTTCTCTGTTGGTTCTAAGACTTAGTTGGCCTCTCGGACAAGACACCAGCATCCCAGTCACAAGCCATTCAACAGAGGCAATGTGACATCACAGGGATTCGCCGGGCAGGAAGGGCGAGAGGTCCAGTCAGGACACTGCCGCTGCCCAGCCATTAGGTCTATCTGCCTCAGTTTCCCAAAGGCAAAGTGTCGATAATGTTCAAAATATTCTTTGACTTCTTGAAGTGAATCTATTTTTAACACAATGACGTAATAGATATTTTGCTGCTTGTCCCCATTTACCCCAGAACACCCAGACCTTAAAAGAGATTTACCTTTGGGATTGTTGTGTTTGCAGGAAGTGAGGAAAATGTCTGAGGAACTCTCCCTCCTAAAGAAAGAGTGACCAGCTACCATCCAGAACCAGAGCTGGGAGCACTGAGCGGTGAAAAAGCTCAAGAAGGGAGGTTGCCCTGAGGGGATACCGGTGGCAGCTCCGGGATTTGCAACTGTGACATTAAACCTCCGGCCACAGCAAGGAAGGGGAGCTGAAAAGATATCTCCGCCGCGCACCGCGCACCAAACCGTAGCAAGCCTCTGGCTACCAGCAAAAGCAGATGCACGTTGTGTTAATGTGTTTAAATAGCAGCAAACATGGTCCCCCTGTGTCCCGCTCTTCTTCCTTTCCAGGATTTTTGTGTTTATTCTTACAAGCATATTTTTTTAGATAAATTTTGTATTGTGGCATCGAGTTCCAAAGCGATTTTACAGATTGGGGAAACATCGACATCTTTACCACGTCAGATTTTCCCGTGTCTGGACAGGATGTGTCTGGAGACGCTGTCTTTAGGTGACAGAACTCCTCAGCGCTGATAAAGGTCATCACGGTGCACTGACGAAGATGAGGCTGAGCAGGCTGATCATGGGGAGTTGGGTCAATATGTTATTGAAACGAAAAGGCGCTCTATTCCGAAGCCTCTCACTGTGGTCATCCCTTGGGCCACGCCGTGTATCGTGTGCTGCTGTGGAAAATACAGAGATAAGTGAGTCCCCCAGTAGGATGGCAACTATCAAAAAGAGCAGAGGAGCACCCAGGTGGCTCATCAGTTAAGTGAGCAGGCTTGATTTCGGCTCGGGTCATGAGCTCACAGTATGGGTTCAAGCCCCGCTGACAGTGTGGAGCCTGCTTGGGATTCTCTCTCTCTCTCTTTCTCAAAATGAATAAATGATCTTTAAAAAAAAAAAAAAGCAGAAAACAGCAAGCATGGAAGGATGTGGGGAACTTGGGACACTCATGCACGGCTGGCAGGGGTACAAAATGGTGCAGTGCAGTACAGACGAGGCGGCCGCTTCTCAAAACATCGAAACTGGAATTAGCCTACAATCCAGCAGTTCCACTTCTTCATTTCCCAAAGCATTGAAAACAGAGTCTCAAGGACTTATTTGTACGTCCAGGCTCATAGCAGCGTTATTCACAGTAAGCAAAAGGTAGAATCCATCCAAGTGTCCATTGACAGATAAGCGAGTAAACAAAATGGGGTATATGCATAGCTTTAAAAAGGAAAGAAATCCAAGCACACGCTAAACCATGGATGAATCGTGAGGACGTGATCCTAAGTGAGGTAAAGCCAGTCATGAAAAGGCAAATACCGATGATTCCACTTACGTGAAGTACCTGGAGGAATCAAAGTCATAGAGATGGAAGGTAGAACGGTGGTGGTTGTCAGGGGTGGGAAGTGGGGGAGAGATGAAGAGTTGTTGTATGAAAGGTACAGACCTTGCCGTTTCGCAAGGCAGCAAGAGTTCTGGAGACGGGTGGTGGTGGCTGCCCCGCAGTGTGAACGTCCTTAAAGCCACTGAGCTGCACATTTACAAATGATTACGATGGGGGCACCTGGGTGGCTCAGCCCATTGAGCGTCCAGCTCTTGGTTTCGGCTCAGGTCATGATCTCACAGTTTCATGAGTTCGAGCCCCACATGAGGCTCTGCGCTGACAGCATCGAGCCTGCTTGGGATTCTCTCTCTCTCCTTCTCCCTCTGCCCCTTCCCCTTGCTCTCGCTCTGTCTCTCTCAAAATAAATAAACTTTAAGAAATTTAAAAAAGTTCTCTCTCCCTCTGCCCCTTCCTGGCTTGCTCTCTCTCTCGCGCGCGTGCGCGTGCTCTCTCTCTCTCTCTCTCTCTCTCTCACACACACACACACACACACACACACACGTGAGCTGGAAAGCGTGTGGCTGCTCGGGGAGCCCAGTCGAGCAGAAAGAGTGACAGGAGCCACAAGACGCAGGCAACCAGGAGAAGAGCCGGGGGGCGGTGTCGGGCCCAGAAGACTCGCTCCCAGGCTCCAGGGGACGGAGGCCGAGGGAAGGGCTCCAGGCTAACAGAGTAACGGCCAGAAGAGGCTTCGGCAGAGCACATTCCAAACACCACCACCGCATTCACTCTGTCATTTGGTTATTATGCTCATGAGCTCCTGACACATAAAGATGAGTCCCGATTCAGGGGCGCCTGGGTGGCCCGGTGGGATGAGCATCCAACTCTTGGTTTCCGCTCAGGTCATGATCTCACAGTTTGTGGGCTCGAGCCCCAAGTCAGGCTCTGCTCTGATGAGACGGAGCCTGTTGGAAGTTCTCTCTCTCCCTCTCTCTCTGCCCCTCCCCATTGGCACACACGCTCTCTCTCAAAATATATAAATATTAACTAAACATATATATATGTATATACATATATATATACACTTACAAAAAAGATCACTCCCGATTTACGAATTTCCTCCTTTTCTCATTCGCTGTGCTCACCCTCACAAATCTTTCTTAGGTGCTCTGACCTTTGGCCTTGCTCCTGACAGGGGCTGCTGCATTGGCCTGGTTCTGGCAACCGTCCGCAGCGCCCCAGTAAATGATGCACGCCTTCCCCGCTCCAGAGGCTTCCATTCCCCATTTCAGAAGGTCTCATCGTTTATTACAACGGGCCGAGGCACATTTTGGAAGGTGAATCTGTTAGCCTGCAGGAACTGCAGAGTTGACACTTAATTGGAGGAGTAGATGCTGGCATTCAGCATCCAAAGAAATCCATTAAAATGTATCTAAATATAATGTAAACACCGAGGATCAAACGGGGCTGAAATCCTCTCGGCAGAATCCCTGTGAGACCATGGAGACCTCCGAAGCCAAGCTCGCACGCCGGTGCCAACGGTCGTTCATAAAGGTAGAAAGAGGGCAATCTTCTCAGTAAAGTATTTTTTTGGCTTTGGAAAATATGTATGTTATGTGTGGTGACATGTAATAAATGTATGACTGTTACTTTAAGATGAATTAGTGCATATGTATTTTTAATGTCTTGCTGTCAATTTCTAGCCTGGTAAATATCAGCAGCTATAGCTCTTTTGTTGCGGGGAGGGGGGAATCCTCCATAATTTGTAAAGGTGTAGAGAGATCCCGTGGCCGAGCTCTGGGGGAACCACTGAGGCAGAAGTTCCCCAGCAGAGGAAAGATGAGGCCCAATGGCGACAGCACCGCAAGTGGTGACCCCCAGGCTGCAGCAGCTGCAGCCAGGAGGATAAACAACCCAAGGCAGATGTCACAACTACCAGGTGACAGATGCGGGCCACCAGGGAGGTGTCAGTCCTTGTAAGTGTTGTGACTTCTCCCGTCAATATGGCTGCTCAACCCATCACGTCCCTTCCTCCTGTCCCCCTGGGTCTCCTGTGGGACGAAGAACAGTGGGTTCTGAGTCCTCTGTGCCCCCATCTCCTGCCCCAGAATCTGGCCAGGCTCCTCTCTCCAGCGAGTCCCTGTGTGACCTTGTCCTTTGTGATCTTGTCCTTGCACCAACCACCCACAGAGGCCGTTCTCCTGGGGGGAGGAGACGCTCTCCAGCCCTCGTTAGTCACTCAGCGGAGAATCGTGATCAGTGTCATTGCTAATATGTAGAAAATAACGGCCCCTCGATCTCGGCGTCTCTATCTGCAGAATACGCATATTTCCTGACTTCTCTGCTTCCTAAGGTTGTTTCAGGAAACAAACTGGTTAATGCGTCAGATAGATGCTCGTGGCCCAACTGTTGAGAGCGGTCAACACAAGACACAGGAGGGAAGGCGCGTTTCCAGATGGACAGGCTGGTCGGTTGCAGTCCCGATGCCATCATTTACTAGTGAGCAAATCTCGGTGACACTCTAACTTCTCTATCTGCAAAGTGGGAATGGAGGAAGGACCTAAAAGTCGGGTTGTAGCAAGGATGACACAAGGGAAGGTGTGGAACACTGCATGTCGGCGCCCTGAACCCAGCAAGCGTTCGTGGACGCTTTTCCTTATAATATGAAAGGGGCACCTGGCTTTTATCACAAAGCTTCACCGGACGGAATATTGTCTCTGTGCACGTCATGCGTGTGGTTTTTCACTGAATTTTCAGAGCAAGTCTGTGAGATGAGTCTTCTTCCCTGCAACTGACAGATAAGTAGCCTGAGGCTCAGAAAGGCGAGGTAACCAGGTCGCACCGCTCATAAGTGACAGTCAGAATGACAAGTCCGAGCAGTTGGAGTCCAAGAGCCTCCCTCCTTCTCACCTCAGCCTTGGCTGTGGGATTTTCTCTGAGTCCCTCGTCTCTGAGCTGCTGGACGGCCATGGCCACCCCAACAACCAGCCCCACCTACCCGGGTCTTTGTAGACCCTCCGTCACCAGGCGTACTTCTCAGCGAAGAGCGTGTGCACTGTGGGTGGGCTTCTGGGGACACGGAAACCCCTGTCCGTGCTCAGGATTCAGTCGTTGAGTACACACTCCCTGAGAACTGACTGGCTGCCAGGTCCTGTGTGGGGTGGTGAACCACACATGCGCATGCGTGCCCACACACCCTCACCACACACACACACACACACACACACACACACACACACACACACACGGGAATTCTGCTCAATTTCCTCCCTTTAGTAATCCTAAGAGAATGCTGGAAACACTCATTTTGAGCCTATTAAGGCTAATTTCAAAGTGGCCCAAGATGAGTGAGGGCAGAACCATGGCTTTTTGAGCTCCCAGCAGCCTTTGGCCAATGCCTTTACATGAAGAAACAGTTTGCTGAGCAATGTGATAGTGTAAACGAAATTCTTAGGGAGGCTGTTTAACCCCCTCAACAGATTAGCCCCCTGAGCTTCCTTAAATGAAGCTCAGTCGATTAAGTGTCTGACTCTTGGTTTCGGCTCAGGTCATGACGTCACAGTCCATGAGTTCGAGCCCCACATCAGGCTCAGTGTGGAGCCCGCTTGGGATTCTCTCTCTCCCTCTCTGTCTGCCCCTCCCCCACTCATGCTGTCACCATCTCTCTCAAAATAAATAAATAAACTTAAAAAAAGAAAACTCCATGTTAATTATAAATCACCCTTATCTATTTCTTAATGGATCTCCCTAAGACCCACCCATTTCTTTACAGTTATAGAATAATTCAGGCTCTCTCCACTTCAGCCCCATTGCAGAATTGGTATAATTTCTACATTTGCACACATACTACATCTTTAGAAAAGGGTATTTGGTCCTTATCTTTGTATCTTTGTCCTCTGTTACCCCCACATCAGCTGTCATTCTGTGTCGTGGAAACTTCCCGAGAGCCCATCACCACTGAGTGAATGAGGCAATTCTGTATGAGAAGCAGTGATGGTAGAGTTGGCAGAGGGAAAATGCGTTGGGCAGGCGTGTTCTCTGTTACCAGGCTTTCCCTCGGCCTCAACTGTCTCCTTAATGAGGCAAAGTGAAAAGCGGGTACTCTGAGGTCAGTTTCCAATAAAAAACATTGCCACGTCTCTGAGAACGTGGCTCTCTGCAGTCGGCCCCTGAGAACAGTGCTCGTTCATCATGCAAAGGGGAAATACAATGTCTCCTTGCACCACAGAGAATTACTAGTGACTTCCCGGAACTCACTACCACTGTGTTACTAATGTCAGTTAATGATTTGCAGCCACATGGATGGAACTAGATGGTATAAAACGAAGCGAAATAAGTCAGTCAGAGAAAGACAAATACCATATGATCTCACTCATATGCGGAATTTAAGAAACAAAACAGAGGAACTTATGGGACGGGAGAAAAAGAGAGAGGGAAACAAACCATGAGAGACTCTTTGTTTTTTTCTTTTTTGAAATGTTTATTTTTGAGAAAGAGGGAGCACGAGTAGGGGAGGTGCAGAGAGAGACAGAGACACTGAATCCCAAGCAGGCTCCAGGCTCTGAGCTGTCAGCACATACCCTGTTGCGGGGCTCGAACCCACAAACCGAGAGATCATGACCTGAGCAGAAGTCGGATGCTTAACTGACTGAGCCACCCAGGCGCCCCAAGAAAGACTCTTAATGATAGAGAACAAACTGAGGGTTGATGGAAGGAGTCAGGTGGGGGATGGACTAAATGGGGGGTGGGGATTAAGGAGGGCACTTGTTGTGATGAGGACTGGTTGTTATATGTAAGTGATGAGTCACTGAATTCTAATCCTGAGACCAATACTCTATGTTAACTAACTAGAATTTAAATAAAAACTTCAAAAAATTGTCAGTTAACGCAGTAGCAGTGGTTGAAATTCACAGAGCACTTACCATGACGATCAGAGTTCTGAACGCCTTTCACACATCAGGCCATCGAATCACCCAACAATCATAAAGGCTGTAACCATGATTACGGCGGATCTCGCTTACCCAGGGTTTCACCTGCCTGGGTTCCAGGGTTCTGCGGTCACACATGGTCCAGAGCAGATGATCCTCCTTCTGACGTGTCATCAGTCATTAGCAGCCTCGCACTTGGTCACGTGCCCACGTCATTCGCCCCGCTCGTCTCATTGGCCAGGCATTCTTCACCTCACATCCCCCCTAGAAGGGTGAGTACAGCACAGTGGGATATTGTGAGGGAGAGAGAGACCGCCTCACGTAACTTTTGTTACTGTAATATGTTAGAATTATTTTCTTTTGTTCTTAGTTAGTATTGTTCTTCCCTTCCTGTGCCTCATCTGTAAGTTAAACTTTACCATAGGCATACATGTATCGGGGGGAAGTGCATCGAGGGTTCGATACGATGCATGGCATCTACACATGGTACCTGCTGGGTCACCCCCGCAAATGTGAGGGGACTGTCGTGTTCCCCTTTGCAGAGGAGGAAGCTGAGACAACAGGAAGCTGGGAAACCTACCCAAAGTCAATGAAAAAGGCCAACCTCCCACACTCCAACCACAACAACCACACAACACGGCTTCTCTAGAAATTTCTTAGTCTGTCTCTCGATCCAGCATCCAGAGGCCCACTTTCCAGTCGGCCTGGAGTTTCTGTGTGTGGCTCCATTTCAACTAACTCACTAGGCCTTTGTCAACAAGCTAATGTAAATAAGTCAGTGTACATTGCTTTATTTAACTCAAACGATATCCATCTTCTTCAGCACGGCAGGTAAGCCTCATCCGGAATTAGCTAGGGAAAGTGAACAAATTTGCTCCATGTCACATGGCTATATTTTATAGCTCGGCCTCCACGCCCTCTGGCCCTGTGACACCAGTGGATGCAGCTGAGTCAGTGAAGGGACACGGATTATGGGGGGCTGGCAGCGGGGGCATTTCAGCTGGGATTATGCTCCCCCTAGGCTTCTCCCCACCGGGATCCCAGCTGGGAAGTTGGGCTCCTGAGTCTGAGTCTGCCCTCTGACCCTGACCCTTTCTATGCCAAGGTTTGTGTAGTCAGCTTTCCTTCAGGTGGTGAGCATCGCCTGGCACGTGTCAGGAAGCTCGAGAATAGAGGGGAGAGAAGCGACCCCACTCAGAGCAGAACCCACCTCTGCTGGTCCCTGGGCTCGCAAAGGAGAGCCACTACACCCGGCGCCGGGCAATAGTTAGCCATCAGGGAACACGCACTGAGCCCTGGTGCCGTGTCCTCAGCTTTGCGTTTCTTCCCTGTCACCTTCCTTTGCACTGAGTCTCTGTTACTCTAGCTTCCTTATTAAATTTTCCTTGTATTCTGTGTATTGCCCAAACTTCTCCAACTGCCTCAAATCTCCCTTGTGAAAAGCTGAGGTGGCAGGAGATGAACAATCGTGAGGGACGCGCCCCTGATCCTGTGATGCCTCCTGCCCCCTCAGAGAAGCGCGTCAGAGGCAGGAAGGGCCTGGCCCAGGATCTCCGCCACTCGAGGAATAGCGATAAACCTATTTGCCTCCTCTCACGAACTCAGCCATAGGTTTTTGGGCAACCTGGTTCCGGTGGCCTGGCGAGGAGCCAGCTGCCCGGAACAAGCGCCCCGGATCCCCGGAAACCTACATTTGCGGTGCCCACCTCTGGATTGCTAGTGAAGCCAGTGAGCATCCGAAACTGAATATGAATGTGGCGCCCCCGTGAGCGGGAGCGTGTACGGGACACACGTGGCCACCCGCTCCATCTGTTGGGCCACAGAGCCTGGTGGGCTCTTCTCCCTAAAATGTGCAGCACAGTCAGTACAAAACCGTCTCCGGGCAGAGAAGGCACAAACCCTGTAAGGGGCAGGGCTGTTGGCCAAGGCACATTTGAATAGGGCTGATAATTGCGGGGGCACCTTGGTTCCCCAACGTGGCATTCTGTGTCAGCAGGAACCCTGCTAACTGGGCGCGAGGCCACCCCCGCCCCCCATGTTTTGTGGAGGGGAAGTTAGCAGTGTGGTCACATCCAGGGCACTAACCAAGGTCATGGTTATGGAAGGACGGTCTAGGAGAGAGGTGACTTCCCTCTGTAAGGCTGTGTCCTCGTCACCAGGACATCTGGCTTCAGGCAATGTCAGCGCCAGGTAGAAGCTGCCTTCAGTCTGTGACGTTACTGCAGACGTGCTCATCTGAAGAAAGCTTGCGATGAAGCTTGAAAAGGAAACATTTTGCCATAATGCTCACCTACCCGCCTCCATATCAGCGCAGGACGATGCATGGAAATCCCTTCCCCTGGCTCCGTCAGCTGGCTTCCCCACTGTTTATGGCTTCTGGGAACACAGAGCTCCAGAGGAAGGCAATGGAAGGTGGGGCAGGTGACAAGCTTAGATGCCTTCTTGGTTCATAGGAAACGTGTCATATGTTTGATAAGTTCCCGTGGGGCTGCCTCAAACAATCATAGCAACATCACACCCAGAACTTAGACCTATTTCTCCCTGTTTCTCTTCCTATGTCATTGCTGGTCGGCCAGCTATGGCCTGGTCGGCGCACTTAGGCTCCATGCAAGCTGTGATTTTCCTTGAGAGGAATTAACAGAGTATGAAGCCAGGCGAAGGCAGCAGCTTGCCACGGTTCCAATGTCAGCACTATCCCCGTCCTGGGGAGGCCCACTGGTCCTTCTCTGCCCACATCACGTGCTGGTGGGAGATGTGATCACATCCGCAGGTCTCACGGAAGGGACAGCCTGAAGTTGGCCATAGTTGACTTAAGACCAACCTCAGCCCGGGAGGTGGGGAAAGAAAGGGAGAGGGCCCTTCCGTGGGCTGGGCGGAGTCTAACCGGTTTCTCTATCAAAATGTGAATTACAAAACCCAGATGCTGTGTCAGATCCTGGGTCATGGAGATCCGGGCCCAAGCTGCTGCCACAATGAGCCAAAGTTACAGTCATCAAGCAGTTAGTGAGTGTCTATTACGGGGAGGAATCAGAAGAAGCAGAAGTGGGAAAGGCTGAGGGCCCAAGAGTCAGAGACCCCAGGGCCGACCTAACAGAGCCTGTCCCACAAGCCTCGCAGACATCCCTTTCAGCCCTTGGAAGCCTGCGCAGTCACCTTCAGGGCCTTCATGAATAACGTCCCTTTTCTTAAACCTGTGCAAAGAAGATCTGTTTCCTGCTGCTCTGCGTCACCCAAACAAGGCAGCTCTGTACTCCACCGGGAAGGTCAGTGGCTGTGGGACATGTGGTCGGGACAGTGAGGCTGCTGCTCGAGCAGCCACCGTCCCCGGAACGAATGCTATGTCCCAGGGGTACACACACACTGGCCAGGTGACGGGGATATTTACGGAGGCCGGGCTACTATGGAAAGTTCTCAAGGAGGAAAAGCAAAACTGTTACAATGAGGCAGATCCAAGGTATTTCTTTGAGTCTGAAACACACCTTTTTTCCTCCATGGCTTAACATTTGTGAAATCAAGATGTGTGTCTCACAAACCCCGTCTGCCAGCTAGAACCGTAATCATTATCATAAACAAACTTGGCCACGGCTGTTCACAGTATTGTATCAACCAAGTTATATGCATCGTCAGAGCCACAGGTTCTGAGTTTGTTGTGGAAAAGATCATCAGAAAGATTTGACTGTGGTTTGACAATCAAACTAGAAAGCCATCGTGTTTATAGAAAGGCATGGGGGACGGGAGACACCTGGGTGGCTCAGTCGGTTGAGCGTCCCACTTCAGCTCAGGTCATAATCTCGTAGTTCCTGAGTTTGAGCCCCGAGTCAGGTTCTGTGCTGACAGCTCAGAGCCTGGAGTCTGCTTCAGATTCTGTGTCTCCCTCTCTCTCTGCCACTCCTCCACTCACTCTTTCTCTCTCTCTCTCTCAAAAATAAATAAACATTTTTAAAATTTATTAAAAAAATAAAGGACAAATTAAAATAAATAAAATTTAAAATGTATCAAGAAAATATATATGCCCTTGATAAAGCTCTCCATTCTAAAGTACCTCCATTTTCAACATATCAGATAAAGGGTTAGTATCCAAAATATATAAGGAACTCACCAAACTCCACACCCAAAAAGCAATCTAGTGAAGAAATGGGCAGAAGATATGAAAAGACACTTTTCCAAAGAGGACATCCAGATGGCCAACAGACACATGAAGCGATGCTCAGCATCCCTCCTCATCAGGGAAATACTAATCAAAACCACACTGAAATACCACCTCATGCCGGTCAGAGTGGCTAAAATGAGCAAATCAGAGAACTCTAGATGCTGGCGAGGATGTGGAGAAACGGGCCCCCTCCTACACTGTTGGTGGGAATGTAAGCTGGTGCAGCCCCTCTGGAGAACAGTGTGGAGGTTCCTCAGGAAACTAACAATAGAACTCCCCTAGGACCCAGCAATAGCACTGCTAGGAATTTACCCAAGGGATACAGGAGTGCTGATGCACAGGGGCACATGGACCCCAATGTTCATAGCAGCACTCTCCACAATAGCTAAAAATGGAAAGAGCCTAAGTGTCCATCAACGGATGAACGGATCAAGAAGGTGTGGTTTATCTATACCATGGAATACTACATGGCAATGAGAAACAATGAAATCTGGCCATGTGTAGCAACATGGATGGACCTTGAGGGTGTTATGCTGAGCGAAATAAGTCAGGCAGAGAAGGACAAATATCATATGTTTGCACGTATAGGAGGATTAGGAGGAACTTGACGGAGGAACAAGGGGGAGAAGAAGGGCGGAAATGGTGGGGGAAAGGGAGAGAGGCAAACCATGAGAGACTCCTGAATGCTGACAAAAACTGAGGACTGATGGATGTTGGGGGGGGAGGGGATGATGGGCATGGAGGAGGGCACTTGTGGGGATGAGCACTGGGTGATATATGGAAACCAACTTGACAATGAACTACTTAAAAATTAAAAATTAAAAAAAATAAAGTACCTCCATTTGCACCTGTCAAGAAGTACGCTGATGTACGCTGACACTGGGAATACTAAGATTGCATCCTTTCTGATAAAGAACGACTTAGCCGGTGTTGTGTATTAAACACAAGAAATGAAAGGCTGACTTTGCCGTAAATCGGTTCTCATACATTCTCAGATTTGTGTATGGACTCTTCTCTGCCCCACAGACTCCTAGATTTACTGTTATATCAATTTTAGTAAGTTTTATACAGTAAATTGTAATGGCTGATAAAGCAAACATGCAATCATCATTTTACTTCTCAAAAGTATCTTATTAGCTCTTCCTTATGAATTGTCAAGTGATTTGAACCAGTTAATTAAAAATGGTTGGGATTCTGGGGCGCCTGGGTGGCTTAGTCGGTTGAGCGTCCGACTTTCGCTTAGGTCATGATCTCGCGGTTCGTGGGTTCGAGCCCCGCGTCGGGCTCTGTGCTGACTGCCGGCTCAGAGCCTGGAGCCTGTTTCAGTCTGTGACTCCCTCTCTCTCTGACCCTCCCCTGCTCACGCTGTCTCTCTCTCTCCTAGAAATAAATAAAACATTTTTTTAAAAAATGGTTGGGATTCTTACTGGAATTGTATTGTGCCTGTGTGTGTACACATATAGTTTGGAAAGATTACTACTTTCATATATATTTTCCCAGCCAGGCATCTAGCATATCTCATTTTACTTTTTTTAAGTTTATGTATTTATTTCTTTTGAGAAAGACAAACAGTGTGAGGGAGGGGCAGAGAGAGAGAGAGAGAGAGAATCGGAAGCAGGCTCTGCACTGGCAGCACAGAGCTTGACGTGGAGCTAGAACTCACGAAACGGCACGATCATGATCTGAGCCAAAGGCAAGAGTGGGACACTTAACTGACTGAGCCACCCAGGCCCCCTCCAATCTTCTATTTTATCTTGTTTTCAATAATGTTTTGTAGCTTCCTCCATTTGGTTTTTGTAGCTTTGGAAGCTGTGGTATTTTATTGCTACCGAGAGCTGGATATCTTTTCATTTCTCTTTCTAACTTAGTGTTGTTTGCAGAAAGAAAACCACCAGCACTTGTATATTGCCAACTAATCCACTCACCTCACTATATTTTTTATAAATTCTCATACTGTCAAATAGATTCCCCAGATTTTTCTAGCCATACAGTTTCAACACTAGGGTGTAAAATCATTTTTCTCTTCTTTCCCAAAACTTGCCTATTATAATTTCTTACACAGAAATTAGCTAAAATCTTGAAAGCAATTTTAAGTCATACAGCCCCTTTCTAGATCCTGACTTAGTAGCATTGGCTTTGAATTTCTTACGATGATGGGCATTGGTTTTTTATGACGAGTTAAAAATGATGCTTATGTTTTACTTTTGCCTATTAAATTTTTTTTCTTTTTTAAGGTCAAGTTAACACACAGTAAAATGCTGAGAATGTAAGTACACAATCCATGAGTTTTGCCAATTATAAATGCCCATGTGACTAGTGGCACAAAAGCTTTGGTTATGTCCTGCTGCAGAAAAAAATTGCTCTAAAACTGAGCCACTGAAGAACAATTTATTGTTTCTCAAGACTCGCTGCGTTGAGTAGTTCTGTTTCACAGGGCGTTAGTTGGTGACTCGGATGGCTGGAAGGTCCAAACAGGCTGCCAGCCGAGACTACTGACCTAGTTCGCTTTGAAGGGGCCTTTACGGGTGGCCGCCTGGGCAGCTGGGCTCCAAGGAGCATTCCAAGAGCCCAAGGCTAGAGTGATGCTCCCGTAAGGGCCAGCCTTGAAAGTCACTTGAAAGTCATCGTAACACGTAACGCTTTCTTGGGTCCTTATCTGTGACAAGTTTACTGCGAGAGGCGAATTTCCACCGTGCTTCTTTTTCAGGAGCGAAGCCATGAGCACAGTCACACATTTTATTTTCTGCAACTGATTCAGTCCAAGGCTTACAAACTGAAACAGCATGTGTTGCAGAATGAAGTTCAGAGATGATGAAAAGGGTCTGCTGGTTTCGATTTTGCCAGTCAAATCTCCTTGAAACCTGGAAAACGGAGGCCAGTGTTGCCTCTTCATGGGTTGGTCAGAAAAGGTCATTGCACGGACCACATTCAACAGGAATTTGACTTGCGGCAAAAGAGTGGAGAAGTCACGCTACAAAAGAGCGTGTGGAGTAGGAGATCGCCTTTAGAAGCAATGCCAAGCTGGTCTGGATATAGGACACGTCTGTCATCCCAGAGAGTTTCCGTCGGCTTCCTTCTGGCCATTTCCCACCCAGTATAACCAACCAGTGTTCTGTCCCCATAGATGAGCTTTACCGGTTTTTAAGAATCAGGAGGGGCACCTGGTTGGCTGAGTCGGTTAAGCCCTGAACTTCAGCTCAGGTCATGATCTCACAGTCTGTGGGTTTGAACCCCACATTGAGCTCTGTGCTGACAGCTCTGAGCCTGGAGCCTGCTTTGGATTTTGAGTCTCCCTCTCTCTCTGACCCTCCTCCACTCACACTCTGTCTCTCTCTCTGTCTGTCTCTCTCTGTCTTTCTCAGAAATTAACAGTAAATTTTTTTTAAATAAAAATAAATAAACATCAGGTACATGGAGCCAAGTGTTTATTCATTGTACTATCCGTGGGTGTTTAGATGGTTTAAGGTTTCGTCTATCACAGCCAAGGTAGCTATGAACATTCTTGTGTGGGTCTTCTTGGAGATATACGATTTCATTCTCCTGGGAAACACCAAGGAATTGCTGGATCATATGGTAAAGGCTAGTTCACTTTATGATACTCTGAAACTATTTTCCAAAAACGATACCATTTTTTACTCCCACTATCAGATGTGAGCATTGTAGGTGCGGCACGTCCTTGCCAACATTTACTGCTTCCAGTCTCTTCCATTCTTTCAAGTGTCTTTCACAGAACACTTTTGTAAAATGATGTCAGATTTATCAGTTTTTAAAAATGGGCCATGTCTATGGGGACTAAGGAGTGCACTTGTGATGAGCACTGGGTGATGGATGGAATTGTTGAATCACTGTATAGTATACACCTGAAACTAATATAACACTATTCTGGAATTAAAATTTTAAAATATCTTAAGAAATGGATCAAGTCTAAGAACACTTTGCTTTATCCCAGGCCATGAAGACTTTCTCCTGTGCTTTATTCTAAAAGACTGATAGTTTTACATTTCCCATTTAGATCTGGGATACAGTTTAAGTTAATTTTTCTATTACGTGTGAAATTTAGGTCAAGGTTAATTTGCGTGTGATGTTTTTCCAGTGCCTTCTGTTGGAAAGAATAACATGACTCCATCGAAATGTCTTCCTTTTTGTCAAAACGTCTTTGCCCACATATGTTTGGGCATATTTCTAGACTCTCTGTTCCGTCCAGTGGGAGGTTTGCCAATACTATAGTATTTTGATTAGAGTAGCTTTATATTAACTCTTAAAATTGGGTATTTGTAATTCCTCCAACATTATTTTACTTTTCCAAGTTATTCTGGCTGTTTCAGTTCCTTTGCCTTTACATACACATTTTAGAAACAGCTTGTCTATATCCCAAAACTCCTACTTGAATTTTTATTTAAATTCCACTAACTCTGTAAATCAATTTGGGGGAATTGACATCTTTACTATGTTGAGTCTTCGAAATCATCATTACAATATATCTCTCCATTTATTTAGTCTTCTTTGATTTCTTTCTGTAGCATTTTATAAGTTTCAACACAGAGATCTTATATTAATTGCTGTTAGACTTATGGCTAAGCATTTCATTTTTTGAAAGCATTGTAAATGGTATTATTTTTTACAATTTCCGTTTTCAATTTTTCTTTGTTCACATATAGAAATACAGTTGATTTTTGTGTGTTGCCTTTGTATCCTGCAAACTTACTAAACTCACTTATGTCCTTGGACTTTTTTTCTACAAGGTTTTCTACAACGACAATATGTCATCTGCCAATAGGAACATTTTTATTCTTTCTTTCCCACCTGTGTGCCTCCCCCTACCCCCAGCCTTGATGAGCTAGCTAGGGCTCTTGGTGCAGTGATGAATAAGAGTGGTGAGAAGAGACATTCCTGTCTTGCTCCCAATCTTAAGGGGAAAGTATCTAGTGACAGATACCAAACCACAGATCCAAGAATTTCAGAGAACACCAAGTGGGATAAATCTATACATAAAAGGAAAAAGAGAATAAAGAAAACACACTTAAGCGTATCATAGTCAAACTTCTGAAAACCAGAGACAAAGACAAAATCTTTAAAGAAGAAACAAGTCATCTGTAAAGAAACAAGGATAAGAATTATCACCAATTCTCGTCAGAAACCATGTTTTTTTTTTTTTAAGTGCTGAGGAAAAACACTGCCGCTGCATGATTCTATACTCACCAAAAATATCCCCCAAAGGTAAAGGCTTCCTCAGATGGACAAATATCGAGGACACTCATTGTCAATAGATTTACTGTCCAAGTTCTTCAGTCAGAAGGAAGTTGATATAGCCACAAACTAGTATCCACACACAGAAATTCAGAGCCCTGGACGTGGAAGAAATATAGGTAAAATAAAGCAGTTATTTTTAATTGCTTCTCTTCTCTGTTTAAAGCAAAAGCAGTAACGATGATCGTGTGTTGATAGCTCATGTAAAAGGAAGATATATGACAATGGCACAAGGGGCGTGTCTCAGCCTGTTTGGGCTGCTATCACGAAACACCACAGGCTGAGTGGCTGGTAAGCAACAGAAATTATTTCTTACAATTCTGGAGGCTGGAAGTCTGAGATCAGGGTGCCGTCATGTGGGGGTGAGTGCTCTCCTCCACCTCACAACCTTCTCATTGTGCCCTCGCAGGTCAGCAGGGGCAGGGGGACTCTGTGGGTCTCTTTTATAAGAGCATTAATCCCATTTGTGAAGGCTTGACCCTCATGATTCAGGAAACTTTCAAAGGCTCCATCTCCAAATGCCATCACACTGGACACTAGAATTTCAGCATATGAATTGGAGGAGCAATGCAAACATTCAGACCATAGCAGCGCGGGTGGGGTAGGGAGCGGAAGAATCCGGCTCGGGGCGCCTGGGGGCTCAGTCGGCTGTGTCCGACTTCAGCTCAGGCCATGATCTCATAGTTCGTGACCTGCATCAGGCTCTGTGCCGACAGCTAGCTCAGATCCTGGAGTCTGCTTCAGATTTAAGATTCTGTCTCCCTCTCTCTCTGACCCTCCCCTGCTCATGCTCTCTCTCTCTCTCTCTCTCTCTCTCTCAGAAATAAATAAAAACATTTAAAAAGATTTTTTTAAAAAAAGAGTCTTACACCACATGTCAAGCAGTATATATTATTTGAAATCGGGTTCATATTTTATAAATTTATACTGTAAACCCTGGAGAAACCACCAAAAAGAGATGTAATACTCTTTATCCAATAGAGAAGATAAAGCAAAATCATAAAATGCTCAGTTAAACCCAGAAAAATCAGAAAAGGAGGGAAAAAGCACAAAAACAAATGGAACAAATCCAAGACACCTAGCAAGCTGGCAGATCTTAATCCAACCATATCAATAATCACTTGTAAGTGTGAATAGTTTAATGTGCCCATTAAAAGACAGAGATGATCTGTCTCTTAATAAAAAGCAAGACTCAACTATATGCTGTCTAAAGAAAACCTTCTTTAAATATAAAGACATAAATAGGTTAAAGGTAAAAGGATGGAGAAAGATACACTTTTAACTAACCAAAGGAAAGCTGGAGTAGTTTCATAGATTGCAGGCAAAGTAGATTTTAGAATAAAGAAGTTTATCAGCAATAATATGAAACCAAAAATAGTAATTTAAAGTCTCATTTAGGGGTACCTGGGTGGCTCAGTCAGTTAAGCCTCTGACTTCGGCTCAGGTCATGATCTCACATTAGTGGGTTCGAGCCCCTCGTCGGGCTCTGTGCTGACAGCTCAGAGCCTGGAGCCTGTTTCAGATTCTGTATCCCCCTGTCTGTCTGCCCCTCCCCCTCTCATGCTGTGTCTCTCTGTCTCAAAAATAAATAAAACATTAAAAACACATTTAAAAAAATAAAGTCTCGTTTAAAAATGTATTACATCACAGAAGAAAAGAAAAATTCGTTTCAGGGAATCTTAATGTTCAAGTTGAGCTTTAATTCCTCATATGCTCTTACTTACATTTTCTTACCATGTGAATACATTTATTAATGACTGATATTTTGTCACCCAGAAATATTAACCAAAGTCACATACCTTTCGGTTACGTGAGACGTTTCTATCTTAGAGATATTAGAACTGGCACAAGAGCATTTGTACATCTGCCAGTAGATTTTAAGTCACTTTATCTTTGGGCTAGGATGTAATATTGTTTTATAAATTCATGTAAGATAAATTGACTGGTAATCCTTGATTTCAAGTCTGAGTTATTCTATTATTAATATATAGTCATATTCAAAGGGCATATAAATAATGAACATACATTTGCAACCCAGAGCTATTATAATGCCCCAGCAACCAATTTCTGATTAATTAAATCTGTTAATCTGATTTAATTGACGTGATGTCAGGGGTTTTGAAGAAGTTAATAAACGGGCAAGAGTAAAAGGTTCCCAAGGGTGCCGACTCCAGGTGGTAATGATTCTGATATGCTCACGAATCCATTTATAATGAAAGTGTTATTGCCTGGATATTATAAATGATTAAAGTACCTAAAAGAAAATAATGCATGTGGGCAGATTGTTACCTTCGAGCACCTTAAAATAGATTCCTAGGTGTTGATAACATTACTGTTAATGAGATCCATGCAGGATTGTAGGCAAGTGGCACAGCACAGCCCATCTGGCCGGGCGGGGGGAGGCCCCAGTGCTCTGGCACTGCCCAGCCTTGGATTCTGGTTTGACTGTTATTATCTCGTACAACTTCAGGCAAGACAGGAAAGCTGTGTGTGCAGTTTCTTTGCCTCTGAAAAAACATCAAATGATTTCCCAAAGTGTTGTGTAGGTTCTCCTCAAATGAGAGGACAGCAAAGGATCTACCTGGGCGGCTCCGTCAGTTCAGCGTGGGCTCTTGATTTTGGCTCCCGTCCTGATCCTGGAGTCATAGGATCGAGCCCCACGTCAGGCTGTGCCCTGAGCATGGGGGTTGCTTGAGATTCTCTCTTTCTCCCTCTTCCCCTCCCCCACCCTCTCTCTTTCTCTCTCAAAATAAATAAAAATAGACATTAAAAAAAAGAAATTCCGTGGGAGAGGCTTAGAGAGAAACATCCTCACTGTGGGTGAAGAGCACGGGGCCCCCCTCCTAAAGCAGAGGTACAAATGGCTCCATCGAGTTGTTCCACTCCTTGCCTTGGCGACAGGGCTCTTGGCGTCGGGGTTTCTGTGACCAGTTGTCTTTTTACCAAACCAGAAAATAGTTGAGAAATGTCAACACATGATAGTGGTGTTCATTTTATTTTTTTTTTAATGTTTTATTTACTCCTGAGAGAGAGACTGTGTGAGCAGAGGAAGGGCCAGAGAGAGAGGGAGACACAGAATCTGAAATAGGCTCCAGGCTCTGAGCTGGCAGTCAGCACAGAGCCCGACGTGGGGCTCGAACCCACAAACCGCGAGAGCGTGACCTGAGCCGAAGTCGGACGCTTAACCGACTGAGCCACCCAGGAGTCCCCAGTGGTGTTCATTTTAAACATTCAAAATAAAGAGATTTTTGCCTTCTTTCTGGGATTCTGAGTATACTACAAATTACCCCAAGTGCACCATTTGAGACAGATGCATTTAATGATACTCCCAGAATCAGAGGATTAAAGTGATTATTTGTTTTACCATATTTTCTTTTATTTTCAAAATGTATTTCTCTCTGGGGAGAAAAAAAATCTATATAAATTTTTATTTCATTTCATTTCATTTCATTTCATTTCATTTCATTTATTTTATTCTATTTTATTTTATTTTATTTTATTTTATGTTATTTTATTTTATAAGTAGACTTCACACCCGGCACAGAGCTCGATGCAGGGCTTGAACTCACAACCCTGAGATCAAGAACTGAGCCAATACCAGCAGTTGGACATGTAACTGACTGAGCCACCCAAGTGCCCCCATATTTTTTATTTTAAACATAAAAGAAGATAAAGAGGTTGCAAAGGGAGGAAATTAACCTTTATGGACCATTTTTGCACATCATGCCTTGACTCTTAATACCATCCCCCACATTTTTCATGTGGAGCAAAGAAAAATTCAAAGAGAAGTAAAACCAGTTTGTCTAAGCTCCCATGGTTGGATCCCCTACTTGTTTTGACCAGCTCCAAGCTCATCCTGTTTCCAGCACATCACCGTCAATAAAAGAACCTAAACAGAAGGCCAAGAGCACAGTTAAATTCCTTTGAAAATGATTCCGTTTCCCCATGAAGAACACTGTCTCAAAATATTTACTTTTAGTATTTTTAGTCTTCATTCCCCATGGCAGACACTGAGTCTTGAAAGTTTTAAAGTCCTTTTGAACTGACCTGTTTCTGAAATTTAAAAAAGTTGATGTTGTAGTCAACGGACTCTTAGAGAATGCCAACACCAATGCCAATGTTTCTGATATCTCCCCGTGTGGAGTTACCTTCACCTGTTTTAGCTGAATTTAAAGCCATCAGAGCTCTGTGTTCAAAGCTTAGCTCACCCAAATTCCTAGGTGAAATGAGAGAGAAACCCAGAACAGTAACAATGTCTTTGATTTATCCTTGATGTTTATAAAGTTTTAGGTTTGGACTTTGCAGCTACAAACTTCAAAATACGTTGCAGAGCCGGGAATTCTACTTATGGTTAAGTTAAATCAAGTTACAAACACTTCCCCGACCTAGAAATACCTACCAAAATTTGGAAACGCGCAACTGTATGGAAACCAGAATTTGATGGGTTTTCACTACAATAAGGCAGGATATAGCCAAACAATTGTCACTAGGTGGCCCCTGCTTTATCCCATGTAGCAGCCTTGGTGGTTGGTTTTAATTGTTGTTGTTGTTGTTTGAAAGAAAGTAAAACTTCCTTTCCCACCCCCCCCCGCCCCATGGGTGTCTTCTGTAGCTATCAGACATCACAGTAGCTGTCGGTCTGCCAGCTGGGGGCTATCCCTTCTGGTGGCCAAGGCGTTATTCCTGTGTCTTTATCTCATGGAAGTCTTGTACACCCACATGGGGCCTAGAACTTCTAGAAGGCACCAGGGCAGGAAGTGGTAGAGAGGGGCCTCTGAGACTGGGGGCTTTCTAAGAAGTTTGGGGTTCACACAGGGGAAGGGAAGGAAAAATAAGATAAAAACATCGAGAGGGACAAACCATAAGAGACTTTTATATACAGAGAAGAGACTGAGGGTTACTGGACGGGTGTTGGGTGGGGGGAGGGTCTAAATGGGTGATGGGCATTAAGAAGGGCACTTGTCGGGATCAGCCCTGGGTATTAATCTGTAAGTGATGAATCATTGAGTTCTACTCCTGAAAACATTATTACACTATACGTTAACTAAGTTGGATTTTAACAAAATTTAAATACATATGTACATCTGGGAGTAAAAAAATAAGTTTGGGGTTCATGGTGTGAGAACCCAGGAATGAGAGAAATAAAAATTTTCCCTCAAGAGCCAGACTGTAAATTCAGCGGGTAATGAAATGGAAAAGACTTACTGGATAGAGTCAGCACGGACCTCTGTTTGGCAGGTCCTCACTCTAATCGGATCGAATGTATTGGCATCTAAAGGAGGCATCTCCACTGGAAGAGGGCCTGCCTCAGCCATGCGGAAACAGGAGAAGCCAGGCAAACAAGGGTGGTGAGAAGCCACTGCTGTCCAGCACAGAGAGGCTCACACGCAGTAGACCTAGAACATTAGGGTCAGGTGGGGAAGACATCTTTACTCTAATGATGGAGGTAGACCTGATGAATGGCAGCCAACGGACTCTGAGTTATCAGATGGTCACTATGAGACTATCTGAACCGTAGGAAGAAAGCATCGTGCTCGGATGCCCTCATGGCATTGAACATTTCTTTTCTTCAACTCCCCTTGCTCTGCTTCTACCCTCACCAGTCAACCATAGAACGACTTGGCTCCCTGCACAAGACCGTCCACGGGGAGTTTATAGGCTCCCTTGGGTTTCAGAATTTTCTCTCCATGGTAGAGATTTCTCACTGCAGATCAGATTTTGGACTCTCTGATGGTTTAGCTTTGAGGTACCTCTGCTCCAGGGAATAGCATGCTTCTGAGCCAGACGTGAACTATTCTACTTCTTGCGATGGTTCTCGTAAACTATTAATCTGGCCTATTCATTTTCAACTTTGGTCCCATTCATGAGCTTTATTAATGTGAAACCTGCCTGAGAGAGGAATCCATTCTCAGGGTGCTGATAAAGTAAGCACCAATGAAGAAGCTGAGGGTCAGGGAAGGGGAAGAGCACCACCAAGTGAGGCGTCTTGGGGAAAACTTTGTGTCCCCTTGACACAACCCGCCATCTGGAGTTGAGGACAGAGAGGGAAAGAGCACAGCAAGCCATGTGGCTCAGAGTACAATTTCTATCACCCTTCATTCCGCCCAGATGATCAGAGGACCACACACCGGGATGGAAAAGGCTCCTGACTCACAGAGCAGTGACACCGGGAAGGCTCTGAGAGGTGAAGAATCCTGGAGGCTACAACACGAGTGGGCACCTGCACATTGACAAAAATATTACAGAAGGGGAACACAGAGCATTTGCTTGGATGAGTTCGAATTAGAAGGAAGATCAAAACCAACATCCCCTAATCAGTAGAAGGGCACGCATGCTTCAACAGACACCCAGAGGGGAAAGGGGAAAGAGACTTCAATATGGATGTGGATCTTCTGGTAGATGAGAAAAGAGTTAAAGAGACAAGGGGAAGGTCCAGAGAGAAAGGCTGCAGGCAACATCAGTATTGACTCGGAAGGACTCAAGGACAGGGACACACTTGTCACACAAGGTCACGTAGGAAGGCCCCTCTCAAGTCACCACAAAAGAAGGAAACCAGATCTGTTAGGTTGAATAAACCTGGTGGAATTTCCCCGAAGTCTCCAGACATCCTTTTCCCCACCGGGCATCCCTGCCGTCAAAAGACTCTCCAGTATAGTTTAATCTAGAAGATGCATCTTGGTGAGTTTCTCTGCACAGGCGGTGGCTGTTTCTTCCCCATAGTCAGGAGGGCTTGGTCACACAAGGGCACGGGGAAGAGACAACAGGCTCACAGGCATTGAGGGGCCTAGGGCTTGCCCCTGAGTTGGTAGAAAAACAGTTCAGACAAAAACCCGGGGACACAGAGTAACACCCCACCCGTGACACGTGACGAGAAGCTCGATAGTGAGGTATTTTGGTCCTGCAGCTGAAGAATGTGTTGTGCTTTACATCCTGGGCTTGATCGTGTGCCGCACGTTGGAGTGAGTGTTTTCGCCAGAGCACATTCAGATCCTGCGCTATATTTGTTCCGCCAAGAGTCTTTCCATAAACCTGAGAGAAAGAGTGAAGTTATAAATATAGTCTCTGCATACACTTATGTGATAAAATTTGACAGAGGAGCCTCAAAGGGCGGGTTCTATTCATGTGCACGGGGACAGAACTGCTTTCCAGGCGACAGCCAGGAAGCGGGACCTGGGAGAATTGAAATGTTCAAGGGAATTTTTAAGTGGAATTCCAAGAATTGCACGAAATGACCCCTCCGTGGTTTCAAACCTTTAGCAGAGGTGACAAACATCTTCAGAGGTTGGGTACAGACAGCGGCGACATGGCTGCATCGGGCTGCATGGGAAACTTGACCACTGGTACCCGAGCTTCACATTCGGCGCTGGCTTCGGCAGCACATATGCTAAAATCAGGATGATGCAGAGAAGATTGGCATGGCCCCTGCACAAAGATGACATACAAATGCCTGAGTTACACACTCGAAGCTGCAAACCAATACGTGGTGAACATACACGGTGCCCTGACTGTGGGCCCTGGCGTCAGAGCCTTCTGGAAACCTTCAGCCATTCCCCACTAGGCTGAAGTCTTTGCTTCTTAGCTCCAAGGCCCTCAGAACTCAAAATTCTATTTCACTCTTGTCATCCACACACCTCAACTCCAAAGAACCTAATGTGGGGGGGGGGGTCCAGTGCCCTGATGGAAGCCCCTCATCCATCTCATGGTGGCCCTCCCAACCACAGGGGACGGGCTCGTTCCACACACGTGGTTTCCCATCTCCTCTACAGCCTCCATGTCTCCGGGGCCATCAGTACTCGTTCACGGATAAAATCCCAGTGGGGGTTAAGCAGAGGGAACAAAGGGCTGCTCCAGGGCAGCCAGACTGAGGCCAGTGAAGGGACCAAAGGAGTGACCAGTGACCAGAGACAGCCAACCGACATCATAAATCTGTGTATCAGTACGTGGGTGTGAAGTCGTGTATCAGTACGTGGGTGTGAAGTCTACCCATTTAAGAGCACAACCCATGACATTCCCGGTGCAAATGGCCATGAGAACACGTAATGAGTGTGCATAGTTTAGGAGAAATCTTGGTCTATTAGTTTCAGTTGCTGCTTTAACAAATCACTACAAATTTTGCAGCCTAGAAAAGAACACGAGTGTGTTATCTCAAGGTTCTGTAAGTCAGAAGTACGACTGGCCATCGTTATTGACAGAGTGAGGCAAGGAAGAGCTCCAAGCCCACAGGCCCCAGGCTCCCCTGCACTGACCCCTTCGCCAGGCTCCCCAGGCTGTGCGGATGAAGGGTCAGACCTCTGGCCAGCAGAGGGAGGTGCGGAGGTGTTCACCCGGCCTCCAGTACCCCCTCCCAGGGCTGCTCTCCGAGGAGCACGCGTCCCACTGAGCATGAGGCACGTGCAGCTACGCGGGGCCAGGCTTGGGAGTCGGCGTCACTCTGCCTGAGCCCAGCCTCTGCTCCCCACCGCCTCTGTAACCCTAGGAAAATCGCTTAGCCTCTCTTACTCTGTGCTAAGGATGGCTGTTTCCAAAAAGGGGTTCCCGACGGTGTTTCCCTCATAGGGGAGTGTGAGGCTCAACTGACATAACTGATACGCAAATGTGTTCAAAACTGTTGGTGCTGGACGTGTTAAGAAAGTTATTCCAGGGGCGCCTGGGTGGCTTAGTCGGTTAAGCGTCCGGCTTTCGCTTAGGTCATGATCTCGCGGTTCGTGGGTTCGAGCCCCGCGTCGGGCTCTGTGCTGACTGCCAGCTCGGAGCCTGGAGCCTGTTTCAGTCTGTGACTCCCTCTCTCTCTGACCCTCCCCTGCTCACGCTGTCTCTCTCTCTCCTAGAAATAAATTTTTAAAAATTAAAAAAAAAGAAAGAAAGTTATTCCAAAAAAAAAAAAAAAAAAAGGTAATTCAGTTTCAGGTTCAAAGAGAAGCAGCCCTCAAGTCATTTCTTGAGTCTTTGGAAGACATGTGTCTAAAGAGATGAGGCTCCTCCTAACATGGACAGTCATTTGTTCATTCCATCTGCAATTACGGAGTGCTTGCTGCATGCCAGGCACTGTTCTAGACACTGGGGGCCAATCTGAAGGTGGGGAGACACCAAGAAACGTGATTTCTGTAATTCAGAGATGAGAGAAGATGATGCCTGAGTGAATGGAAGCAGCAGGAATGGAGAGAAGTGCCTCGACTTCGTCGATATTTGGGAAGCTGGCGTAACAGGAGGGTCTGGAGCATGCGGGAGAGACGCTGGGAAGAGAGGAGCTAGAATCAAGGATGCCTGCCATTTTCTGGCTTGAGCAAATGGGCAGAAAATGGTGCCAAGCGCAGAGTAGGGGACCCTGGGAGAGGAGCATGATGAGGTCAGGTGGGGTCACGGCGAGTTTAAAGTCCTTGTGGGACATCAAATGGAAACTATGTGTTAAAGACGAGGTCTAGAAATTGGGAAAGAAAGCCGGGTCAGCAGGTGGACCTGGGCGACGCCAACACACGGATGGGGACGAGCGGGACTGTCCACTGGGTTTTTCCAACACACGGAGATAGAGATGGAGGGTCTCTGCCCTCAAGAAGCTTACGGTCTAAAGGAAGGGACAGACGCCAGAGTTGATGCTAATATGACAACAGCACAGCGCACAACGGGAGCGCAGAGGGTCGTGGGAACCCGGGATGGAAGATCCCGATTCGGCCTGGGAAGCCCGCGGGAAGCTCCGGTTCCGAGGGGCCCGCCAGGCGCCCAGCGGGCTGGCGGGTGTGGGAGCGACGCCCGCAGCCAGAGGGACGAACCGCGAAAACACGCCCCAGGGAGCTGCGGCAGGTGCGGGGCTGCAGGGCGGGGAAGGGGAGATGAGGCCCGGGGGGCAGGCGAAGGGCGCGGGGCGGACCCTGCGGCCCCCGGAGGGCTGCTGCTTTCGCTCGTTTCCTTCCGTTTGTTCGTGTGTCTTGTAGGGAACGGACCCAGTCAAGGCTGCGTTTCCAGGCAGCGCTGTTGGACGTTGGACCGGCAGAGAGAGACTGGCTGGAGCTTGCGTGTCAGGCGTCCGTGCGTTTTCTGCCGCTTTCTTCCCTTGCTCTGGAGACCCAGGGCTGGAAGAGAACCAGGGCTTGCGGTCTAGGAGATGACTAAGCCTTGCTGAGTCTTTGTGCAAAGCACTTGCTCTTTTTCAGATCTCAGCGGTGAAATGAATGACATGATAGCCTTACTTTCCCCAGTATGTTCGGGAGGCGCAGGAAGAAATACGCAACACAGTGTTGAAAAGCATTCAGCGCATGGTAGGGCAGGGTCTTTGGTAGATCAAGTCAAGAGGCAGAACGCCTATTAGTGTAAGAACTCATCTAACTTTGGCCACGGAAAGCCATCGAAATTAGCAAGAGAAAGGTTTGTTTGTCTTGTAGAGGAAACCACCCGAAGACTCTGAAATATCTAAGTGAATTCTCCTCCGGGAGACTGTGGATCTGCTGGCGCCCTTTCAGGAAAGAGTAAAACCCATGATCAACATGGTCTTCGGAACCTTGAATGAGTGTCATCTGCCAGAATGACAGGCGGATGGGAGGTGGCAGGGTTGCTGAGGTTAGAAAAGACCCTGAGGAAAGCCCCCTGGGTGGCTCAGTTGGCTGAGCATCTGTCTCTGTTTCAGCTCAGGTCATGATCCCAGGGTCCTGGCATGGAGCCCCGTGCTGGATCCCATGCTGAGCATGGAGCCTGCTTGAGATTCTCTCCCTCTGACCCTCACCCCCTCTTCCACGCACCCGATAAGATGATAAGATAAGATAAGATAAGATAAGATAAGATATATGATATGATATGATTTATGATATGATATCCGGGGATTTGGTGCAGAGGTGGATTCCTGAGGGTCTATTCTAGATGGGCTTCAGAGGGACTAATGGTCAATAAGAGTATTGTTTTCTCCCATCTTCTAGCACAGAACCATCCCATAGAAGTAAAATGAAAGCCCCATATGCAATTTCGACCTTTCTAGCACCCATGGTTTTACAAGTAAAAAGAAATGGATGTGTTCAATGTTAATGATATGTTTGATTTAACACAACATATGCAAAATATTATCACTCAACAAGTTATCAATATTTTTAAATGAAGACCATATTTTACAATTTTTTACACAAAGTCTTCCAAATCCAATGTGTCTTTTGACGAAAGCATACCTTAAGTTGGACTAGCCACATTTCAAATGCTCAAAAACCACGTGTAACTCATAGCTATACTACTGGGCAGAATAGCCTGTGTGTGCCCTTCACCATCTCATGATAAGGCAATCAGTTCTACTTTGGGTCTTGCAGATATAACCAAAGGTTACATGTGTTTTCTTCCAAGCAGTACTGTTTCTGAGAGTTTTCCATTAATGTGCCTGGGAAATGCTTCATCTCATTTCTTAGTTAAAACACACTTCATGTAGATTTTTGGAATGTAAGTTGGAAATCACCCACCCCTCTTCCACCATAAAGTAACCACTCCATGTGTATCTCAGGAAATAGACGGTGCATCCGCCACTGGCAGGACTATTAGAAGCTAATAAATAACTCTCTGTGTTTGGGATCTTGGTTAATTCAGTGACTATCTAATACCTAATTTCACCGTAGTCCTTCCCGTTGAGTTCCTAGGGTGAAAATCTTACCCAGTTTTCCATCTGTTTACTGATCCACCTTTTCCTTCGCTCTGAAGAAGGAAATGTAACTATTTCATCTCAGAGTTGAGTGTGTGGCAGATATGAATTTCCATTTTAATCCTGCATGTGTTACCAGGGGCTCTGCTCATTGACCAAGCTCCCTCCACCCCAGTGCTTTGGCCATTAAAGACTCAGCAATAGGGTGGACAGCCACACAGGCAGGCAGAAGTGGGTTCCTGAAGGAAGAAGAGAAAGTAAAAGGAAGAACCAGCTGTGACATTTCCAGTGCCACTTCTTCTTTTTTTTATTTTTACAAATAGTTTATTGTCAAATTAGTTTCCACATAACACCCAGTGCTCATCCCCACAAGTGTCCTCCTCCATGCCCATCCCTCCTCCCTCCCACATCCATCAGTCCTCAGTTTTTGTCAGCATTCAAGAGTCTCTCATGGTTTGCCTCTCTCCCTTTCCCCCACCATTTCCGCCCTTCTTCTCCCCCTTGTTCCTCCGTCAAGTCCCTCCTAATCCTCCTATACGTGCAAACATATGGTATCTGTCCTTCTCTGCCTGACTTATTTCACTCAGCATAACACCCTCAAGGTCCATCCATGTTGCTACACAGGCCAGATGTCATTCTTTCTCATTGCCATGTAGTATTCCATGGTATAGATAAACCACATCTTCTTGATCCATTCATCTGTTGATGGACACTTAGGCTCTTTCCATGTTTTGGCTATTGTGGAGAGTGCTGCTATGAACATTGGGATACACGTGCCCCTGTGCATCAGCACTCCTGTGTCCCTTGGGTAAATTCCTAGCAGTGCTATTGCTGGGTCTTAGGGGAGTTCTGTTGTTCATTTTTTGAGGAACCTCCACACTGTTTTTCCAGAGGGGCTGCACCAGTTTACATTCCCACCAACAGTGTAGGAGGGGTCCCATTTCTCCACATCCTCGCCAGCATCTGGAGTCCTCTGATTTGCTCATTTTAGCCACTCTGACTTCCAGTGCCTCTTCTTATGGAAAGAGAGACAGGACTGAGTCTGGGAGAACACTCTAGGAGGGAGGGATCTTTGAGATCATGGTAAAGAGGACTACACAGTAGCTTAGAAGGCACTTTTATGGGAATTAGAAGAAAAAAATGCCCCCTTTGGGCAATTGCAACTTCATAAATGGCACAGCCTGGTAAGAATCATGGGCTGGATTTTAGCCCTCACTCAGTGCTCCCTGAGCCGACCATCGTTGTGCAGTGTACAACCTGCGGAACTGGGCACTGCATCCCTGACAGTACACCATTTCCGCACACACGTCCTGGGCCCATGAGAGGAGGTCAGGACCAGCTGTTGTGGGCACATGGGATGGGGCCGAATCCCTGGATCCTGGGACCTGCTGACCCAGGGATAACCCTGGGCAAGGGCCTGCTGGGGCCATAGAGATTGACAGTGGATTCTCACTTAGTACTTCCCTTCTGCTCTGGTTTCATTTCTCTGTCCTACTGGAGACCAGAGTCCCTGGGAACCAGAGGAGAACAGGGTGATCGAGGGCAAAGAGCTCTGGCCCTGAAGGTCAAAGAGGATCAGCTGAAGACAAGTCCCTCTCCTTACACTGGGTCTTCCCTTCCAGCTTTCCTTCATCACTAGTTCCTTAACTGCAGAAACGCTTGGCACCCAAGGATGTTAGAAGACTAGGGGGTGACAGCACTTTACAAACCGAAGGGTGAGAAAAGCAGCCTGTGCGGGCTGCCTTGGCCGGTGTTTGGGGAGAAGATGAACAACCACACCCTTCTCCTCCCGGGGCTGGGCCAGTGGGACTTCCCTCCCGGCCGGGGGCCAACAGATGCTCAAGGCGTCATCTCTGCTCCAGCCAGGCTGGCAGGGCCCCCGCCCGCCTGACTGGCCCACAGCAGAGTTACCATCATCACTTCCCAAGGAACCCAATGAGGATCCCCTGGTGTTCAAAACCCTCAGGTCCAGGTGTGAACCTAACTATTTAGGGGAGACATCTCACCAGGAGACTGCGTGGCCCATCATCTGTCTGACTCCAGAGAACACTCCGGAACACAGCCACTGCGTCCCGGCGATGCTGCCTCAGAGCCGCCCTTGGACATGGTGAACTGGCTTATACTGTACCAGACACGACATGTGTGCGTGTGTGTGTGCACACGCGTGTGCATTTTGTCAACTGTAAATTGAGATACGCTGCCTGTGAAACACGATTGCATGTTCTCACGAACCTGCAACATGGAATGAGTTTTCATACAGAAGTTACATGAATTGTCCAATGACCAAGTCAGGATCTACACTCGGGTCTGGCTCATTCCAAAACGGTTTGTAATTAGGTTTCCTCGCCCTGTTCGGCACTCACATGCAAGATAACTGAGCCAAAGCGGCCGATATGAGCAGTTGCCAATTGTGCGGCGGGCATAGCAGGTGGGGTCCCCGCAGAGGTCATGTGCGCCCTGCCAGCGAGGGCGGGGGCCTCGCTGGCACTGCTGACCTCCTCCTGCTGTGCCTGTACCTGCTGTGTCCATTCTCACCCTCTGCCCTTCATGTTCCTCCCGCCTAAAATGCCCTTCCGTGCCTGCCTAGTCTGCGCCACCTCCTGCGTCTCTCAGGGCTCTCGGTGTCTCCTTTCCCCGGAAGCCTGTCCTGATGGCTTGGGCTGAACGCCTGCTGCTCTGCTCAGCACCATTCTGTTAACTGCGTCGTCGCCCGCACATCACAGCGTAGTGCCCAAGCCCCAGCTAGGAGAGAAACGCCATAAACCATAAACACCTTCGAATGTGGGGCACCTGGGTAGCTCAGTCCGCTAAACGTGGTGACTCTTGATTTCAGCTCAGGTCATGAGCTCATGGTGAGAGGTCCACGGCCAGTGCAGGGCCTGCTTAAGATTCTCTCTCTCCAACGGGCCCCCTCCTACACTGTTGGTGGGAATGGAAACGGGTGCAGCCCCTCTGGAACACAGTGTGGAGGTTCCTCAGAATATTAACAACAGAACTCCCCTATGACCCAGCAATAGCACTGCGAGGAATTTACCCAAGGGACACAGGAGTGCTGATGCACAGGGGCACATGGACCCCAATGTTCACAGCAGCACTCTCCACAACAGCCAAAACATGGAAAGAGCCTAAGTGTCCATCAACTGACAAACAGATCAAGAAGATGTGGTTTATCTATACCATGGAATACTACATGGCAATGAGAAAGAATGAAATCTGGCCTGTGTAGCAACATGGATGGACCTTGAGGGTGTTATGCTGAGCGAAATAAGTCAGGCAGAGAAAGACAAATATCATATGTGTGCACGTATAGGAGGATTAGGAGGAAGTTAACAGAGGATGATGCAGAACAAGAAGGGGAAAAACAGTTGGGGAGAGGGAGGGAGGCAAACCATGAGAGACTCTTGAATGCTGAGAACAAACTGAGGGCTGATGGGTGTTGGGGGGGTTGGAGATGGGCATGGAGGAGGGCACTTGTGGGGATGAGCACTGGGTGTTATATGGAAACCAACTTGACAATAAACTATTTGTAAAAAAAAAAAAAAAGATTTCCTCTCTCTCCCTCACCCTCTGCCCCTCCCCCACTCACACTTTCTCTCTCAAAAAAAAATTAAAAAGTAATAAACACCGTTGAATGAATGAAGGTCAACATCAGATGATTGGAAGAAATTAGAGTTAAAAATTCCTTCTGTGAGGGGGTGGAGAGAAGACAGGGACAGAAACCACAAGACGCTCATGGGGGCGCCTGGGGGGCTCAGTCGGTCAAACGTCCGACTTCAGCTCAGGTCATGATCTCACTGTTCTTGGGTTCGAGCTCCATGTCGGGCTCTGTGCTGACAGCTCAGAGCCTGGAGCTGCTTCAGGTTCTGTGTCTCCCTCTCTCTCTGACCCTCCCCTGCTTACACACACACACACACACACACACACACTCTCTCTCTCTGTCTCAAAAATAAACAAACATTAAAAAATGAAAAAGAAACCACAAGAGATTCTTAATGGTAGAGAACAAACTGAGGGGTTGATGGAGAGGAGGGGGCGGGGGATGGGCGAGATGGGTGCTGGGTACTAAGGAGGACACTTGGGATGAGCACTGGCTGTTGTACGTAAGTGATGAATCACTGAATTTTAATCCTGAAACCAAAAGGGAGAGAGAGAGAGAGAGAAAAAAAACCCAACTCCTTCTGTGTCAATTTAGTCTAGGCTGTGCTGCGCTTACAAAGAATCTCAATGTCCCAACGGAGGAAAGTTTATTTCTAGCACGTTAACAGTCTCGTGTGGGTCTGCTATCTCTTCAGGGCGCCCCCTTCCCAGCTGTGACCCAAAGACGCAGGCTTCCGGGAGCGACGGTGCGGAGCACACGGTCTCCCTGTGGCTGCAGAAGACACAGGGAGTGGCCCTCAGCATCCTTCTGCTCAGGGATGAAGCCCTAAACCTAGCTTAGGGCTAGTCACACAGCGTCACCTGCATACTGTCACACACTGTCACTGGCCACGAATAGCTGCATGACCCCATGTAACTGAAGGGGGGCCAGCGACTATGGAGGAGCCACAGATACTGAATGAATAATCAACATTTCGGCCACAACTCTCAGTCAGCGATAACCAGAAACTCTCTCATTTATACCAAAAAAACAAAAACAAAACAAAAAACCAAAAACAACTCTCCGGAGGTTAGCAGAATAGCCAGAAACACTAAAACTAAGCTAGGACCTTGCCTCGGGGTGTCAGCCTGGTCTTACAGATGCGAACCATTTCCTGCCTCCCCTCCAATGCGGTGGCAGGTCCTCTCCTTTTCCATATTGTAAGTTTCAGCCTCTCACACCGGTTTTGTGTTGGGATTTGTGTTGTTGCTGTTATTCCCTTGGGACGAACTAATGGAATTCGGCCCCTGGCCTTGATACTGACAACTTTTCTAACAACCGGCGAAACATCCAAATAAGAAGGGAAAATGTCATCTCGCCCTAGAGCTACTGAGAACAAAGCAGACACTTCATAAAAGCGCTCCTGCAGACGCTAATGCTAACGAAGGAGACTTGCAAGAAGTGTGAGGTTTAGTAATTGCGGCTGTGGTCTCTGCAAGTTGTCTTTGACCTCTGAAAAGTCTGTAAGCATCCTTCATTAATTATTTACTTAGTAATCGTTAATTCCTTCATTAGTAATGCTGTATCACCTTGGTAAAAATATTTAGGTTGACATTCTGAGCAGTTGACTACGAAGGTAAGGTTAGAGCATACGGTCCAGAGATCGTCAGTGTGATCTGAGCCACCGAAAGGTGGTGTGGTTTTCAGTGAATAAATACACATGAGTCCATTGCCTTAGAAGCAGAAGCAGAAGCTCTATCAACAGGCAATTCAGGCCCGTGCTGGACGAAAGAAAAGCGGAAGGAGGAGGATTTTATATTTAGCGAGATGAGGATTGCACACTACCATCGGTAAACGTATCTGAATTTTGCAACACAAAGCAATAAAAGCAGGAATTTCTGAAATTCCCTTTTCTAAGAGAATATGTAATCAGCTGGGTTTTACTTACCAGTGTGGCCAACTTGATAACACAACCAACTCTTGGCAGAGTATTTCTGCAGACAGAATTTAAGTTCCTAGCCCAGGGCCCGGTAGCTGGTGACAAGCACGTAAACATAGAAAACGGAGAAGAAAACGGAGAATATTAATTTTAAAATATAAAGTATATTCATATAATCATAGCATATACATTCTTTTGTCCCTTATTCTTCTTTTTAAGTTTGTTTGTTTGTTTTGAGAGAGCAAGAGGCAGAGCAAGTGGGGGAGGAGCAGAGAGAGAGGGCGACAGAGAATCCCAAGTAGGCTTCTCACCGTCAGCATGGAGCCCGAAACTGGGCTCGAACTCACAAACAGCAAGATCACGACCTGAGCCCAAACTGAGAGACAGACACTTAACCAACTGAGCCACCCAGACACCCCTTTTTGTCCCTTATTCTTTTCACTTGTCATTATGCTGGAAAATCAACCACCGTTTATCAATCCACAATTAACTGATTATCAGGCTGCAGATTAACACCTAAGGTATTTCTGGTTTGGAGCTATTTTAAAACCAATACTCTTATAAGCATTCTAGTACCCCTCTCTTGATGCACAGGGACATAATTTTCTCTAGGTTATGCCCTAACGAGTGACATTGCTGCGTCGTAGAATTTGCATCTCTTCAAATCTGCCGGAGAACGCCAAAGGTTTTCCTGAACAGCGGTATCAAGTGATGCTCCCTTCAACGGCAAGTGAAAGTTCGTGGTGCACATTGACTCCAAAGCTTGACATTGTCAGACCTCTCTCCTCTGTGCTAAATCTGTTGGCTGGGTGAATGATACCTGAATGTTTAATGGTATTTGATTATAGTGTAATTTATCATTTAATCAGCTCAAGTTGAGAGACTTCATATATGTATTGGCCATTTGCACTGCCTCTCTGAAGTGTCTACTCAACACTTGCGTCCATTTTTTTTATTAGCTTTTTTGATTTGTGAAAGGACTTTATACATCTTTGATATTAGCCCCTTCTCTCGCTGTGTCTCAAACATTCACTCTCTTTAGACTAACTGATGAAAGTCTTTAATGTACATGTTTCTTAATCATTACATCGTTGAACAGCATGTTTTGTATCTTATATTAAAAATCTTTCTTGAGGTGTCTGGGTGGCTCAGTCAGCTTAGAGTTGGACTCTTAATTTCTGCTCAGGTCATGACCTCATGGTTCATGAGATCAAGGCTCACATTGGGATTGAGATTCTTTCTCCCTCCCTCTTTGCATCTACCACAATGGTGTTCTCTCTCTCTCTCTCTAAAAAGAAATAAACTTTAAAAAAACAATTATTTCCTGGAGCACCTGGGTGGTTCAGTCAATTGAACTTCTGACTCTTGACTGACTCTTGATTTAGCCCAGGTCATGATCCCAGGGTTGTATGATCAAATCCCACATCCGGCTCTGTGCTGAGTGTGGGGTCTGCTTGAGATTCTCTCTCTCTCTCCGTTGGCCCCTGCCCCCCGGGAACTCTCTCTCAAGTAAATATAAAAAGTAACAATATTTCCTGGGGTGCCTGGCTGGCTCAGTTGGTAGAGCATGCAACTCTTGATCTCAGAGTTGTGGGTTCAAGCCCCACACTGGGCATGGAGCCTACTTCAAAAAAAATTAGATTAAAAAAAAAGAAAGAAAACAGAAAATATTTCCTTATACAGAGTGATGAAAATATTCTCCTATATTACCCTCTAAAATCTTCATGGTTCTCACTTTACCGCACCTGGAATTGACTCTTGTATATGGTGTCAAGATGCATCAGATTCATTTTTATTTTATTACGTGGATTACCAGACACTGTTTATTGAACCATATGCTATTTATCGAAACGTCTTTCTTCTTCCAGTGATTTTCAATGACTTTTTCTTTATAAATGAGATACTCATGTAAGAATGGGTCTGCCTCCGGACCCTCTTCTGTCTCATTGGAATCTTTTTCTCTCCTTGTTTCAATTCCAAACTGTCACAACTGCTAAAGCTTTATATCAATCTTGGTCTCCGGTAGGGCAAGTCCCCTACCTCATTTTTCTTCTTAGAACTATCTTGGCTATTCTTAGCTCCTTGCAATTCCATATAAATTTTGCAGTCGATTTGTCAAGAGCTGGAAAAGAAACCTTCAGACCATACAAAGTCGTTTGGAATGTCTCTATGTAGATAGATAAACATAGACACAGATATTCTGTATCAAGTAAATTGCAAGATTTATTTATTAGTTCTAATTTGTCTATAGATTCTTCAGCATTTCCTGTGTACATACCTATAAAAACATCCACTTGGTTTCCTTAGTTCCTTTCTGGCTGAGAGCTTCAACACAGTGTCAGCTCCTAGTGGTGACGGTGGGTATCCTTGTCCTGGTCTGGACCTCAGAGGTGAAGCTTTTAACTTTTCACCACGGAAAGGGATATTGCTGTGGCTGTCCACAGATACTCTACCAGATTAAGGAAGCGCTTTTTTTCTTATTAAATTTTTTAATGTTTATTTATTTTTGACAGAGAGAGAAAGAGCGGGGGGAGGGTGGACGGAGAGGGAGACACAGAATCCGAAGCAGGCTCCAGGCTCCCAGCATCAGCACGAGCCGTGAGATCATGACCTGAGCCGAAGTCAGACCCTTGGACACTTGACCACGTGAGACACCCAGGCGCCCCAAGGAAGTTCTCTGTAATATACATCTGCTAGTTTCTGAATCACCAATCAGTGCTGAATTTAGCATCCCCCTAAAATAATACAGGACTGCCGGTGCCTTCCACAAGGTAGGCACAGAGCTCTTCGCCCAGGGCCCCGGGGTTATGAGGGCAGAGAAGAGGGACATCGCACCCCCTGGGATGGGAGGGAAGGAACCAGAGCTGCCTCTCGAGGGCCAAGTAGGTGCGAACCGGGCCAAGAGGTTGCAGGGTGGGGGCTGTTGGACTTGAGGTGGGCGGGCTGGACACCCCAGGGTGCAAGAATACCCTTGCCTGTGCAGCTCCGTGTGGTACGAGCCGAACTGTGGGGTGAGGGCGGGGGGCCCGGGCTGGAGGGGCAGACTGAGGTTGTAGCAGGAGCCTCACACACAGAGTCGTGACGCCGAGGCTTTTCTTCCCGGGAAGCAACTTAACTCCTGCAGGCACCGCTCAGTTGGGTTCGTACCCAAAGAACCGAGCCCCGAGCACCCTGTGGCATCATTTTTAATATATTTTTTCCTTTTTTTCTCCCATATATAACACACAAACACGCAGTCTGATTACGTGGTCTCGTGTTACAAGGGCGTGAGGGAGGCCGTCATGTGCAAATAAGCAAGGTTGCCTTGAAATATTCTTTCTTTTTTCTTTCCTTAGGGAGGGGCCCTACCACAAGGTCAGGCCGTGGCGGACCCATCCTGCCAGGCTAGGAGCTTCGGAAAGGTTTGCATAAGGCAGGGAGGCAGCAGGCTCAGAGCACGGGAGGGAGACCGTTTGGGAGGCTCCTCCCGACAAAGCATTGAACGCTGCGGCTTCTATTAGTTTTGAGTTCCTTCATCCTCAGGCGAGAAACGACCGAAGATGGTGCCCAAACCACAGCTGCGCGGGTGGAGAGAACACACGCCCATCCTTCTAGCAAGTGCCCACGAGGCATCGGCGGGAGTGCACCCCGCACAGGTGGGACCGGCTGGCGGGGCGGCGGCCTCGGAGCCCACTGGTTACGTGTTCATCTGCACCCCTTTGTCCTGGATGCGTGCATTTCCCTGAACATCAAAACCGAGGTGGACTGAACGTGTGCCTTTTCTTGGGTGAATGTCTTCTCCTGGCGTCGAGAGAAGACTCTCCTGTGGGTAAAGCGGCCACCGTGCATGAGATCAGGCCCTTGAATTTCCTGCTGGGTACAGGCGGGGCAGGTGGGAGCTGGCGTCCCTGCGGGGGAAGTTCAAGTCCATCACTGGCTGAGTGGGAACGAGAGTCCGTGCTGTGGTCGGATCTGTAGCGTTCAGTCACGCATCAAGGAAGCGTTTTCTTCTCTCCTATTCTTCACCCTCTGAATTTTCCTGTTTGAGATTTGACAGTTTCTCTCATGGAAATTGGTAGCATCTTTGCAACATTAAAGGTTTGAGGACAATGGAACCAAATATTAAGGACGCCAATAGTTTCTCAAAATTTTTATGAGCGGTTCTGTGCCTTATTTCATTCTAGGTAACATGAGAATTTAGCTAAGAAAAACTTGACTCACGTTATGAGACAACAAACTAATGTACAGTCATCCGCCCCTAGAAATATAAAACTTAGTAGGAAGGTGGAAGTTTAGTTCTGGTATTCGTCCATGGAGGAAAGCTGCAAGGTGATGACTTTGCTGGAAAAGGAAAAATGCAGACAGACAAACATAAATCCAGCAGGAGAAATCCCAGCCGCACCTCAAAGAGCAGCCAAAGCCAGAAAACTACTTCCGTGCGTTTTGCTTCTGGGCTAATCGTGTTGATTGAGTTCCCCATGTTGGGTGGGGGGCGGGTAGACACCAAATTTCCTTAGTGTCATCTTGTAGAAGAGAACATGGGGGAGGAGGCAGCGACTGAGTTACACTTCGTATGGGCACCTGAGCCCGACCCGCCCGCGGTGCGGCTGAGCCCAGCTCATCTTGCTCACCCCCAAGGTCTCATGGCTATGGAGACAGTAAATGGTGCCCTAGCAAAGCAGGGCTGTGGAGAGGGCCCCAAAGGGGGTTTATTCTGTGCAGCGTATTGAAAGTGTCCCTTCAGGAAGGTTTTGAGGTTTTTCAAGAAAACAGGTTTATGGAGGGGCGCCTGGGCGGCTCAGTTGGTTAAGCGCCTGACTTCAGCTCAGGTCATGATCTCGCAGTTCGTGAGTTCGAGCCCCCGCATTGGTTGGGCTCTGTGCTGGTAGCACAGATCCCGCTTCGGATCCTCTGTCCCCTCCCCCTGCCCTTCCCCTGCTTGCACTCTCTCTCTCTTTCTCAAAAACAAACAAACAAACAAACAAACAAACAAATAAGTTTATGGAGAGAATTTTTATTAAGCCTTTATGGGCTGGAGTCTTATTTCCCATCCATTTCTCAGTAGGCTCTGAGGAAAGGATAGATGGACTTATCTATGAGGAAGCAGGGTTCAACCCAATTCAATTTCAGAAAGTGGTTGTAGTTCACACGGAATGTACACAGCTGTGTTTGATCTGTAGGAAATTAAGAAATGAGCCTCCCATGTTTCCTGCTCACTTTCCTGGCGCTAGGCCTAAATGGAGAGAGACACACGAAAGGGTATTTGATGTTCTTGACCAAGGGATCTGCACCCATCTGACCGAGAGCTCTGGAAGTCTATTGGCAATTATTTTAAGACACGAAGGGATAGTGTCTGTTTGGGCACCCCCTCCCTTACACTGGCTCACCCCAATTTCACAAGCGACGGGGTAAACTGAAGACAGAGAATGTTGATAGGATCATGCTTCATTTTGAAATTTCTCACTCCAGCCCCTGCCCCCACCTCCAAGGAGGTCAAGGTCAAAGAAGGCAAACGTGGAGAGGAAGGATTTAGGAGCCCATTGATGCTGCCTTTAAAATATACAATTTCATGGGGCACCTGGGTGGCTCAGTCCATTAAGTGCTGACTCTTGGCTTGGGCTCAGGTCATGATCTCATGATTGTGAGATATTCTCTCTCTCCCCCACCCCCCCTCCATGCTCTCTCTCTCTCTCTCTCTCTCTCTAAAAAAGAAACATCTGGATATTCTCCATGCCAGTCTATGAAAATCACAACTGCCATGTTACCTGCTACAGAAATGAATCCACTAAGTTGAATCCCTTAATTAAAATGGCAAACTTTTAAATTGATGGTCTTTTTTCTGTTGAAGAGAGAACCCTAAAATTTGCGTCACCATCTAATAGGTTACTTGAGTAGGTTTGAGCAGATTTCTCAAACTTCAATGCTCCTGCTAATCACACAGGGATCTGGCTCAAATGGAGATTCTGACTCAGTGGGCGTGGGGTGGTGTAGAACATGCTGCCACACTGTGTGGGGTATGGATTTTGGGTGCTGTTGGCATCTCCCAGTCAGTCACAGAGCTTCAGGCTGTGCCCAAACTCTGCATCTCTTACCTGCGCCCCGTTAGTCAGAAGGACTGCAGGTGAGAGGGAGGAAAGCAGATGGAGTGTTTAAGAGACAGAGATAGAGAAGAGAGACGAGGCTGGTGTGGTGAGAAGGCATGGTATGGGTGTCGGGTGGATTTGGGGTTAAAGTCTAGCCCTGCCACTTGCTAGTTTGACAACCTTTGGCAAATTCATGTATGCTCTTTGAGGCTGACTTGTCTCAGCTTTAAAATGGGTATTGGGGTCGCCCGGGGGGCTCAGTCAGTTGAGTGTCCAGCTCTTGGTTTCAGCTCCGATCGTGATCTCACAGCTTTTGGATTTGAGCCCCGCATTGAGCTCTGCACTGACAGTGCAGAGGCTGCTTGGAATTTTCTCTCTCCCTGTCTCTCTGCTCCTCCCCTTCTCTCTCTCAAAGTAAATACATAAACTTAAAAAAAATAAAATGGGTATGATAATCCCCACCTCACAAGACGTAAACAGCATGTTCACACACCACTGTCACTGTTCTGAAGAGCGTCAACATCACATGGATATCGTCCAGGTCCTGACGATGGAGCAAGGTGTCCCTTACTGTTCTCCTCTGGCCACATGCGATCCAGCCAAAATACATCTCAAACAGGCACTTGCCTCTTCCCCATGGTCTCCTCCGACGTCGTTGACTGCCCGCCTGCGCCCTCCACAGGGACTCCGTTCCGTGTTGCCACAGTGCCTTGGGGAAGGCCGGCAACACCTAATCTCAACTTCTTTCCAGGAGGGGTAGAGACTCTGTGAGACGAGTAAGCACTCTCTTGATAAAACTGATGGCCTCTCTTAGCAAGGGTTCAATATAAAAGCTCTCAACACCAGTAGGAATGAGAAGGAGTACAGGCACTGAAAGAGAGTAAATGCCCTTCTCCTAAAATGCAAATGACACTGGATATGGAAAGTCCCGGTGAACTGTGGCTCCTACACTGGTCCTTTCCCGTTTAGTCCCAAACCATTGCCACACTGAAGAATGGAGTGTGCAATGCTCTCTCTCTAATCCCAAGGTTTGCTTGACACCTTCCTGCATATTCTCTCTCTTAGCATCTTTTTGTGAGTCAAGACTTTGTTGAGTTAGGGCCAAGCTAGCAAAAGGAGCTCAGAGCTATATTTGCCAGCAAAACACCATCAGCTGTCGTCTACGGAATCATGTGCTTGAGCAGAAAATACCAGAATGCCGAGTTAGCACGGCACAGTCCATTCTCAGTGATCTGCAAATGGATTAACCACTTTGAAGAACGTTCCTGCTGACCCCAGCGTTTTCTGATTCCCTTCCATCCAGCCGGGTTCTAGGACTGTCCAGAAGCAGGACAAGGCGAAGACCACAGAGCAGAGGACACGGGAAGCCAGGCCAAGTGCACGCATTCTTGATAAGGAACAAGGGGACTTGGTGTGAAAGCAAATATGTAATCAGCACCTTCTTCTTGATACGATGTAATTTCCGGATGAGAGTTCCGAAGCAAAACGACACAACTGCTTTCATTCAAATTTAGAAGTTGAATGTGAAAATGGGCGATGCCCTTTTGCTTAACTAAAACATTGACATCGGTTTAATAATAGAAAAATGTACTTGTGAAGTTGTTTGGTTTCTTTTTTTTTTTAATTGCTGGTCTATTCTATTTTCCTTTTCGAGCGTGCTGAGTCATTGCTATTTTTCATTTAAACGATGATCCATTCCTGTAACGAACCAATCAATAACATCGTGCGGCCTAAAATAATGAGACTGTATTGAAAGGCTTCCCAGCTACTGCTACTGGGCTGTTTTCAGTTGATGGCACAAAACCAGGATCTGGGCAAGGTTTTCACTTTCTGTGCGTGTATCTGTGCCTGCTGCGATCAGGTCTGAGTTCAGCTGTCTCTCACACAGTGGTGGGGAAGGACTCAAGGCTTCTCTTTTCTCTTTCCCGCCCACCACCAGCTGTCTCAACCTCTTTGTCGCCTGTGCCTTGTTCAGCACAGTCTATTGTCATGCGGCTTTCACTTGCACGATGCCGTGGTCCCGTAATATTGTTCTGGTCTCTTCTCGTTGGCCCAAGCCATGAAAGACGTGAAAGAAATACAATGAAAGTAGTAAGCACATCATTCTGCAATGCTTTTTATTTTGTCAAATCAGAATCTCAGTTTGCAAAATGACTTATGACTCTGAAGCCTTCTTGTGTAACAAGGCATACTATCTCTGCTGAAGAGAAAATGTGTCTTTATAACATGAGTACAATGCTAATTATAAGCCAGCTGTCATTTTCACAACACCAACCTCAAGTTTCCAGAGAGGCTTAGCAACACATTCAAAGTTCAATGCTGTCACTTCAAGGCAGGGATCACTCGGTACAAACAAAACTGTCAACACATCTCAGGAACCTCAGGGCGGAAGCTGGTTTCCAGTGTGAGTGTATCATCCACGTGACTTTCGAGAACGTAGCATTTTCAAGAAAGTTGTCTCTTGAAAAAAATAGATTTTTCAAATTCTCTTGGAATCGTTCCAGCCACAGATACCGACATGTCGTAAACACTAATCTCTGTCATCTTCACTGGTCAGCAGAGGAAACAGGCCGGAGAAGAGAGGAGCCTGGCTCAAGGGCGCACGTGACGTGGCTGGAACTCAGGCCGAGCACCGTGGGTGCCCTACCCGTATCCCGTGAAGCAAGTGTCAAATATACAAAATGATGATGTTAAAAGATACTTGGTTTTAGTTCAGGGTTGTTTTTTTTTTAATATATATTCTGTGTCTCCATAAAAACATGAAAACTTGGAGTTCCAAGTTAACACTATCAATTCATGGAGAATAATTTTGTTTCTACGCTGCAATCAGAGCTCCCTCTAATGGCTGTTTATTCAGACAGCAAATTCTTCGGGAAATGAAACACCCAGGTTGTTTTAGAACCAAGGACGTTTTTTTATTATTGTTGTTTCATGAGTCATTATTTGCCTTTGCGATTAGATCATCTGTACCCACTTCAATCTACAGGTTCTAAAAGCTGCAACTTTCCAACGTCTGAAAATTATATCAGTATAAGTGAAAACAAAACTTACTTGATGTAATGTTTAATTGCACGTCAGCTGGATGGAGCTACCGAATGCCGGTACTTGGTCAAACGTTATTTTGGGAGCCTATGGGTGTTTGGGGGTGAATTTAACATTTGAGTGACAGACTGAGTAAAGTAGATTGCCCTCCCTAATGTGAATGGGCCTCAGCCCATCAGTGAAGGCCTAAATGGAACAAAGAGGCTGACCTCTCTTGAGTGAGAGAGCGCTCCTGCCTGGGTGCAGTTTTGCCTGCCTCCTGGGCCCACTCGGAACACCGGCTCTTCCTGGGACTTGGGCCAGCATTTGGGTTGAAACTTAACCTGTCAGCTCTCAGGCCCTCAGACTCCGACGAGAGCTGCACCATCGGGTCTCCTGAGCCTCCAGCTTGAAGCTGCAGGTCTTGGAATTTGTCAACCTCTATAATCGTGTGAGACGTGTATATGTACACACACACGCACACACACACACATAATCCCTTGGTTCTATTTCTCTAAAACACTTGATTTCAAGGTGTTTTTAAAAACCTAAAAATTTGAAAATCCTTGGATCCTTCTCCCACCGTCAACAACCGTGTAAGGAAGCTCTTCCTGAAGCATGGGCCTTCCTTCCGTCATAGACGGCCTTGACTGATTCGTTGTCAAGTCACGCTGACACGGAAGAGCACAAAAAAAATGAGCTCTGCGATCATTGCTTTTTGCAAGTACCATATGAAACTAGGGGCTCAGTCAGTTAAGCGTCCGACTTCGGCTCAGGTCATGGTCTCGCGGTTCGTGGGTTCGAGCCCCGTGTCGGGCTCTGTGCTGACAGCTCAGAGCCTGGAGCCTGCTGCGAATTCTGTGTCTTCCTCTCTCTCTGCCCCTCCCCTGCTCATGCTGTCTTTCTCTCTATCTCTCAAAAATAGATAAACATTAAAAAAATAAAAAATGAAAGTACCATATAAAATCATATAAAATATAAAAGTATATTCAATAAAAGTAATATCAACTCTGGAGATACTGCATTTGACATTTTACATTTAGTATCACATTTTATTAGATCGTCACAGCAATCCTGAGAAAAAGACAGAGCAAATATCCTGAACTTAATATGCAGATCTCATCCCCCAGATAGTAACGGACCTCTAAACTGTGCCTTTTCCATTCTAACCACATCACTCTGGGTCTTTCTCTGCCGCAAACCGGTAAGATGGCATCCCCAGCTATTTCTCTGACCACATACGCTATTGATGGTTTTTAATTCAATGGTTGTTTTCTGACGGATTTGGCTCAACAGCCCAGAGCACAATGTAAATAATCCCAAGTTTAGGGTTAGAATTTCTGTTTAGAACAGGCGACTTTCCTCCAGTGAACGGGCATTGAATATACTTCATCACTGTATAAATAAGCGATTAGGATCTCATATAAGTGATTTGGATCCAACATGATTTGGAGTCTGGATAAAACAGTAAGATTGTATCTCTCCAACTAAAATGAAACTTCCTAGGGGTCCGGAAGCATATCTTTGTCATCTCTGTCCCTCAAAGCCTTTGTGCAGAGCAGGGGCTCTATAAACATGAATTACATAAATAAATGAATACTTAAATAATTATTATTACCATCTGGTTATCATTTGTTGTGCACCTACTAGATGTCAGGACCTGTAATAAACAGTACATTTATTACTTGTAATCTTTTCAGCCATCGTCTTGAGAAGATACTATTATTTTATTATACAGATGAGGAAACTGAGACTCAGAGAAGCGATGTGCTCAGGGTCTCACAGATGAAAGTCATGGTGCCGAAGCCATTCCCTCGACTGCTTGGTTCCAAAGCCCACACAGTCTCCACACCACCCTGAAAGTTGCCCCCCACTGGTGAGAAAAAAGGGAACTCCCAAGCCCACAGAAAGCGTATCAGTAGCATCATGTTGGTATGCAATCTTCAGAAATGACCAAATAACTCATGGGTCAGAACCATGGCCAACCTACCGGATCTCAGGGTCCTGGGATCTCAGGACCCCGGGACAGCTCCTCCATCTACATCATCTGCTGCACATGAATAAGGAGCACATAAGAGCTGGAAGAATAAGAACACTGAGGATGCTCTCTGGGCGCCTGGCTGACTCAGTCAGAAGAGCATGTGACTTTGATCTTGGGGGTGTCATTTCGAGCCCCATGTTGGGTGTAGAAATCACTTAAAAATAAAATCTTTTTAAAAATGCACTCGTGTTCCAAGGTCCAGGAGCAGAAGGGGCGTCTGTCCCCTTTCTGGGCTGTGTGCCCCAGGCCTGTGCTGGCTCACTGGTCTGAGTGCTCTTAGACATGACGCTTCAGGTCGCTGTTCTCAGGACCACTTTGTAATATAAAAGGGAAAGTCTTTGTAGAACTTAATATTTGATTTCTATGACTTTATTAACAATCTGTAGAAGTCCAGCTTTATTTAGAGACGGATACACATCTTGGATGTTTACTTTCTAAGAGCTTTTTATTCGTTTCTAATCCTTCCCTTCTAAGTCACATTTTAGCTACCGAGGTTATAAACATCAGCAAGGGTCAGTAAAGCTTCACTGCGTTCCAGATAACACCAGTTCCTCGGGCAAGAATTGGCAGAAAGAGGACCTTTCCTTCCTGGAGAAGGGAATTCACAAATTAGCTTTTTTAAGGTGATGTTAGACAAATAAGATAAATTGTCACAGGGGCGCCAGGGGGGCTCAGTCGGTTAAGCGTTTGACTTTGGCTCAGGTCATGATCTCACAGTTCGTGGGTTCGAGCCCCGCGTCGGGCTCTGTGCTGACAGCCCGGAGCCTGGAGCCTGTTTCAGATTCTGTGTCTCCCTCTCTCTGACCCTCCCCTGCTCGTGCAGTCTCTCTCTCTCTCAAAAATAAATAAAACATTAAGAAATTTTTAAAAAAAGATAAACTGTTACTGATACATGTAGAAAGTTGAGCACTGAGCAAATTTGTATCGCTGGTATTTTTAAAAACAATATTTTGCATCTTTCCTAATCAACGCTTAGAAAATGAGCAAACTCCAGGGCAGCATACCCCATCATGTGCTCCACGGAGTATTAAGATGTGTGAAAAGGATTCTGTGGTTGCATCAGTTGAGGAGATACTGCAGAAACCTGTTTGCTTAGGAAGGTAGAATGCTCCCCAGAGTCCCCTGGTGTGCTGTTCAGAGCTAGCACTCCCCATAAATGGAATACGATTCATAGTGCATTGATCAGGGCTCGCCGAGGGAACACAACCAGTGAGGCAGGTGCATATGAGAGGAAATTGGATTGCGTGACGTGAAGGCTTGGAAGTCTCAGGATCTTGTCCGCAAGGTGGAGACCCAGGAAAGCCGGTGGTATCATTGAATCCAAGTCCAAAGACCTGAAAACCAAGGGAGCAGATCGTGTATATCACAATCTGGGGCCAAGCGTGAGGTAGAAGAAAAGAAGGGCTGTGGTGCCCGATTCGCGAGGCCCCTGAGACCCCCAAGGAGCCGACACCGATGCAAATACAGAAGGGTCTTTATGACAAGCTCGAGCAGGGGCTCACCCGTCTACCAGCGCAGCGGCAGCAGGGTGAAGCCCCGAACAATGGCGAGCAGGGTTTTTAAGGAGTAAGGGATGCGGGTGTTACAGTATGTGTAGCATCATCACATAAGCACCAGTTACAACTACAGCTTCGACCATTCAGCGTCTGTGAGGTGTTCGTTACTTTTGGTGGGACCCAATCATGGCTTTTGAGAATCCTTTGAAAATGACCAATTGTGAGGTGCGTTCAAAGGGCCCACGTGGGGTTCAGACAAGCGGTGAGACATTGGCTACTTTGTATCTGCAGTTCCCGGCCTTGACTCAGACCATAGGAGTGTTTTTTGACGAGCTGACCTGAGGGCGGTCCGAGGATGGCGTTAGCCTTGAACGGTCTGAGGCTTTTCCAGGGACTGGGACCGGGGCCACGTGCCGCCCGGGGTTGCTCTTCATGGAGGACTTAATTGTTGGCTCTTCAGGGCAAACTCCTTCTTGCCCTGCCTCTGGCTCTTTCCGGGCATTGAACGAAATGGATGGTGTCCGCCCACACTGGGAAGGGCAATCTGCTTTTCCTAGTCACTCAGCTCAGAGACTAATCTCATCCAGAAACACCCTCACAAAAACACCCAGAAATAATGTTTAATCTGGGCACTCCATGACCAGTCAGGTGACACATGAAATCAGTATTTGCCCCAAACTATCCAATCCCAGAACCTGTCTATTACAACTGAGTGAGGTGAACAGCTGGCATGTGTCAACTACCTTCGAGAAAGGTGTTTCGGTTCATTGATTTTTAATGAAGTCCTTCTCAGCATCATCGGCAAAGCACCGAAACAAATTCGATCAATGTTGTCAACCAAGCACGTTCTCTTCCTAATCCATCAAGCTGCCAACTGGCAATGAATTTCACTTGACAATATCAATTATATTGGTGTTTTTCTTCAGCTTGATAAAACCTTGCGGCCACATTTTCAACCTGGAGTGCATCATTACTTAAGCTTTCTGTGGAGCACTCAGGAAACAGCGGGTTTTCTCAGAAACTTTGTCGGTTTCTGCCTTTCTATTCATTGTTTCTTTCTTCTGCATTTCTTTGTATTACTTCTTTACTTTTGAACATTGGAGTAGAATGTTTATTTCACTTCTTTCATTCTTTTTTTTCCCTGAAATAAGAATTTAAGGCTATTCAGCGATATCTTTTATGATTTGTAGTATTTTTATTGTTTTCTCAAGATACCGACATTTTGGTTTCTATTTCCTCTTTAGCCAAATACTGTTTGAGACAGATATGATGGTGGTGGCATTTTTGTTTAAATTTTTAAAAAAAAATTAGTAGGTTTTACCCCCAGTGTGGGGCTCCAACTCACAATCCCTAAATCAAGGCATCTGCTTCACGAACTGAGCCAGCCAAGCACCCTCCTTTTTTTTCCTTTTTAAATTTTATTTGAGAGAGAGAGAGAGCAAGAGAGGGTTGGGGGTGGGGAGCAGAGGGAAAGAGAATCTTAAGCAGGCTCCATTCTCAGCGTGGGACCCTAAGTAGGACTCAGTCTCACGAGCCTGGGATCATGCTTGGCCTGAGCTAAAAACAAGAGTCTTATGTTCAACCAATGGAGCCACCAGGCAACCCCTCTTTTTTTTTTTTTTTCAATTCTTAACTTTATTTTTTAGTAGGCTGTGGTGGTATTTTTAAATTGGTGGGGCGCCTGGGTGGCTCAGTTGGTTAAGCGTGAGACTACGGCTCAGGTCATGATCTCATGGTTTGTGAGTTCAAGTCCCGCATGGGGCTCTGTGCTGACAGCTCAGAGCCTGGAGCTTGCTTCAGATTCTGTGTCTCCCTCTCTCTCTGCTCCTCCCCAACTCATGCTCTGTCTCTGTCTCTGTCTCTCTCTCTCAAAAATAAATAATCATTAACATGTTGTAAATAATAAGTAAATTGGAGAAGAAAGAGGACTTTCTGGGTTTCATCATTATTAATCTTTCTCTTTTCTTTTTCTTTCCTTCTTTTTTTTTTTTTTTTTTTTGCAATATGGAACTTAAGGATTGTTTTCCAGCGTTAATGAGGTACGCTTGACAAATAAAATGCAATATCTTTAAAGTATACTATGTGATCATCGATATATGTATACATTGTGAAATGATTACCACAATCAAGCTACTTAATATTTATTACCTCACAGTTAATTACCCCCTGTCTTTTTATGAGAATGTTTAAGATCTATTACCTTAACAAATATCAAGTATGCCAAACCATATTGTTAACTGTAGTCATTATTCTGTACATTAGATCCCCAGAATTTATTCATCTTATAACTGGAAGTTTGTGCTGCCCGACATCTCCCCACCCTCCCCACCTTCCAGCCACTGACAACCACCATCCCACTGTGTTTCTATGAGTTTGACTTTTATTTCCCCCACATATAGGTGATCGCACAAAGTATTTGTCTTTCTCTGTGTGGCTTATTTCTCTTAGCGTAATGGCCCACAGGTTCATCCATATTGTCACAAATGGCAGGATTCCCTTCTTTTTATGGTTAAATAATATTCCTCTGTGTGTGTGACATTTTTGTATAGATTCATCCATGGACAGACACCCAGGCTGTTTCCATATCTTGGCTACTGTGAAGAACGCCGCGGTAAACATGGGAGTACAGATCTCTTTGAGACAGTGATTTTGTTTCTTTTGCATATATATTCAGAAGTGGGAAAGCTAGATCATATGGTACTTCTATGCTTAATTTCTTGAGGAACCTCCATATTGTTTTCCATAGGGGCTGCACCAGTTTACAATCCCACCAATGAGGTGCAAGTTTTCCCTTTTCTCTGCATCCTTACCAACATTTGTTATTGCTTGTCTTTTTGACAACAGACTTCTAACAGGTGTGAGATAATATCTCATCGTGGTTTTGATGTGCATTTCCCTGATACTTCGTGATGGTGAGCATCTTTTCATGTGTCTGTCGGCCATCCGTGTGTCTTTGGGAAATGGTCCACTTTCTTGATCTTCCACAGTCACCTGTATTTTCAGGAATAATATCTGTCAATTACATCCATACGTATCAACTACATCTTGTGGTAGGAACCCCTCCCTAAGGAGAAAGAAAAAAATGAAGAAGAGAGGAGAAAAGACTTCAGGGTCACCTAGACGTGCGCCCAGGTGCCTACACCCCCATGTTCTTGTAAACTGAGACAACTTAATCAGACTGCATGTTTATGTGTGTTACCATATATGGGAGACAAAGAAATAGAAAATGTATTAAAAAACGATGCCATGCGATGTGGGCCGCTCAGTTCTTTGGGTACGAACCCAACTGAGCGGTGCCGGCCCGAATCAAGTTGCTTCCTGGAAAGAAAAGCCTCGGTGTCACGACTCTGAGTGAGACTCCTGCAACAGTCTATCTCAGTAATTGTGTTTATCAGCTTTCTATACTCTGGCTTATTTCTTCTGCCTACTTGCTCTGTTAGGGACTGAGAGAAGTAAGTTAAGGCCATCTACTACTGTATTTGATTGCTATTTGCTTTCATATCCTGTAGTTTCAGTTTAATAAATGTTAGCATTGTGTTATTTTGTGAATAGATACTCATTACTTTTGAATCAAGCACACCCTATCATTATATGAAAAGCACTAGTCTCACTTAATACCCTTTGGCATTAACTGATATCCTTGTTTGATGTTGAGATTGTAACCTTGTCTTTTCTCAGTGGAGCTGGGGGCATATTTCGGGTGTACCTTCGCCCTTCCTTTTATTTTTAGTTTTTGTGAATCACTCTTTTTAGATGTTTTGCTTGTATACTTTGCTTCGTGGTCTAATCTGAAAATATTTTTTGACAGGTGATTTGAACCTATTTACATTTAGTAATATAAGAAATGTACTTGGCCTCTGCTCTATTTTGTTACTAAATGTTATATGTTCTCTATTGCCCTGAGTTTCGCAGTTTGCGGCTGTTAATTATCGGTTTGTATTTCGCCCTCGGGTGTGGGAAAGGCGGGGCTGCAATGGGCGGCACTTGCCCCTCCCTTCCTGGGGGTGCCTGAGGCGGTTTGGACTCCGGCTGGGACTTGCAAACATTCACGGACAGAATTTACTAATAAAAAGAAAAATGAAGGTTTTGTTGGGGAAGGTCATCGAGAGGCTCTAACTGCCGGGTGGGGGGGGAGGAAGAGGGGGGCTGGACCTGGGCCCTCAGAGCCCCCGCCCCGCCCCTGTCCCCCGAATGTGGGTTCCGGGTGCCTTTCCCACTCCCAGGGGCTGCTCCAAGGACAGAGCCTGTGCAACCGTGGGGGGTACAGAGAACCCTGAGGCCCTGGCCCCCCCCACCAAGGCCTCCCCCTGTATCAACTTTTAAGGTTTGACAAGCGGCTACAAAAACTCCATTCCTCCTGCTGCTTCCAAGACAAGCCCCATTCGTAAGTTTTCTTCCTCCCGACACCCGCCACCTGCCAGCCTGGGGCGCTGGCCCCCCTGCTTTCCTTTCTCTCCTTGCCCTTCCCTTCTCTTCCTCTTTCCCTTTCTTTCATTCCCTTCTCTTGTCTCTGTCTCTGTCTCTGTCTCTGTCTCTGTCTCTGTCTCTTGCCCTTTCCCTGCCCTTTCTCTTTCTTTTCTCCCCCTGCATCCAGGGGCCAGTTTCAGATTAGCCTGAGAAGCAACCAAGGCTGCTGTGTACAGAGTTGTTACTTTTTATTTTCTTCTTTTTCTTTTGGACGCTCACATTGCATATGCTCGCTTGGGTTTTAGTATTTCTGCTTGGTAACCTCCCTTCATAGGGCTGATTTATTTTTTAAGAGTTTTTTTTTTCCTTGGGGCACCTGGGTGACTCAATCAGTTAAGCAGTCAAATTAAGCTCAGGTCATGGTCTTCTGGTTAGTGAGTTCGAGTCCTGCATCAGGCTCTGTGCCGACAGCTCAGAGCCTGGAGCTGCTTCAGATTCTGTGTCTCCTTCTTTCTCTGCCCCCCTGCTCACCCTGTCTGTCTCTCTCTGGCTTTGACTCTGGTCTCTGGTGGTCTGTTTTTGGGGTTCTCTCGAATTCTGGGCGTTTCAAAACATTAAAAAAAATGTTTTAAAAAGAACAAATGCACTCAATAAAGTAGAAAACTATAAATCTATTAAAGTTGAGTCCTGGAAAACTCAGAAAAGCAAACTGAAGAAGAAAGGTAAAGCATGAATGTACGACTGTCGCTCATCAGAAGCGGAACGTGGCGAAACAGTTTATTGCTCGTCAAAATCGGGTTTTCTTCCTGGGCCCCTCATCTCGCTTGCATTCCCCGGCCTCCTCCGCAGCTGGACTCCTCTCTTTGAACTTCAGCCAACAGGAAGTGACCACACACGTCATGTGCTACTTCCGGGCTGTGGCCCATGAGCACCTTCCGCGTGTATTTTTTTTTCCTCTTCCCTCCTTCTTGACTGAGAAGGACATAACAATAGGGGTATGAGAACCCCTGTGCGGAGGCTGGCAGAGATTCTGTTATGTTTGGACCTCAAGCGACTGCTTGGAGGAGAGGCGTCCAGCAGTCCACGCACCTGCCAGGGCTGTCACCGGGGCCAAGGCACAGATCCTGCTTGCCTTTGACCCATTAGTCAACTGCCGATGTGTCTGTTACTTCAGCCTGGTGGAGCCCAGATAATGCGCGCGATTGACACAACGCACAATAAACCCACATTTTCCATTTAGATTTCAGCAGGCCTTTAATAAGTAGGAAATAGTCTAGACAGATGTTCACCCAGCAAACAGCAGTTCGGGGCGTGCCTGGCTTTAGTGCACATCTTGGTCTTCGGCATTGAACTTGGTCTAGGCTGGCACAGGGGAATAGATTTTCCAAAGGGTTAAGCCCAGAACATTTGGACGGTGTTGCCGGGGGCCTCACAAAGCTTCTGGGGCAGGAGGTGTCCACGTGAAGGACAGCGTCAGGTCAGATAACACAGGACCGTAACTGGAGACTGAGGAGGCCACGCTACCTGTGAGTCGTTGCGCTGCAAGAGCGGCAGTCAGTGTCGAGCCGGGCAAGTTTGGCAAAATCCAGGATCTCAGGGGATGGCGGGTCAATACGGAGGTCGAGAAAGCCGGGGTCCAGGCTGCTGGGCTCACGTCCCAGGTCCACTCCTTACGAATTACGGAATCCTGAGTAACTTACGAATGTCGCTGGCCTGATTTATTTCTTCTTCTATAAAACTTGGGTAACAAAGCTGTGTGTCTCAAAGGGGCGTGTGAAAATTAAATACATCTCGAGTTCAGTGTCTCGCACATAGTAAGCCATCAATAAGTGATGGCTTTTTTTTTAAAAAATGAAGATGAGTGAGACAGCCGATGGAGCAAACCTGGGGGAAGTGGGGTCTCGCACAGATCCGGAGCAAGGCCAGAGCCAGAGTGTGGGTCAGTGCGAGCTCCCGGCCGAAGCCGCGGCCTCTGATCTCTGACAGGAGCATGTCGGCCACTTTGGCGGGGCGGGGACGGCAGCAGCGGGCACAGAGGGCAGGAACCCCAGGCCCTGGCAGCCTCGGAGGGGGACCCCAGGCAGTGTCGGTGCCTTGCAATGTACCAGGAAAGGAGGTAGGGCTTGCCTCTGTGTCAGAATCTCAGATCCTCTAAATATCCGCTGTATGACTTCTGCGTGGGTCTCTGAACCTTATTTTCTTCTCCTCTAAAATAGCATAGCGTTCAAAGCGCTGAATTATGACTAAATAAGACAGCATATTAGCTTATGAAATACCTAACAGGTCATAGCTCAGTTAATCTGTGACCCATGTCAGTGAAAGGGGAGCACCGGTGGCCGTATGGTCTGTGCTGATGGGTAAGTGGCTGGGCTGGGCGGGGGAACGCTTCAGTTCATTCTAAAAACCACACTTGGGGGGCGCCTGCGTGGCTCAGTCAGTTAAGCAACTGACTTCGGCTCAGGTCATGATCTCGTAGTTTGTGAGTTCGAGCCCCGCCTTGGGCTCTGTGCTGACAACTCAGAGCCTGGAGCCTGCTTCGGATTCTGTGTCTCCCTCTCTCTCTGTCCCTCCCCTGCTCATGCTCTATCTGTCTCTGCCTCTCAAAAAAGTGAATAAACATTAGAAATTAAAAAAAAGAAACACCACACTTGGAAGCAACACTAGTTGTGAGTAAACACTTAACGTCCAGCGTGTGCGGAGGTGGCTCTGACGTAGACGTACATTTAAGAGTCTGGGAACAAGGCAGTGGCCATCCAGGGGGGCAGCCCCAGAACATTCCGTCTCCTCAGCAGTGTCCCCCTGTCCTCAGGGCTGCTGTTGGCCGGGCTCGGGACGCGTGCTCCCCCGTCCTCCTGGCCTCCCTCCACAGCCTCCATCGTAGCCTCCTCTGCCCCTGTGCCATGGCTCCCACTTCACGGACGGAAGCTCTGGTGGTTGTGTCTGCATTCTCTGTAGTATGGAGCTTGCTGCAACCCCCGTCCACGCTCCATGCTCTTCTGGAAACTTCCCAAGGGCTGGGTCCTTGGGCACGACGAACATCTGTTGCAGACTTTGTGAGGAAATGCTAATTCCACGGGAGTGGATTATCTCCTCCTTCGCTCCCACAGGCCTCCTACACGGGACCCGTACCCCCCCACCCGGCGATCCCTTTCCCGCCTCCGCATACGCAATATGACCTCGGCCTGGAATGGCTGATCCCTGGAAATGATACAGATGGGGTGGAGGGATCTTCATCTGAGTCCAATGGATGAGTGACTGTCTACTCTTTCAACACTGGACTCCATTCCCGCATCATCTCTTTCCTGGACCTTCAACACAGCATTTGTTTTCCCTGCCTCCCTCCCTGCCTCCCTCCCTACTCAACGTTGTTCTCACGACCTCCAGAATGATGTACCTGACCGGCGCCTTCTTAAGGATAGAAAGTGTCCAAACTCTGGGCCAGCCAGTGTGGCTGCCCGTCAAGCTTCTGAGAGACTGGTGGCAATTCGTTTACCCTTTCTGGAACTCGTTTTTCATTTATTCGTTTGTTTGTTTGTTTTGCTTTTGTTGTGCTTTTTTTGGTTTTTGTTCTTGTTTCTGTTTTGCCTGTTAAATGAGGCTCATTGGACTAAAGACTCTGATGTCTATACCGCTCTGCAGGTCCGTGGTCCTAAGGAATTGTTTTAGAACCTCAGCTGCCTTACAGACTCACATGGTGCCTATGCATGGGCACATTTCTGATTCCAAACCTCCACTCATAGGATCCATTCTGTGTGACGCTAATGTTGGCAAAGAAGTAATTTAGGCAGAATTCTTTCTGGAATTTTAGAGAACGGAGAGAGATTGACCCACGATGAGTCCACTCGTGTCTTGGGATGGAGGCATAATACCCGTGGGTATTAGAATTCAGCCAGAGGAGCCAACCAAGCAGAGGGCCCAGATGCTCAGTGTCAGGTAGAAGCCACGGCCCAGGACCTAGAGGGAAAGCCACAGCTGGGCTACATAAAGGTCAGATAGTTCTGGCAAGAGCCAGCAAGCCACGGGGCTTCCTCAAAAACTGCATGATAAAAACCTGTTCAGTCTGAATAAGGAAGCAAAGCAAGGAAGCAGGAGCGTGAGGGTGGGAAGGAGGCCCTTTGTAAGGAGAACATTATTTGGACTGTGGACTCACTGGCCTGTGACCGCAGGAAGGAGGCCGCATGTGGACTTCCGTTCCAAAAACAACGTCAAGTCCCCACCTTGCAAAGCAAAGAACTTGAACTCTTCAAAGTAGCCCTAAGATTTTCTGAGTGCGCACGACGGGGCTGACCACCCAGCCTTCCTCAACAGTCACCATTAAAGGCGGCCTTTCCTTCTCCTCAGGTTGCTGTTCACCATCTGCAAACACCCCTGTTTCTCCTGCGTATGGAAGGCCTAGAGAAAGAGCCTTCTGGATTTTTCTTCACGTACATCCATGCAGTAGGTGTTCAGCGGCGCCCAGAGCAATATTCCTCAAATGGCCACACATTCTATTCAGTTGTTTAAAGAGCCAGTAGAGGAGGGTGTTCATATGTTGACAGCCTCCCTTGTCATCCTCTCTCGGGGGCTCTTACTTGTCCCTCAGAGACGACAGCAACAGGGACAGGCTGGTTAGAGCAGTCGGCTTTCCCCATTACCGCGAATCCCACCTGCCTGGGAGTCCTCACGGCGACCCCCAGAGCAGAGAAGTCTAAGCACAGAGAACCTGCCAATCCCAAGTAGTTGACACGGCCCGTGGGTGGCGCCCAGAGGCTGGAAGCCCCCCGCGCTCGGATGTGTGTGTTACACGAAGCCGAAACCGTCTTTCCTTTGGTCCTCCCTGAATTCCCCGGTGTCTCCGCCGAGCGCCTCCACCGCACACCCACCAGACCGTCCCACGCGCTGCTGACTTTGCCCGAAAGCGCAGCTGCGCTACCGCCTCCTTTGGGGAAAGTGGTTTAAGCTGCTCCCTGCATACGCTGGGCAGCCGTGCTGTCCTTTGTTGAGGATAAATCTGCCGTTGGGTGGCCCCATTCCGATTTTGCGTCAACCACAGTCCACGTCTAAGATACAGATTTTGCAAAGAACGGGATGTTATCAGAGGCATCAGCTGGTGTTAAACTGACCTTTTCTTCCCTCATTTCATCATACCTTTAATTCTTACAGACTTTGACGGGCCTCATGTGGCCCCATTTTCCACTTGATTTTGGTTGGTTTTGGTTTTGTTTTTATTTTATTTTTTTAATGTTTTTATTTATTTCTGAGAGAGAGAGAGAGAGTGTGAGCAGGGGAGGGTCAGAGAGAGAGGGAGACACAGAATCTGAAGCAGGCTCCAGGCTCTGAGCTGGCAGTCAGCACAGAGCCCAACACGGGGCTCGAACCCACGAACCATGAGATCATGACCTGAGCTGAAGTCAGACGCTTAACCGACTGAGCCACCCAGGCGCCCCATGGTTGTTTTTAATGCAAGCATCTTTCCCGTCACATATTTATGACCAAACTTACTCCTGATCATTCTACTTTCGGCCCCTTCACGTATTTCTTTCCCTTCTTTAATTTTAAAATCTCCGTAGAAAGAAAAGCTTGGTTACAATTTACATTTTTATGGCCTATTTTCCCTTTAATTTATCGTTCTCTTTTTTAAATACTTCAATACTTTTTTACCAACACGCTTTTTTTTTTAAATTTTATATGGCCCACTCAAAATTTTGTGTCCATTGGTGTCCATTTCACATTTTGTGATACCTGTAGGATTTTCTCCCCTTGGGGTGAGGCTTAGTCAGCCCTACTGCAGGTAGAGAAACTGGCTCTGATTTGCCATCTGAGGCACACAGCTGCACAGTAATAAAAAGCACCCAGAAATAAGATGTAGAGCCCCTGCTTATGCACAGTGAACCATTGTTGGATAAATGACCAGGGCAACACGACATAATTTCCCGTGGTGCACACGGGCCAGCTCATTGATAAAAACTTAGTGTGGCTTTCAGTGGATGCCTCTACCCACTGCGCAATTGTTGCTCGCAATTCTTAGGGAAGACCATGACTTACTACTGGGAAAGAGAAGGCAAAGAACTCTTAAAGGTCATCCCTGGAATAGCCAGAAGCCCTGGTTCTGTCCAATCTGCTGGCATCCTCTGCTAATCAAACAAACCACTTGTCACAGAGAGGTTTGGAATACTGATCTTGTCCCACCTGTCTCCTCAGAGAGAACACCAGCATCTGGCCTTCTCAAACTATTGGTTTTAAAAACTTAAGTGTAGGGGCACCTGGGTGGCTTAGTCGGTTAAGCGTCCGACTTTTGCTTAGGTCATCATCTCGCGGTTCATGGGTTCGAGCCCCACATCGGGCTCTGTGCTGACTGCCAGCTCAGAGCCTGGAGCCTGTTTTGGAGTCTGTGACTCCCTCTCTCTCTGACCCTCTCCTGCTCACGCTGTCTCTCTCTCTCTCTCTCTCTCTCCTAGAAATAAATAAAAAACATTTAAAAAAAATTAAAAACTTAAGTGTAGGCCTCACACACAGCTTTGTAAGTAAACAATTTCAGAGACCAGGTATGTTTTTCAGACAATTCTGTTTTATCTTTTTTTTTTCTTTATCACGTCATTATGGACCATGGCTCCCTGATACCCTAAGACAACCTTGTTTTCTTTCAGCATCTAGGATCCACAAACGAATCTTGAATTTTTTTCCCTGCCCAGAAATATGAAATCAACTATTCTCCAAGGGCACTTGTTTTTTTCACTGGAGAAAAGCTATAGGAACCACAGGGACCGGCTCTAGAAATAAGCTTGTTCCACATTCCGGCTAGAATTTGCCAGGCTGATAGCAAAAACATCCAACAGCATGAATCGCTGTAGGGACAGAACAGATAAAGCCTCCTTTAAAAAATGCTCATAATTCTTAGTCATATTTCCAGTTCAACTCTATTTTAATAAGCTCTTCTTGCCTTACTCTTATAGAAGAGTCTTTAAATCCATTTTCACTGTTCAACAACTAATTTTCCTTGTTTGCGTTAATATTAATTTAACTTATTTTTAAAATTTTTAATGTTTGCTTGTTTTTGAGAGAGAGCGAGAGAGCACGTGCTCACGCGAGTCAGTGGCGAGGGGCAGAGAGAGAGGGAGACACAGAATCCAAAGCAGGCTCCAGGCTCTGAGTTGTCAGCACAGAGCCTGATGTGGGGCTCGAACTCACGAACCATGAGATCATGACCTGAGCTAAAGTCAGATGCTTAACCTACTGAGCCACCCAGGTGCCCCTCATTAATATTCATTTTCTGGAAACCCACTATATTATCATACCAAACCATGGGTCTGTATTGTGTTGACTGCCCCAAACTCAGAAGGCTCCATATCTTTTCTTCTGTCTTGGCCCTCAGCTCAATCATCCTGACACTGGCTTCACAATGAACAGATGTCATTGACTCTTTGGTCAGTATTGACCTCACACCAACATCTAGAAGGGAAGAAACCCTAGCTTCTAGGTTCTAGGAGAACCCCGCTGAAACTAAGAGTTCAGAAGACTCGGAATGATACGTCGATACCTTGTTCGTGTAATAAAAGATAAGAATAAAGTGCGGAATATACACAAAGACCACTTCTTAACATTAAAAAGAAATCCACTGTCAATTATCACCATTCGAGCTCCCAACATGAATTTATTTTATTTTCCCTTTATATATTTTTTTCACTAGTGCCCTTGTATATCTATGGGGCAGAAATTTTAGTAAAAAAAACCAAAACTGCAGTTGCACACATGCCCATGGGTACATACAGTGGCCTAAGCCAACTTTCAAGGTGGGCGGCATACACCTCGCCTGATTCTGCATTCAGTGGCGTCCGCTCGGGGCTCGCAGTCAGCCATGGCGGGAGTATTTCTGCCGCGGAAACTGGCAAACCCTGTAAATCAGGCCTTTCCACCCAAAGAACCATTTGTTAAGCATTTGCCAGCACAACCCTGGGTTCAACGTTGGGACAATTCAGTTCTCCCCAAACCGGTCAAAATGTCAGAACATAGAGTCAATACATACATAGAATTATAAGAGTTAATCTACCAAATGTTATGGTCAAAGATCCCCCACTCGCGAAGTTTACACGGAACAGCTTTTGAGGCCTTACATAATTTTTGCAGTACTCACTGCATAGAGTTTGCCAGAACCAACCCTTAGGAGACAAAAAGAATACAATTGGATTATAGCACATTTTAGTCATAATACTCATTTAGTTATCCACCGGTTTCAAGTAATTTCCAGATATTTTTGATCCATCCCCAGGGGGGTTTATTCCCACAACAGACAAACACAGAGAATTCGGTCATTTCTAGTTATTAACATTTCCATGCTAATATCCAAAGTTTACGTGAATTAATACACACCATGCTCTTAGCTCCCCAATTTTGCATTCTTTTTTTAAAGTTTATTGATTTTACTTATTTATTTTGAGAGAAAGTGAGCAAACCAGTGGGGGAGGGGCAGGAAGAGAGGGGGACAGAGGATCGAAGCAGGCTCCACACTGTCAGCACAGAGCCCGACACGGGGCTCGAACTCACGAACCGTGAGATCATGACCTGAGCCGATGTCAGACGCTGAACCGACTGAGCCCCCCAGGCGCCCCAATTTCATATTCTGTGATAACCGTATCTCCTGGGTGATATGAAGGACAGAGCCAAGCAAGCTCTTGGTGGGAGGTCTGGCTTTGCCAAAATCTAAAACGGGCCGAAGGAATATTAAGTTTCCTTATTGGATCCGAGTGGGACTGGCCCACCCGTCTGCCCTTCCTAGCGCTCTGTCCTGGCGCCCCTTGGCGTCATTCCCGGGGACGAAATGGCCTCGCGTATCTCATCACTGAAAAGCGTTCATGGTAGAGGTTCTCGTTTTGCTGTTGGTTTAGCACCTGAGTTTAGGCAGGAGGGACCCTTGACCCGAAGGCTCTGGGTAGTTCAGTTCCCCTGCCGTTACTGCCACTTGCCCAGAGAAGTGGCCCCTCCGGTGAGGGCCGCAGAATGCTCTGGCCTCGCCTGCCAGCTGCCGGCGGACAGCACGTGCCCTGATCGCTCTTTGCGGAGGTATGCGCTTCTGAGCCGTATCTCCTCAGAGTCCAGCGTTTTCCTCCCTGGCTTCCCTCGCCCCCCGGCCCCACACCGCGAGCGGGCTTCGTCTGCCATTGCCCCGGGCTCGCACTTGCCTGTAAAGCGGGGCTGGGTCGGGCTGCGCTCGCTCAAGGCCACAGAGCTGCAGGCATCCGCCTGCGCTCGGCCACCCAGCCCCCAGCACCAGACTGCTCCCGATGCCCTCACCCTCCTGCACCCCGAGCTTCCCTCTCCTGATACTGCCCGTGTTACGTGCCTCCACGTTCTACAACATTCCATGATCCTCTACTGTGCTTTCCCACCTAGCACTGCAGGGAGGCGGGAGGGAGGGTGTATTCTATCTCCACCCCTTTGTCCCCCCGGCACACACCTGGCGAAGCCACAGCACCACCCAGTCCAAAATGGACTCAGAGAAGGGCTCGGTTTCCTGAGCCCTGTGACCTCGGGGAGACCCCAGGCTGGTCGCTAGTCCCCCACTTACCCCCCCAAACACAGTCGTGTCTGGCTAGTATTGCCGACCGTTCCTACACAGCTTGTCATGTCGGATTCTTCAATCTCTCTTATGTCTTCAAACCAGGAATCATTTCAAATCTTCCTTTTGACTTCCAGGGGGAGAGAGATTTCTCGGTTGGGCTTTCACTCTGTTGTCATCTTTTTTAAAAATTCCTTTCCATTATAGAGAGCGTTTGAGAGCTCATGGTTCCTGCCTCTTGTGGAAGTATAGTCATTGTGGGTGGTTAAAACGTAGGCAGAGGGCATAGGGTTGCTCTTACCATCTACAGTTAGCTTCTTCTTTTCCTCATTTGTCTTCCAAATTTGTTACCTGCAGTAGGTATCTGAGATTCACTTGTTTTAACTGCGGTTCAAGATTTTATTTACCAATATGCCATTGTTGATTTACTCATTCTCCCATTAGTGGACTTTTTTATTAGTTTCTTTCCCTCTCTTTCTCTTTTTTTCCAATGGCAAACAATGCTTCGCTGAATAGGTGTATGTGTGCCTCCTTTCCCTATAAATGCAAGTTTTCTCCAGGATCAGTACCTAAAATTATAATTGCTTTTTATAAATAATTGCTCGGTCATAAGTTATCCAATATCCTGGTTTGCTAGCATTCCCAGATCGCACCCCAGAAGTACCACAATAGTTTATATATTTTCGTCAATGGCTTATCAGAATTCCCCCCAGATCTTTGCCAACACCTGATAATTTTTTAATGTTTGCCATTATGGTGGTTATACAACAATCTCTTTGTTGTTGTTTTGTGTATCCCTGAAGAAAGCTTTGTACGTTCAAATTGAAGAAACTTGAGTCCTGGGCAAAATAAAGAAAAACAAATTCGTATTTAATGACATCATAATGAAACCAGAGAAGATGAAAGATGAAGAGAAAAATCTTAATCCAAGGGAAAATGCAATTTACTCACAATGGAAGGACAGAGAGGCTGACAACGTATGTCCCATTGGCAGTCAGAGGCCAGCAGGATGACGTCTTCACGGGGCTGTCGGGGGCAAAGAAGGCTGTCACCCTAGAACTCTTCTTATTCCCCCAGAGATTGTGTGTGCATGCCCACACCCCCCCACCTTCTTCAGAAACAATACCGCTCCTTCACCATGGCTGGGAGGTGTCTGAAGCCGGGCAGATCTGAAGAACTTCCTGCCCTCTGCTCGCATGAGTGGGTCAAAGAGGGTGTATAGAAGCAAATAAAGACAGAGAGCTCTCTTTCCATACTTTGGAGCTACGTCTCTTTCTTTGGGTCTCTTCTACCTGAGACTACGCGAGGAAGCTTTCTGAGGAAGACAGAGAGATACACAATTTAAGAGGTTCTAGTCAGAGCTCATTTTTTTCCCTAAAATTTTTTTTCTTAATGTTTATTTATTTTTGAGAGACAGAGAGAGAGAGAGAAACAGAGCACAAGATGGGGCAGTGCAGAGAGAGAGAGAGGACACAGAATCCCAAGCAGGCTCCAGGCTCTGAGCTGTCAGCACAGAGCCCGACGTGGGGCTCGAGCTCATGAGAGGTGAGATCATGACCTGAGCAGTAATCAAGAGTCAGATGCTTAACCAACTGAGCCACCCAGGTGCTCCAATATACTTCATTTAAATCACAGAATTTCAGAACAATATATTTTCATTATTTATTCAGTCAGCAAATAGGGACCTTGTTGGCCAGGGACGCTTGTGATGCACACATTGACCCCTGGACTTGAAGGCACACAGTTTTATTTTGATCTCTTAGATACAAGCACAAAAGTACTTACTGCTCCGGGGCCCCAAAGAAGGAGGGCTCCTAAAAACATGGATGGAGAGCAAAGTTCAAGTAGTCTTCTACAGATTTTAAATGGGGAATCAGATTTTAAGACAAAATGAGGAAGAAGCACACACACACACACACACACACACACACACACACACACACACACCCTGACTTTTTTCTTGTGTAAATGATATCCTGGGTTAAACGGGTTTGTTGGCATAAAGCATCCTTGTATGAGAAAGTCACTATAGAACATTGTTCTAAATCAGTCATATCCCGGATATCCCGGAGAGGGTTAAAAATGTTCAGAACACAGAGCTTCCTTAAGAAGCAGCTATATGAAGCTTTGTTAGGTGTTGCGTGTACGCTAACGCTCTTTCATTTCACAGCCACGTGCATTTCACACGTCAGAAGAGAGAGGAAAATGAAATGGCACACCAACCGAATCTTCGTCCGCACGGGTAAGAGGCGTCACTGGGTTAACGCTTGCCAGGGGCCCTCTACCTTCCACCCGCACATGATTCTGAGCAAGGGGAGGACAAGGAGTGGAAGAGAAAGAAACCACCTCTGTCAGGCACCTGAAGCCACAGAAGAGAAGAAGCCACAAAAAGGGAAAGAACTTCTCTCTCTCTTCTCTCCCAGCCACACACGCATTTGGTGATATCTGCTCCCGGCTCTTCTTCTAGACGCCAGAGACCCTCTTATTAGGCCTCCAAGAGTTCACCCAAGTGAAACTTACACCAGAAGAGAGGGGTGGGGACCACATGAGAACCCCGGTTCAAGTATTTGACTGGGGACTTTTGGAGACAGGCGACCATGCAAAGACCAGCAAGTTAAAGCCGTAGGTGAAAGCAAGGTAAGGAGGTAGAGGCAGCCGTGACGTAGCCACCCTAACTCAGAGGAGCACATTTGCCAGGTATGGCGGCAGCTTGGCACCACGCCGTGAACCGGAACTGGAGGGACACGCAGCCAGAACGAAGCCGGCTGGGGGTCACCAGCCCATCTGGATCACTCCTGGTCACGCGACAGTGGGCATCTGCGTGACTCACGGCGCCCCCGGCCTGGGCAGGATCTCAGCAGTGGGAACAAGGCGTGGGGAGGACAGTGGGGCAGCGCGACGCCCGGAGCAGTAGCGATGTGTGAAGGCTGTTGGTAGCTCTGCTAGAAACCTGGAACCCAGGGGCGCCTGGGCGGCTCAGTCTGTTGAGCGACAAACTCTTGATTTCAGCTCACGTCATAATCTCACGGTTGGTGATCTCGAGCTCTGAGTTGGGCCAGGAACCCGCTTCGCATAGTCTGTCCTCCTCTCCCTGCCCCTCCCCGACTCGTCCCACTCACTCTCTCTCTCTCTCACAAAAATAAAATAAACATTTGAAATAAATAAATAATTGCGGTGCCCGGGGGGCTCAGTCGGTTAAGCGTCAGACTTCGGTTCAGGTCACCATCTCACGGTTCATGAGTCTGTGCCCCACGTTGGGCTCTCTATGCTCAGCGCAGAGCCTGCTTCAGGAGCTCTGTCTCCTCCCTCTTTGCCCCTCTTCCCTCTCTCTCAAAAATGAGCAAGCATTAAAAATTGTTTTAAATAATATTTTAAAAAGAAATCTAAAAACCAAGATCCTTTGGGGTGGCTGCCTGGCTCAGTCGGTAGAGCACACAGCCCTTAATCTCAGGGTTGGGGGTCTGAGCTCCACATTACGCATGGAGCCTATTAATTTGAAAAGACAAAAATAAATAAAAACCAAAACCAAAGTCTTCTGTGGATTTGAGTTGTAGGAAAACAGATGAGTGAGAAATGAGATGGGAACTGGAAGAAGACATGAGCTGGAGAGGAGGAAGGCACAGCCGTCGGAGGAGACGGAGCGGAGAGAAGGCTGTGGTCTCCCCACACCCCTGCCTGTCTCTGCCCTCCCAGCCCTACCTACTGAGATCCGCAAGCAAATCAGGCAAGACCTCTGGTCTCAGAAAGAAGCTGCGGCTTAGGAAAATAATGAAGTTGAAGTTCTGAATAAACATGCTCTGCAGCTCAAACCACTCGCTCTTCATCTTTGCATCAGAGGAGAAAAATCACCGGGAAGACGGGCACGGAGGAGGGCACTTGTGGGATGAACACTGGGTGTTATACGGAAACCAACTTGACAATCAGCTATTTAAGAGGAGAAAAATCATAGGGAGGAGATACACAGGACCATTTTCAAAATAAGAATTAATTGGCAGATTAGCGCACTAAGAAGGTAGAGAGTCAGGGATATCAGATGGGACTAAACTCCATAGTAACAAGAGCCGAGGAAAGCAGACACCATTTATATTCCAAGCCAAGTAATGAGCTGTCAGCTGGAGGACAAAAGTTGGAAAATCATTCTTTTCTTTTTTTACTGCTTGTAGCCAAAGCTCTAGTTGAAAATTAAATGCAAAATCTTGCAGCTGGCAGTAGCGATCCTTAATGATCTTTATCAGCAGAAAACCAAGAACCCGTTCGAGGGTCTGACTCAGAAAGCTTAGAAGCCAGAGAGAAAGCCCAGAGGCTGTCAGCTGCAGAAGGGGATGTTTACAAGAAACAGAGGAGGAATATAGTGAAAATAGATATGTAGCAATCCGTTGGATCACCGTGTGGAGGTAAAGAAAGCCTCGGATAGCAGGCTGTTTCCTTTCGATGCATTAAGATTTCTTCCCTAGACAGGAATTGCAGAAAACAACCCTGGATCTCCTAGAGATAAATAAAAAAAATAATAATAAAATAAAGGAATAGTTTCCCAAGCTATTAAAAAAAAGAAAAGAAAAGAAAAGAAAACAACCCTGGAGACTGGCCTACTTCAGAGATCTCAGAAATAAGACCAAACCCAGGAAGATCATGCAGTAGCTCCTATCAATTAGAGGCCTGCGTCTGGCTCCCATGGGACATTCCCTGTGAGCACCGGGGCAGGGTGCTCCCACTGTGCCGTCCACCGTTTCCCTCCTATGGAAGAGACGTGCCTACGACCGAATTAGCCGTGAACGGGCCGCCACCTGGGTAACCTATGAAGCGTCAGGAAAACCTAACCCTCTGGTCTTCATGCAACATCGTTTCCTTGATGAAAAGTTGCCACAACGTCTACTGAGTCTCACACCCACTGCAAGACTGAGTACCCAAACCTCCCCGATGGCCGTCACGATAGGCATGGCTCCCCTGCGGCATGAATCAAACAGAGGTCAACAGAGGGCTGTGTGTGGACGCCACCTGGGCCAAGAGGCCATTTTCAGTATCTGTTCATGTATCTGCCTCTAATATTGGCCCTAGAGGCTTCCTTAACTAAGACCCGCCCACTCTCACTTTCAGCAGGGAGGGCTGGTTTGACCAGTGCTGATGCAAGTAACTTCCGGTCTTTATCAGGGATATCGGTCAGGAATCAACACACGACAGGCTTCCAACCGCCATCACCACCGCCACCTTCTCAAACGTGGACCCGGACACTCCCAACCTTTCCTCCTGGTGAGCTTAACCCTAAGGAAACCTTAGAAACCTAGACCTTCTTGCGGTAAAAGCACCTCTTTTCTAGACCCTACTTACTTGAGATTCTCTACTTTTCTCTCTACAAAATACTTACGCCCTTTGGGTTCTAGAAGGAAGGGCACCAGTCTCTCCAGATACCACCCCCGGGCCCCACAGCCTTCAGCCTGAGGTTATGAATGGACTGTTAGGAAAGTGAATGTGCTTCAAAATCCAATGTGAATATTACTCTGGGACTTAGATTTAACACTATTTTAGAACTTAGTTCTATCGTTCAAGGATCTTTTTGAACCAAATGATTCAAATCTGATAGGTATTTGATTCGCTAGGAAGACCACCATGACTTTCCCACCCTTACACTACGTCTTCCCATTGTCTCCACTCTCTGCAAACCTATTTTATGTATTATTAATGTAGTCTACTTAGTTCACATAGTTTAGGCAACAGAAATGGATTTTTAGTACCAAGTCGAATATAATACTTTCACATAAATTTGCTAAAAACGAAAATACAGGTATAATTATCAAGACTCTCTGCTAATCTAGTACTTCTGCTCATTCTTACTTTGGATAAACCCAGCCAGTTGGTCAATAGTCAAAACACTCAACCTGGTGGTGGGTGAATTGTTGCCTAGGAAAAAAGCTGTGACTGAAATACCAGTCAGCTAACCTCAAACCTATGATGTAATGCCAAATAGTACACTCTTTGAGTTAATAAATCACATAGAAAATCACATAATTATTTTTATCAGTGTTTGCTTTTAGTCATGACAGTGAAGATTGTCAGACTATTTTATCCCAGAGCAACTGTTTATCTATATAAAATTAGAAGTCAACAGAGACCCTAAAAACCTGCCTTCACTGATGTGAGGATGCAGATTGGAGCTACGTTGGCTCCACCTCCTTCTCATCTCATAACATGGTACCCCAGGCACCCCAGGGCTCTACCGAGCTCAGTTTGGAAATTTCTAGACTGCAGCATGATAGCAAAAAGGCCAAGGTCATGGTGTCATGGCAGCCATTGACAAATGCAAAACACTATGCAGGATAGGATGGATGTAGAGTTGATATTTATCAGAAAGAAGTTATTTGTATCATTACCCTTAACCAACACTCCTACAAGTGTGTCCCCGTGTTACAAACAAGAAAGGTGAGTACGCACATTCTCTCCGAGTTACAACTACATACTGTACTTCCAGGTCAATGGAATCATCTTAATCCAGTAAGAACACTTCATTTTGTTTAAGCAGAGCTAGTAAGTACCTGTTAATGGTATTATTAACGAGACTGAGACATGTGCTATGGAGTCAGTCCAGAAGGCTCCCTGGGCCCTTCCAGGCCCAAGTCTCCACATCTCTCTGGTGTTAGAACAGAGTCCAGATGGACATTCAGCAAATGACTGTCTCACAGCACAGCACCGTCCTGCTGTGATTGGTCAAGAGCTTTTGTAGCTTCCCATCGTGCAAGATCCTGGGATTCTTTGTTCCTCAAGGAGATTACACTCTGCCTTTCCTTCTCCTATTCCTTCATCTTCCATCTGAGACCGTATGGGACTCAAGTTTAGATCTAGGATTTACATCTAAATATGAAGTTGTAGGCAATGACTTAGTGGCCGAAAGTTGCCTCAAATTGTTAATTTAATTAATTAATATTAAATTCCTCTAGATAAAGGGTTCTTAAAAAATATTTCAAAAACCTGAGATGAAGTAATCTCTTTGTAACTATAATCTTTTTATAATCTCCACCATCCTAGTATCTCTGACCCCTGACACCACCACCAACCCCATTATGAAGAGATCACTTCGCCTCCGACTTCAAGACAAAATCAAAGCCACAGGCAGGAACTGCCTCAAATTCCTGCCACTGACCCTGCAACCCTACCAGAATCTACACATCCCTTTCCCCACTGAAACGGGACCCCTGCTCCATGCCTGACCTCCTCATCTGGGCCCCAGACCCTCCCTCCTTTCTCTTCCGCTCTTGACTCCCTCAGTACCTCCTCCTCCTTCACCCACCCACTCTGCTATTTCCTTCCCAGTAGGCTTCACCATGCTCCAGCGTCCCCTGAGTTCATGGAGCATCCCAGCCACGGCTCTATCCTTTGCTTCCCTTCAAGGTCAAATTGCCTCCTACCTTGGAGTACCAAGAGTGCCCTAAAATGTCACCAGTGACCTCTTGTTGCTAGACCCAATAGACGCCTGTGGCTTTTCGAAAGTATCTAAGCTTTTGCAAAATCATTCCTATTTAAAAAGCAACAAGCAAACGTCGATTCCGTCAACAAGTGTTTATTGAGTTCCTCCTCGTGCTGCAAACTGAGGATGTGACAGGAAATAGGTGTTGGTGATCCTGAAAGTTACATTACAGGCAGAAGGACAGCCAAGCAGTAAACAAGCAAATAAATGAACACGACAATTCCTGAGAGTGATAAGTGCTTTGAAGGCAAACACAACTAATGAAACTAAAGTGATGAGGATGGAGAGTAACCATGGAAACCACAATGGGTTTCCAAGGGAAACATCTCGGAGATGATGTTTGAGCTGAAGTCGCCAGGGCAGAGATCTTGGGCCAGAGCATCACAGCAGGGCGCATAGTAAGAACAGAGACCTGAATGAGTACAAGCGCTGAGCAGCTATGACAACATGCTGTTTACACAGACAGAAGGAAAGAACAGGAAGAAGATAGGAGACTGTGGCTTTGCTGGGGAGGGAAAGGGCTTCTGAATTGCAAGTGGGTGGGCCAGACCTGGAGGGCAGTGAGCCTCAGAGCCTAGGGGCTGGGTCATGACTCCATCCCCCCTCCACTGGCCTCCTAATAGAAAAGCATTAGAAGGGTTAAGGAGGAGTTGAGTTTGGATCTATTGCCTGTGTTTGGCATCCTTCAGTCCCAACTTTAAAGCCAACAGACAGATCAACAAAGCTTGGGCTTAAAACAAGCAAGGCTGGCTACTGGAGTAGACCCCGCTGGGGCCTCAAGAGAGATGAGCCCACCCCAATGCCTCTCCTTCCTTCCCCCGACTCTGAGGTGAGTAGGGAAAGTGATCCAAGAGAGGCTCCTTCAAGGCCACTGCTGGGCAAATGGTGGAACCCTAAGTCAAGATCAGGACCCTGAAGGGAGTCTGTTAGTGTGCAGTCTTCTCTCATAATCAGATTCAGTGGTCGGAGCCCCCAGGGGGCATGGGATTGAAATGAGACTTGGGGGTCTTTCTAGTATTGGTGCCTGGGAAAGAAAGTGAGAGCCCAAGAGTTTTCCCCCAAAGCCAAGTTTCTCAACATACACACAAACACACAAACCAACTCACAGAAAAGCAAGAGGATCTGAAAATCCTCCATTTAACCCAGGGGCAACCCCCACCAAGTGTGCATGCATGTGTGCATGTGTATGTTTGTGTGGGGTGGGGGTGGGGGTGGGGAATGTGATCCAACCAAGGCAGAGTCAGGGGATTATTTCCTATGTCCCCGATGGAGATCCCAACGCGAGGTCAAAGTTCTTTCTGTGATAGTGGGAGCAAATCAGAGATGAGAAGTCAACCCCTAACCCTACTCTATTATAATTAGGTTCAGACTTTCACATACCCTGGGATGACCCCCCACATAGCGGAGAAGCGTTGGACTGCTTATCTACCCTAACCTCCTCTCCTGTCCCACACTTAATTCTCCTCCCCTATTTTGTCTGACCCCACTGTAGTATGTGGAGGCACCAGCCAGGGTCAGAATAGAGGGATTCAGCCCTCCCCAGGGATTTAGGGGAAGGGAGGAACCAAGCAGAGGATTAATTACAAAGAAGGTCAAGGATCAAAAGTCAGATTAGGGAACAAGATGCCAGAGAGCGAGGAGAACAGACATTGGAGGACGGTAAAAGGGCGGGCACTTGACCATCTTGCTCTAAAGGCCTTGAAAGCCTGTGCACGTTCTCAGGGAGAAGAGACTGCAGCTGAGACCATACAAGCCGTGCACTGAGCTCTGGAGCCCAAGGGGCACTGCTGCGACCCACCAACTGGAGCCTGACGCGCAGAGACGCCCCCTCTCACCTCCAGGTGGGCTGCCCGGCGGCCCCCACACCAAGGGGACTGCGGGCGTCACCAGTTGCCGCGTCGGCAGGGGTCTGTCCCTGCATCATACTGGAAGCCAGATAACTTGCCCAAGGGCACACGGGTCAGGAGGCAGCGAGTCCAGGTGCCGAGGTCCATTCGCGGGAAGCTGCTCCCTCACTTCTTCCGTGGGGCAGGCTTACTCCTCCTTTTCAGTCTGGTTTACAAAAAGAAACAAAATCCACAGTGTTGCTAAGTGATGAACAAACACTCTCTCTGTGCTCAGTTAACAATTTGTAGACTACCTTTGGGGTTATCGCTCTCCTGGGAAATCTAACCTTAGAATCCCTTTTCTCAATTCCCCAATTCTGGTTGTATCTGGCCAAAATAATATATTTTTTTTTTCCTGGCCTGGCTTAGGAAAAAGATATTCTTTTAAAGTTCTTTTATTTTTATATACAATAATTGTTGCTTTTCTGTTTAATCATTGCAGACAATTTTAAAACACATAAAACCAGAAAAGAAATCAAAATATTACTGCATTCCTAAAAACAAACAAACAAACGAACAAAAAAACAAACACCACCCTAGTTTTACTGACCATAGACACAAAGAAATGAATGTATACATATATACGCTTAGGGTATATGAACTCACATTATGAAATTGTGACCATATTGACATGTTTCTATTTTGATGGGGAACAGACTGTGTTCAAGGAGATGAACACCACCAGTAAAAACATTGTAGGTGCAAATGGGAAGCTCAGTCCATTAAGCATCCGACTCTTGATTTTGACTCAGGTCATGATCTTGTGGTTCATGGGATCAAGCCCCACAGCAGGCTCTGTGCTGACAGCATGGAGTCTGCTTGGGTTCTCTCTTTCCCTCTCTCTCTTCACCTCCCCTGCTTATGCGTGCATTCTCTCTCTCTCTCAAAAATAAATAAATAAACTTAAACACACACACACGTACATACACACATTATAAATATGCGGCCCTGGACAATTGCTTGCAAACTTGCTCTCCAACAGCGGGGCTGCATTATATTAACCACAATTTATTTAGACAGCAGAACTCTATGTGGCCACCGTGGAAATGAGGCCATGTCAAATAATTTCGGAACGTCATCAGAGTTCTTAATTTCAAAACACAAATGAGAAAAAAAAACCATCAAGATACATGCATTGGGAATGTACCATACTTCTACACTGAAAACTAAGGGTATGAGAAACACAGCTTTTCCTATAATTTGGGGAGGGGCTAGTTAAAAATTAGAAATAAAGTTCATATTTAGGTGTTAGCATTAACATTTTCCAAAACCCCAAATTATATATCAAGCTAACAAGGCTGGATACCGAGAAAAATAAGTGAAGAAATACGTTACTGAAATTTGTAGAATGAATTGCAGCCTGAGAAGGTTGGAATGCATCCCTTGAAATTTGAGAAGAGAATCTCTTTACATTTGCTGAATTGCCTCCCTGATCTCCAGACGTGGGACTGCCCGTTCCTATTAGACCTCCCCATAAATCACGCTAGATCCAAACGCTGGGTGCTGGCACTCACATGGAAGCCCACAGATGCCAGGCATCACCCTGTGCAGGTAGCAGTGCAATCAGCCACTGTGGCATCTTAGATGGTGTGAGCTAATTTTTTAATTAGCACTCCACTGGCAATGGCAGCCACATGGATACCACTGAGCATGGCCAATTTGTGCAGCAACAGCCCCTAAACTCCCATTCAACCAGGGGAAGCAATGGAGTTAGGGAGGATCCTCTAGTGGCCAAGATTAAACGACACAATGTATCTATTAAATGATCAACTTACCTAAGAGCATGAGATGATGAATTAAGCACTTTATGATGATAACTAATGAGGAAGATATCCTCATTTTACAGATGGGGAAAAAAAATAGCTTTAAAAGAATAACTTTGACAGAAGAGCTCAGACTCAAACCCACATATCAGAGGCCTTGCCCTTCCCGCTGCACCAGAAAGACAGCTAGGTTGCATTTATAGGTCGTATTCAGCCAATAAGGTCAGCCAAGCCCTGAGCCAGACCGAGGCACACTCCAGCAAGAGGCATGCACACCCTTGTGTCTGAAATGCAGCAGTGGAAGTGCCAGATGAGCCAAGGGGGGAGGTGGCCATCTGATCAGCAAGAAGTGTGAAGGCTCTTAAGCCAAAGGGCTATGCTAAGGCTCCCTAGCGCTGATGATAATGACGATTCTGCAGACACAGGAGGGGACTTCTTTGCCTACGTGAAATACTCTGCACATCATCCCCACTGACCAATTCAAAACAGGAAACTAACAGGTAATTATTACACAAAGTCAAACCCTATATAAAATGTCCTAGTCATCTTCCTGTAGCACAGCTTTGAAGAATGAAAATTATAAAGACTGTCCACATAGATAAGCATCTAATTTAGGCTCTAACCCCTTTTAGTAATCCAGAAAGCCAATTTGGCAAAGACTTACTCTTATTAAAATATTTCTCTAAGAAGGAAATATTCTAAGTGAAATAGTAGTTTAAACCATACAAACATTAGGCATACATATTGAAAAAGAATAAAGAAAGAACTATCTGCATTCACAGACAACAGGATTGTCAGAATAGAAAATCCTAAAGTCTATCCCAGAAAAAAAGCTATACCATGTGAGTTTAGCAAGATCACAAGCTCCATGATCAATACCCAAAAATCAATAATATTTTCATACTGGCAATGAACAATTGAAAATTGAAATAGAAAAAATACTATTTTAATAGTACCTAAAAGCATAAAGTGCCTCATCATAAAGCAAACAAAATATGTACAAGATCTATGTGCTGAAAACAAAAAGCAAAAAGGACCTAAATGAATGGAGAGATATACGATGTTCGTGGATTCAATATTGTTACAGTTCTCAGCAGTTTGTTTTATAAACTCAATACAATCTCACTCAATTCTACCAGGATATATTATATAAATGGACTCAATGACCCTAAATTTTGTATGAAAAAGCAGAGGAACTAGAATAGTCACAACCAATTTCAAAAATAAAGAATAATGTTGGCGAATTCACACTAAATTGATTTCAATATTTACTATAATGCTACAGTAATCAAGTTGGTAAAGGAAGGATACATAGATTAACAGAACAGAATAGAAAGTCCAGAAAAAAGCTCACACATTATAGTCAACCGATTCTTTACAAAATTGCAAAAGTCATTTAGTATAGAACCTTCTCAAAAAATGGTTTTGGAACAATTGGATATTCATATGCAAAAAAATGAACTTCAATGCATACTTCACACCATTTACAAAATATTAACTCAAAACGTACAATAATGTAAATGTAAACCTCCAGTTTTAGATTTCTAGAAGAAAACATAGGAGAAAATCCTCATGACCTTGTGTTAGGCAAAAAATTCTTACATACAATACAAGAAGCATGATCTATAAAGGAAAAAAAAGATAAATTGGACTTCATCAAAATTTTAAACTTTAGTTCTTCAAAAGACACTGTTAAGAGAATGAGAAAGCAAGCCAGGCAAGCGACAGACTGGGAAAAAATATTTGCAAAACATGTATTTGATAAATATATTCAATTTGATATATTTGATTATACATTAAAAATACATCCATATATATTTTTTAGACTTCCAAAACACGATAACAAGAAAATAACAACCCACTTTCTACAATGGGCAAAAGACTGAACACGCACCTGACCAATAAATAAATATTACCCATCTTTGGTGGATGATATATAAGTTCTTCCTTTAAAGATGTTCAACATCGTTAGTCATTAAGAAAATATAAAATTAAAACAACGATGAGATAGCACTGCACACCTATTAGAATGGATAAAATTTTAAAACCTGACAGTACCAAGTGCTGGATGGCAGCCTACATTGCTAATGGGGATACAAAATAGTACAACCCTTAGGAAGACAATTTAGCAGTTAACGTATGGCCCAGCAATACCAGTTCTAGGTATTTACTCAAGAGAAAAGAAAATTTACACTCACATGAATGTTTACAGCAGGTTTATTCTAACCATCAAAAACTGGAAATACCTTAAATACGCTCCAAGTGGTTAGTGGAGAACTATGATAGGTACATGCATATAATGGAATACTACCCAGTGATAGAAATTTTAAAAACTGCTGTTTTGTGCAGCACCATGGTTCAATCTCAAATGCATTATGCTAAGGGAAAGAAGCCAGACTCAAGAGGGTACATACTATATGATTCCGTGTATATGGCATTTTAGACATAAGACAAAACTGTAGGGACAGAAGACAGATTGGTGGCTGTCAGGGCTTGGGGACTGACTGCAAAGAGGAAGTATGAGGGAAATTTGGGGGAGAGGGTGATGAAAATACTCAACGTCTTGATTGGGGTGGGAGTTACATGATTGTGTGCATAGAACTATTTACTGAAAAGGTCAAATTCTACATGCAAATTATATTTCAATAAACCTGATTTGTATAGGATATGTGTGTGAGGGTGTAGTACACATATATACGTGACACTTGGGGGTCCATGGCTTCCTCCTTTACCTGAATGCAGGTAACTGACCTGTGACTGCCCAAAAGCTAACACTTAACAAGCTAAGTGATATTATGAGCATAACCCTGCTTATACCCAACCGCCCCCGGCCTGCTCTCTGTTATTTTCCAGTGAGACTCAGCTGCCTGGAAACCGACATGGTGAAGACAGATGGTTGGATTCATCCAAAGTTAGAGTTTTTCCAAAAATATGAGACAGATATTCAGAGGGTAGGGGGGTGTAGGGTATTTTTGAAAGAGATTAAAATGTTGAGCCATGGCTTCTAAGTTGGAGAGGGAGGAAAGGGAAGAAAGGAGTCTGAATAGACATTTTTTTCGGAGAAGCCAGAAGATGGCCAACAGGTCCATGAAAAGATGTTTAACATCACTAATCATCAGAGAAATGCAAACCAAAACCGCATGAGAGATCACTCACACCTGTTAGAAAGACTGTTATCAAAAAGACTGGATATAACACACGTCGGTAAAGATGTGAAGAAAAGGCGACCTTTGTGCACTGGTGGTGGGACTGTAAATTGGCACGGCCACTACGGAAAACAGCATGGAACTTCCTCAAAATATTTTTTAAAAACTACAATATGGTCCAACAATTTCATTTCTGGGTATTCATCCAAAGAAAATGAAAACATTAACTCAAAGAGCTATATGCACCTCCATGTTCCCTGCAGGATTATTTACAATGCCCCAGATATGGAAACAACCTAAGTGTTCATCAATGGGTAAATGGATAAAGAAATTGGGACTTACATATACCATCGAATATCATTCAGTCATAAGAAAGAATGGTCGCCATTTGCAACAACACGGATATACCATAAGAGCATCGCACTAAGGGAAATAAGTCAGAGAAAGACAAATACCAAACTCAAAGAGAACAGATTGGTAGTTGCCAGAGGTGGAGGATTGGGGGGAAGGGGGTAGGAGAAATGAGTGAACTTGGGTTCTTTTTAGTTCGATAAATTGAATAATTTATAATACAACACAATAAATATAAAAATCAAACTATCGAGAGGGAGAAAAGGGGGGGCAGCCTGGTGAATGGGGAAGGGAAAGCAAGGGCCAAGCACTAGGAGTGCCTGGTGAGGTTTAAGAGCGGTTGTGCGGGCACATTTGACAACGCAAGCCAGGAGAAGAGCACACTGGATGTGGAGTTGGCTGCTGCGGCTGGCGATCGCGGACGTGGTCCCTCGTTTCCCTGCTTGGAGAAGAAACTCCGTAAAAACAAAAGATTCATATGCAGCTCCACGGATCAGAGCCCAGCAGGCCCTCAGTACTTCCCCCGCCTGGTCTCTGGTACTCAAAACTCTAACCTTCTCACCCACCCCCAGCTCTCTCATCCTTGGGCAGGACTTGCCTTCGTCTCAGTGACCACTAACGGGTCCCTCTCATTCCTTTGCAACACCGAATGGCTTCTCCTGCTCCCAGCAAAGGCCAGTCCCTCCACACATCCTATGAAGGAGCCTTACTCTGCTAACAATCTCCATTCCCCTCCTTGTTTCCGGTCTCACTCTCGTCTCCATACCGCTTCCCACTAACGCTTACTGTGCTCTGAGTTATAGAAAAAAATAGAGAAGTAACATTGGCCGTCATTTGTTGGGGGGAAATTTGGAGCTTAAGACGGTGCTTCGGTTTTCAATGTGGTTGCTGGGAGGGACAGTACCGTTTCTTGCTGAGATAGTAAATAAGAGGGAAGGGCGAGTCCTTGTGGGAAAGGAGTCCAGTGGAGATGGTTCGGTTTGGCAACATCCGAGTTGATCTGCTGGGCAAATGGGCCCATCGATGAGTTTAATGTCAGGGCCCTGGTAAGGTTTGAAAGTCAGCAATGCACCAGTCACAAGAGAAGAAAACATTGGCCAAGCAGCAGGCTCAGGATAAAACCCCAGGGGATCCCAAGGTTTAGCAATTAGCAGAAATGCAAGAATTCACAATGCAGGCAGGAGAAAAGTTCACGCAGTGAATTAGGAAATAGAGGGCTCATGAAATAGAGCAGAGCATTTAAAGGTATCTTTTTAAATGTTTATTTGTTATTGAGAGAGAGAGAGAGACAGAATGTGAGCAGGGGAGGGGCAGAGAGAGAGGGAGACAGAGCTGGAAGCAGGCTCCAGGCTCTGAGCTGTCAGCACAGAGCCCGATGTGGGGCTCGAACCCCTGAACCTTGAGATCATGACCTGAGACAAAGCCAGATGCTTAACCGACTGAGCCACCCAGGCGCCCCTAAAGAGAGAATTTAATGACTGGGTGAGACTGAGTGAGTGAGTAGCCAACAAATTTAACAGACGGCACCACTGATATAAAGACTGAATTGAGCCTTCATCAAGCAAAGCAGCACAAAGACCACAGGAAGGCTGTTAAAGCAGATGCTGCCCGTCCCTGGCCCCTCGCCTGTGCCCCCGTGTGCACACTGGCTGAAACTCTAGATGCCTTCCTCGGCCTGGGGGCTGTTTCCTGCTACAGCAGCTCACTTTGCCATCCGCCTGGCAGGCCAGAAGTGTCAAGGAAGTAACACTGCCCTCAAGGCAGAATCGGTCGGCCAGTGACTGGCGGCCTGGTGTATAAACGCCCGGCTCCTTCGCTCCTTGGATGGAGAGCTAGCAGGCTTACGCCCCAGGAGCCCACAGTGAGAACTGGTTTGATGACACTATCATCTGCTTCCCTTTCTGTGTCACTTCCTCGTTTCTCCAGCCTCCCCCCCACCCCCAAGTAAACAACTTGGCCTTGCATTGTTGCTTCTGGAGGAACCTGCACGGGAGAAATTTCAGTGAGGTGCTACAGGGAGAATCAGGCGCAGTCAGCTGAGGAAATGCAACGTAGAGAAGTAAAGGTGATGAATTTATACGACCTTTTTTAAAATTTGCCTGAGAAGGGGAGAGAGAAGAGAGGGCCAGAGACAACTCAGTCATCAAGAGACAATTGAGCATGTTTAGAAGCGAAAGTACTTTCTCTTTAGACAATAGAAAAAGGCTACCGTTGGGGAGGCGCAGCAAGATGCTGGAGGAAACACGGCGTGGGGGGCGGGGGGGAGGAAGACCACGCAGATCACACATGGGGGGTTGACCTCATCAGGAGAAAATGCTTCCCGCTCTGGGACTGACAGAAAGGGTTTAAAGACATATGCATATCCTGATAAACATGTTGGGGCCAGTGGAGGCAAACTAGTCTGGAGAGAGGCTGGTGCTCATCCATTCACGGTGGCACCAACCTTTCGGGCTACGGGCCCCTAGCTGTGCTCAGCAGCTCTCTGTGGCCGCGGCCGGGCTTAGCAGCTGGAGGCTGGAGCATGTGGGGCAGCAGCTTGATCTAGGTGAGGGGCTGGTGGGATGAGTGTGGCCAGAGGATGGGCAGCAATGGCATTGAGGCTGTTAGAGAGAGCGGCCAACCGTGTGCCCTAGACTGGGGACATGGAACCAGGCAGGAGCTGTCCAAATGGAAGAGCTCACAAAGCTCATGGGCCCAGAGACCCCTCTGGCTAACCTGGGCCCTGAGCGCCTGCTCTGCACAGGCACTGTGCTATGGAGACCGGCACCACGTGTAGACGCCCGCTCCTGGACAGGAAGGGATGCATGCCTTAGGTAGAGCAAGACTCGAGAGTTCATTCATCCGAACTCATGAAAGCAATGATGCTCTCTGAAAAGCAGGCAGACACCCCTACCTAACAGTCTGAACCTCAACCCCGGTACCCGGTGCTGTCAGTGAGCCCGCTCAGAGCCTCGGCGTAATTGCTCTGGGTCAGCACTCTTTGGAAGTAAGTACCAGCTTGTCAAATATGTAAGCATTTAGAATTGCATTGTTGTTCGGCAGTGCTGATAATTCCAAACAAACTTGAAACTATAGTGTTATAGACAGATGACAGATAGATAGATAGATAGACCGACATAGACATAGACATAGATATACATATATCTTCTTCCACAGTGTCAAGGGGAAAGTAGGGTGGTTTCTACTCCCTTACCAATGTAACCAGCATGTAGTCATTCAGTGGGTGCATTTGTCTTAACCTTTAGAAGCGATGCCCTGTCACGCCTAGCCCAGGACAGTGCATGGTCAGTAAAACACCGAGCCCTGCTTGCTTCAACTTGGCACTCAAAGCTAAGCACTCTGTCTCTGTAAGACCAAATTCTGGGGAGAAGCTGAGAGCCACTTAGAACTTTACCCCCTTGCAATACAGTTATCTTTCCTGGGCTTCGATTTCATCACCTGCTGAAGTGAAACGAGAAAGAAAAAGCAGCTGGAGGAGGAGAAGGACCAGGCAGGTAGGACCCCTGGATGCGGGCTGGGGATGGAGGCAGCCGAGCTCGGGGCGGTTCCTGGAGGGAAGAGAAGCAGCATCGAGGGAGGGACCGCTCAGAAATCCCATCTGAGCAGCTGGACCGGGGCGAACGTCATTTTCTTTGATTGCCCCGAGCTTGGTGCATTGCTGTGCACATGGTCTCGATGAATAGGCTAGAAAATACATGTGGAGAAAGACTGGTCCTCCAAGCTTCTGGTGTGCGGGGCCCAGTCTGGTACAAGACATTCGGTGAAGGGATGAGTCAAAGGCACACACAGCACTGCCCAGAGATGTGCGCCTGGTCCCCGTCACTCACAGACCCCAGTGGCTTCCACAAATCCACAGATCCTCTGCTCCCAAAGCAGAGCCCTGAGGAGCCAGAAGAGGCTTGGCCCCGGAAACATGTGTCAACCCTAAAGGCAAGGGCGACCTGTGAATCCTAAAATCTTGAGGAACTGAGAGCATAAATTAAAAGGGAGATGCCAGACCTTCCTCCCATCAGATATGAGAATGTTCCATAGGCTGCAAGGAATGATACCAATCAGATCCTAAGACTTGAATATTCTCTAGTTTTTAAGATCTATCCAAGGGAATTACGAAGGATCCAAAAGGTTTCTTCACTATTTGTTTAACCTTTAAATGTCAGAACTCGGGGATGGCGCCATCTCAGAAAGCAAGTCTGCTTCAGAAAATCCTGTTTGACCCTTTCTCTAAGTGCAGTTTAGTCACTCTGCTTAAGAGTGACTTTTCCCCCTTTAGCCTTCCCCTCACCCCTTTAGTTTGGGAGAGCCAACGAGCATCAGCAGAGGGAATGAACCTGTGGTGAAGCAATGGCTCCAGCGCATCCCCTCAGGGAATCTGAGAAGGAAAAATGAGTCTCTCAGGAAGGGCCCAAATGGTGCATCCTGTGTCATGGGGCACCGTGAGCAGAGGCTTCTGGGTCCCCCCATCCCGGGTGAGCGACAAGCTGAGGAGGCAAGGCCAGCCTGATAGCCACTGAGAAAGTTAACTGAGGGAATCAGATCAGACACAGCATTTGGATGTCCTTGAGTTTAGCTGGGCACAGACAGATGAACTTGGCCTTCACAGGCTTCCATCTACCGTCCACGTCCTGTCTGAACTCCCAGTCACCCAAGGAGCCACCGCACAACTCACCGCAAATGGTGGCTTGAAGCCACCCCCACAGATGACCTTCCTCGTATCCGATTTGTTTCCTCTACTTCTCACACTTCCTAACCACTGCCGTCAATCACAGCTCACCTGGCCAGGCTCCCTGGACTCGGGCTCCTTGGGAGACCATGATTAACGGCTCGGTCACCCAGCATACAACTTCCTATTCCGGAGTTAGAGACTGGCAGCCTGTTACCTCTCTCACAAATGAACCTCGCCTGATCTTGCATATTTTTAATGCTCTCGCTTTTGGTGCCATGTTGGTGGCCCCCTCCACATGTCTTTACCGCACATCACAGATAATGTGGGTCATTTATTTATGCATCGTTTTGGTCAGTGCTTCTCAAAGGGCGGTCTGCATTCCAACGGAGTCATTATGCTCGGGTGGAAGTGCCACTTATTGGAAATGCAGATCTCCAGATCTCATGGGTCACTCAAGGAACTGGATTCTCTGGGGGCCTCCATGATTCGCTCCTCATTTGATTCTTCTGCAGAGTAAATCGGTAAACAGCAAGGGACACGCACACTCTGTAACAGGCTATGCAGAGTAAGTATGAGAATCTCAAATACAATTAGCCCTCACCATTAACCTTCAAAGCAGCTTCATTTCCAAATGTTAAAAGGACTAAAAAATTGGTCTGTCATGTGTGTGGGCAGGGAGTATATAGGAAATCTCTGTGCCCTCCAATTTGGTGTGACCCTAACACACCTCTAAAAATGGAGTCTACAAAAAAAAAAAAAAAAAAAAGCTGACCCACCTAAGATGAGACATACAAATGCATCTCTGGCTCACCTTCTCTCTGCATAGTCTCCTTTTTATTCTCTACGTACCCTAGACTAACCTCCTCTCTGAAGCCCCAGATGGGCTGAGCCCTGCTCCAGGCTCCCATAGCCCCAGTGCACTTACTGATTATGACAATATTAAGGTATTAAGGTATGTACGTCCTACACTGTGACCATCTACTCCCTTGTTTCATCCTGGTGAGTTACCACTGACTTTTCACTGCTGTATTCCCATCCCCCCACCATGATACATGGAACCCTGGGGAATGCTATCAAGATCGTTGAATGATGGAATGAGTGAATGAATGAATGAATGAATGATGTTGCCACTGAAATGAACAGCAGCTGAAGTGTTTCAGGAGGACGGGTGGAGGACCTGGCCGAACCTCTCCTTTTCTACACATGCTCAGTTATCCCTAGAGTCGCCCTTCTTGTCCACAAGGCACAGCGACGGAGGGCCTCCTTTGCACGCTCTATTTCTGGGGTGGGTACTCTGAGTTGATAAGGCAATCACTTGCAGTCCTCACAGACCAAAGAAGCAATGGCTACTGTCCCTTGAAGTACTGCTCTCCAGCTCTATGAGGAAAACAGCAGCCACACTAGGTATTTCAAACAAGGGGATTTAATGCAGGGAATTGACACCGGGTTGGCAAGGCCGAGAGAGGGCCACTGAGGGAACCCAGACGTTAGTAAACACAGGAAGCAGCTACTAACCTTAGGGCGGGGCAACAAAAGGGAAGAGACGGTGTTACCAGAACCTAGAAGCTTTGACGGGGGACCCCCCACGGCTGGTGCCCGGCCCTCTCTGGGGGCTGCTGCGCGGCGGCTGCTTGGACTTCTGAGGGGGCCGCTGCTTGGCTGGTGGTGGTCGGACCTCTGGGCGGGGGCGCGGTTGACGCTCGGACCTCGGAGGGGACCGTGGCTTGGCAGGTGCTCTGACCACCGCGGGGGGTGCCGCTGGCTGTTGCTTGGGCTTCTTGGGGGATGTTGCCCGGCGGCTGGTGCTGAGGGGGCCAAAAGAAGCTGGAGGCTGGAGCCGTGGCTCTCCTCGGCTGCCTAAGGGATGCTGGCAGGAGCTGGGCACAGGGAGGCAGGCCCTGCACCCCCACCTTCCGGGGCCCCGGCCGGCGCCCGCTCACCTGGTCTTCTGGCAGGCACAGCAGATCCAGTCCTCTTCTTTCTTCTGGTAGAAGCAGCCACTTCTACAGATGCTGTACTTCCGGTCCACGATCTCGCGTTTGGAGTTGAGGAAGGTGAAAGGCGGGCAGCAGTGTATGCTGAAGTGCTCTGAAAACTTCTGGTTCTTGGAGAGTCTGGGGCCCTCCTTCACCGTTTTCTGACTCATCTCACTGGAAATCATTGATGCGAGGAGAGGAGGGGAGAGACACGAAATAGCACATCAGGCAGGGAGCTTTCGACTGGAGGAGCCCACTCCCTGCTATTCCCGGGGTCCAAAATTCACATTCAACCTCGTCCTCCACTCTGAATCTGAAAGATCCACTTCTGGCCCAGCTCTATGGAAAGGGATTAAGGGTTTATTCATTTTTATGTGCCTACTTTTTAATTTTGCTTTCTGAAAATGGACACTTTCTTACGTATGTGTCAATGACCCATTTAGGATAGGAAAAATATTGCAAAACCAAACATTCCTGTGGAAAAATAATATTCTAGGTTTCAGAAAGAACTCTTCTTTAAAATAATGATAGTAAGAATAGTTTGGTACTAAAGCTGTGGTTACTATTCATACACACATATACTGCACCCTCATGAAAAAGAACAATTGACATGTTTGCATCTCACAAACACAACGTTAGACAAAAAAACCCTGAACACAAAGGAATACCAGCTGTATGCCTCAGCTTACATGAGGTTCAAACACAGGCAAAGCCAGTCTGTGGTGCTAGAGATCAGAACATAGCAATGTTTGGAGAAGGTGAGGTCCAGCTAGGAAGGGGCATCAAAGAACCTTCTGGGGACAGAAGATGTCCTGGGTCTTGATCTAAGAGGTACAAATTCAGTGAGCTATGCACTTAATTTTTGTGCGTCTTACTGTTTACTTCAGTTAAAAAGAATGAGGAGAAGGAAGAAGACTGGGAGGAGGTGGGAATCGAAGAGGAATTTGAGTCTTGGAAACAACTCCCAAACAGCAGTAGAAAATTTAATTACCGCAACATCCTTTTGAGGAATGTGACAAATGCGAATGTAACAAATGCAGTAATGGTCCCACCAAACACAACAACAGTGTCGCACACTGGGCACATAAGTGACTTTTTTTTAAAAATATATTTTTATTTATTTCTAGGAGAGAGAGAGAGAGAGACAGCGTGAGCAGGGGAGGGTCAGAGAGAGAGGGAGATACAGACTCTGAAATAGGCTCCAGGCTCTGAGCTGGCAGTCAGCACAGAGCCCGACGCGGGCCCGAAGCCAAGAACCGCGAGATCATGACCTAAGCGAAAGTCGCACCCTTAACCGACTAAGCCACCCAGGCGCCCCAATAAGTGACTGTTAATCAATAAGAGTTGACAGATCCACACGGGCGACGCGCATACATTAGCCAAGGAGAGTGTCCTTGCTGCCGACAAACCCAAGGTCAAGTTAAACACACAGCTGTGCTATGTGTAATGACTCACAGTGTGATGGTGAGCATTAGAAGTACGTACAAAGGCCGAGGGAAGTGCACTGAGAAGGCGTGAATTATTTGAAGACAGAACAGATGACCTGGGTTTTAAGGATGAATATACTGGAAACAACTGCGTTACTCTGAGGGGATATTTTCATTATTGTGGCTTTGGATTATGCTCTCTTCTGCAAATAGAAACGAGGGCTGGGGCGCCTGGGTGGCTCAGTCGGCTGAGCATTTGACTTCGGCTCAGGTCATGATCTCATACTTTGTGAGTCTGAGCTCCACGTCAGGCTGACAGCTCAGAGCCTGGAGCCCTGCTTCAGATTCTCTCTCTCTGCCCCTCTCCTGCTCGCACTCTGTGTCTTTCTCAATAAATAAATAAATAAATAAATAAATAAATAAATAAATAAATAAATAAATAATAAGCATTAAGAAATGAGGGCTGAGTTAAGAAATGAGTGCAGTTAAGAAAACAAAATACTTTTTTCTTTTTTTTTTTTTTTTTTGCAGTTTGGTTTGAATAGTCCAAAGCATGCACTACACCTGTTAAGTGTGCTGCAAACTTTCTTTCCTGGTGTTTCTCCTGCTTTTCCATGAAAAAATAATTCTATGTAATTAAGTTTCTCAGTTCTTCACCATTCATCAGCTTCTGTACATAGTGAGGTATATCCCACTGTAAAAGAAAAGTCCCTCTCGATCCCACTTTCACATCTATTTTCCTGTCTACAGCTCCTCCTCTTTATAGGCAAAGTTTTTGAAAAAGTATCAGTGCTCTTTGTCTCCATTTCTACATCTGTCCTCAGGGGACTCCAATCCGGCTTCTGCTCCTTTCATCCCAAAGAAAATGGTCTCCATAGCCCCCCCCTAGAGGTTGTCTTTTTTCATCCCTCCCTCCATCCAAAGGCTTCCCTTCCTGTCACACCACATTCTCCTAGAGTCCCTCTGTCTCTAGCCCCTTTTTATCCTTTGGATAAAGATTCATCTACTTTTATCCAAGACTTTTAATGTTACAGTTCTCTGAGGTACAGTAAACGCTAAGTGATTTATGATTTATGATTATGATTCAACCATTCAATTCAGCACTTATCATACACTTAGGTCAAGCCACCACAGTGCTCAGCTGCTCATGGACACAGAGTTGAATCGTGCTTAGTCCAGTCCTCACAAAAGTTATCCACAGTCTCCCACAGGGGAGACAGGCAAGGATGCCCATGGGGTGTTGATGGCCGCAACACCCACTTATTGGGTGTGAGCATCTACAAGATCCTAAAGGAGCTAAGGGGATGGAAGCCCGATGTAAGCCCGCTGACACTGAGCTCACAGTGTAGACGTCGGCAGGCAGACATGAGAATGCCTGGGTAAAACGCTCTGGAGGGTCCACAGGAGAGGGGCGACATGCCGGGCTGAGGAAGCAGGTGAAACATCCTGGGGAGAAACATTTCATCTCACCCGAAGATTTGGACAGTCAGAGATGAGGGTATTTGGAGGGGTGAGAATGGTTGGTACCTAAGCAAAGACAAAGAGGGGTCAATTACAGCGCCCTGAGAGCCCGCCCTGCCTGCAGTGCAGGGTGGGAGAGGAGAGGGTGGCCAGATGCAGGTGATGAGGCAGGACGGAGTTACCTGTCGCAGTGAAGGACCCGGCCCTGGTGACCGGGAGCGCCATCGTGCCATCAGCCCACCAGAAGTCTAAATGGATGAGAAGGAGTGGGATCATCTCATCGTCTGGAATACCGTGAGATTAAGGCACTCAGGACATTCGGGCGGAAGGAGGGCATCCAAAACGCAGCGGCCAGAGCCGCCATCTTGAGAGGCCTTCACCTCTGGAAGAAGCACAGCCTTGGGAATGGAAGTGATGAGTAGGCACTGAGCAAGGAGCCAGGCCAGGGAAGGCTCCGGGAGGGGTAGTGGGCCTACCTTCCTGCTTCAGGGCGAGGGGCAAGAGGAGAAAGAAGGGCAGAGGCAGCCTGAGAGGCGAGAGGAGGAGCAGCCTCTTAGAAGAGAAATTTCCAACTTTGCAGAGAAGATGGTCAACAGTTCCCAAGGAAACCCTTAGTGCCAACAGGCATTTGTAGAACAATGAGAAACTAAAGTTGATTTTTAGGGTCTGATTCATTGTAAAATCCTTAAAGAGCTGCCAAATCCTCACTCAAATCCTGCACAGTGTGGCGAAAAGTTCAGCTCAAGTTTGAAAATAATGAAACACCCCCAGGCTAACCTAGAAGTCATTTCTTTCAGCACATGGAAACAATGTTACCCAGCTTTTCACAGCCAATCCAGACACCCCCCAATTCCCCCAGCTTTCTGGAATCCTCTTTTCCCAAACGGGTCAGGCAGGCATTCATCACAAATAGCAGAGAACCTAGCACTTGCCCTAAATTTTTACGAACGACTGGCATGGGGTATGAGGGAGATTTAAAGTCTCTTGACTCTGAATTCCTGCTCTGACTGAATTCTCGATTCCTCCCCACCTGATGTGATGCCTTGGGCCACTCCGTGCCTGTCCAGACCTGCACCCAGACATTTCTTCCCCCAGCATATCCAGGGAAATTTCTCGAATTTTCAGTCCATGACTTTTCTCGCCCTCTACTGTCCCCCACCACATCCAGCAGGACACGAGTTCTAACCACAAACAACAGCAGAGGAAAGAACCCACATTTACTGAGCACCCACTGTCTGGTGGCTGCTTCCTACACTTCACCTCCTTTTATAACACAAGCATTTTCACTAACAAACTAAAGGTGAGAGAAGCTGCAAAACATGACCAGCTTCAGAAAGCCAGAAAGGGGCAGCCAGGGGACAGGAGTCCGGGCCCGTGTGGCTCACCGTCCCAGTCCTTTGACCCGGTCCAACACTCTCTGGGCCCCGGTGTGCTCAACCCCACCGTCCCCAAAAGCCTGGACCTTGGGGGACTGGAAATGGGCCAGAGAATGGGATAAGGCTGCATAGGCACAAGGGTCTAGTCTTGGGCTGAAAAAGACTGGGAGTTGGGGAGATCGCTCCCTGAAGGAGGAAGGGTAGAGAATGGGCCTGGGGACGTCACACAGGATGGTGGCCTCGACCTCCCTAAAGAGGTGCGTGATGGGGCACGGGAATGTAAACTCCTGAAGGCAGCGGGACCCACGGGTGCCTCCTCTGTTCCTCCCCAGTTGGCCCTTAATGGGTTTTAAAATCTATATTTGCTATTGACAATTAGAAAGTGTTGATGGATCAAAATAACAAAAAGTCCTAAATTTGTATCCCATAGTTAACCACTCACAAAGTATTTAAACTTTTTTCTTTGATGATATTTACATATAAATATACAGTTAATAAAAAGCAGGACCATAACTTACATACTCTTCAGATTTATATACTTGGAAAATCATCCATTTTGTTTAAGTTTTATGGATATACACATTATTTATAATATTCTTATGCTTTTTAAATCTGTGATAAATTTTATAGGTGCAGTCCCCTTTATAATCCATATCATTTATTTGCATCTTGTCTCATTTTTCTTGATTAATCTTGCCTGTAGTTTTCCTACTTTGTTATTCTTTTCAAAAACAGGCTCTTGGTTTTCTTGGTTGTCTTTGCTCTTTTTTTCTAATTCATTAATTTCTGTAGGCATTTATTATTTCCTTCCATTTTTTTTTTTAGATTTATATTCCTGGGAGTTTTTTCCCATACTCTTTTTTCTTTTAAGTGTATTTATTTTTAAGTAATCACTACACCCATCATGGGGCTCAAACTCACAACCCTAAGATCAAGAGGCACCACACCCTTCTGACTGAGCCCACCAGGCACCCCTGTCCATTCTTGAGTCAAACATTTCTCACATATGCTTTTATGGCTACGACTTTTCCAACAAGTGCAATCTTAGCTACATACCATAAGTATTACTGTAAGCCATTTTTGCTTCATTTTAAATATGACTGAGTTCTTTGATTTGTCCATTACCCTTAAAAATCTGTTGCAGAGTTTCCAAGTGTGCATTGACGTCTCATTTTAATGCATTCTAGTCAGGGAAAGTGGTCTGTATGATAATGACTCTTTGATAATTGTTGAGATTTGCTTCATGACCTTGTTCATAGTCAGTATTTTTAAATGTTCCACATGCACTTGAAAAGACTGTGATTTCCAGAACAATTTGGATTCTCCATTCTTGGGCATAGCAGCCATCTTGAATCACGGCTCAGCCCCGCGAGGAAGCCACCTTGGGGAGCGCAAAGACTGGAGGAGCCTGAGCCTGAGCCTGAGGGCCCTGACAGGAGCTGCTGTTCTAGGCCGGACTCTTGAACACTGAACACCTTTTTTTATATGACAGACACACAACCTGCACCTCCTTTAAACCACTATTATTTCAGTTAAAAGCAGGCAAATACAACTCAAATTAATATGTTCAGTGTCCTTATCTAGAAGAGGGTGTCTTAGTCCATGAGGGCGACTATAACAAAATAGTATAAACTGGGCGGTTTATTAGCAACAAAAATTTATTTCTCAAAGTCTTGGAGTTTGGGGAACCCAAGATCAAGTCGCCAGCAGATTCAGTGTCTGGCGGGAAGTCCCCTCCTAGTTCAGAAATGGCATTTTTCTTGCTGTGTCCTCATGTGGCAGATGAGCAAGGGGCTCCCTACGGCCTCTTGTATGAAGACACTAGCTCCACCCATTAGGGCTCCGCCCTAATGACCTCACCACTTCCCGAAGGTCTGTCCTAACACAACCACACTGGAGATTAGATTTCAACACATGAATTTGGGGGACACAAACATTCAGTCCATAACAGAAGGGAAGAACAATGAAAATAATGCTTCAGGGGCGCCTGGTTGGCTCCGTCGCTAGAACGGGCATGTGACTCTTGATCTCAGGGTGGGGAGGTTAAGCCCCACCTTAGGCATGAAAAGTTTTTAAAATAATGCTTAAATCAGCAGACCCGTGAAGATACTAAGTAGGCAGAGAACGTAGCACTGTACCTAATGTAAATAATGTGCTTAATAGGTTCCATTCCCCTTTCACTGAGAATTCATTCAAAGGAGTCATTCTACTGACTTGTCAGACACATTCTCTGAGAATCTCTGCGTGTATCTCTGATGATATTTAATTCAAACATTAATTACATCTTTACTTACATTAGTGGCTAAAGCCAAATCATTATAAACACTACATGATGTTTGCACAAAAGATGTCACCTAACTGTGGGGCGCCTGGGTGGCTCAGTCAGTTAAGCGTTTGACTTCACAGCTCAGGTCATGATCTCATGGTCCACAAGTTTGAGCCCCACGACGGGCTCTGTGCCAACAGCTCAGGGCCTGGAGGCTGCTTTGGATTCTATGTCTCCTTCTCTCTCTGCTCCTCCCCTACTCGCACTCTGTCTCTCCTCCTTACCCCCAAAATTAAGAAAATTAACTTTAAAATTTCTTTAAAAAGATCTCACCTAATTGCACAGCAAAGATAATATGAACTGTCTAGCAGGAAGAAGAATTTTAATTTGAAACTGTAAAATACAGTCTCCAGACTTTCCAGAGGTTTCTGTGTCCTCTGAAACTAAAGAGGAGGGAGCTCCTGGGTGGCTCAGTTGCTTGAGCGTCCGACTTTGGCACAGGTCATGATCTCCCGGTTCGAGGGCTGGAGCCCCGCGTCTGGCTTTGCACTGGCAGCACAGAGCCTGCTTGGGATTCTCTGTCTCCCTCTCTCTCTGCCCCTCCCCTGCTCATGCTTTCTCTCTCTCTCTCTCTCTCTCAAAAATGAATACACATTAACAAATGTTTAAAGCATGAGAGAGGAGGGAAAGTAAAGCAGGTATTTGAAGAAGGAGAAAAAGGAAGTGAAGGAGAGGAATCAAAGAGAGAACAAGTACCTTCCCCCCTCCCCTCGCTGTTTATTGAACACGTGCTCTGTCCCAGGTGCTTTATGGCCATCATTTCCGACTTCCACAAGAACCCTTCTAGGGAGCCCCTCCTTAATCCGTTTTAGATGAGGAAACTGAGGCCCGAAGAAGTAAACTCTCCAAGATCATACAATACTACTACTAATAAAAGTGCAAACTCATCACAGACAATATGGCTAATTGGCTGCCCAGCACCCACTCTCCCCTTCAATAAGAAACCTGGATTTTGTTCGGCACCCTAATGTGTAGAGTTAAATACGTACAACAGTGTGATCACATTCTGGCCAATGAGATATAGGCAAAAGTCCACGAAGAGCCTGACCTTTCTTTAACAATAGGCTTTATTCAAAAAGGGACTGTTCCGGGGCGCCTGGGTGGCTTAGTCCGTTGAGTGTCCAACTTTCGCTTAGGTCATGATCTCGCGGTTTGTGGGTTCGAGCCCCGCGTCGGGCTCTGCGCTGACTGCCAGCTCAGAGCCTGGAGCCTATTTCGGTGTCTGTGTCTCCTTCTCTCTCTGACCCTCCCCTGCTCACGCTGTCTCTCTCTCTCTCTCTCTCTCTCTCTCTGTCTCCTAGAAATAAATAAAAATATTAAAAAAAAACAAAAAACAAAAAGGGACTGTCCCCTGGTGGGTTCATTCAGCCCAACTCAGCTGTCCACGGCTCCCAGAGGGGAAGATTCTTTCAAGTCGTTGGAGCCATAGGACGCCTTCCCCCTGCCTCCTACCCACCCAACAATTACATGGCAAAACACCTTCATCGTCTTTGCTGAAAGGCAAGTCACTTCTAAACTTTCCAGAGCCTTCCCTTCCCCCAAAGAGAAATGATCGCTTCTCCCTCTTTCAAGCGCCAACCTTGTGTGCTATACATAATTTTAAGGAAGGATCTGGAAATTTTATGTCACTCCTACTGCTTCACTACCTCTTTACATTGTCTGTCCTTGGAGCCTGGTTCAGTGCCTGATTCAGAGCAGGTGGTCAGTTGCTGCTTGATTAAAACGAGAGAATGAAGAGGGCGTTTCTCACAGGTGCTGCCTGTCCCCTGATGCTCCAGCAGTCGCCACGTCCCCGCAGGGACCTCTGCTCTGGCCCGGGCACCAGAATCTGTTCCATGAGAAGGGCGACACCGGAAGGGACCTTTGCAGCTGACCTTGAAAGTGATAAGACTGGGCTCTTTAGGGAAAAAAAACATTCTAAAAGACTGGTGAACCCGCTACGACTCTTCTTAATTCATGCAAGTCAATTAGCAAGCTTTAGTCAGCAGACACATTTAATTACACATTTTAGAGATGGCACTAGCATCTCTGTGTAACTACCAGCTGTGTTTAAACACAGCTTCACTATTCCCTAAGGAGACTCCAGGTGGCTGTGAGGACCGAAACGTAAGGTGGATTCTCCTGGATGGAGCCAGAGTGCATTATGCTAAGCAGAATAAGTCAATCAGAGAAAGACGAACCATATGATTTCATTCACATGTGGAACTTAGGAAACAAAACAGATGAACATATGGGAAGAGAGAGGGGAAGAGAAGAGAGGGAAACAAGCTACAGGAGACTCTCAACGACAGAGAACAAACTGAGGGTTGATGGAGGGAGGTGCGTGGGGGGTGGGCTTCACGGGTGATGGGCACAAAGGAGGGCACTTGTCGGGATGAGCCCTGGGTGGTGTATGTGATGAATCACCGAATTCTCCTCCTGAAACCAACACTGCGCTGTGTGTTAACTAAAATTTAAATTTAAGAAATAAATTTAAAAACTAAAATGGACTTTGGGGGCGCCGGGGGTGGGGCTCAGTCGGTTAAGCGTCCGACTTCGGCTCAGGTCATCATCTCACGGTTCGTGGGTTCGAGCCCCGCGTGGGGTCCTGTGCTGACAGCTCGGAGCCCGGAGCGTATTTCAGATTCTCCTTCTCTCTCTGCCCCTCCCCCACTCGTGCTCTGTTTTTCTCTTTCTCTCAAAAATAAATAAAGATTTTAAAAATTTTAACATTTAAAAAATAAAGGAATAAAATGGATTGTCTTCCTTCCGTCCATCCTCCTTTTCGACCATGCTTTCTTACAAGAGAATTACAGTTATTTAATGGAAGTGGAAAGCGGCCCTTGCCCTGGGAAGACGATGGCAGGAGGGAGCTGGCGTGTCGTGGCCGCACACTCCCCACAGCCACACGGGAGCACAGGACGCCCAGCGTGGAAGTGGGCACGGGCCCTGTGAGGCGATGCACACCCGCACCTGGGAAACACACTGGCCCTTCAGTGCCCGGCGGTCGGACCCCCAGAGCGCTGAGCGAAGGCCTGCACTTACCTTGTTTAAGGAACTCGACACGGAAGCATCAGGGCAGGAGGCCCAGGTGAGAAGTCTGCCTCCCGATGCCAAGACTCCAAAAAGGAGATACTGATCAGTCCCAGGACTTCACCTGTCACGTGGGTGTTTAATGTATGCTTAGGGAAATGTTTTATTTAAAAAACGAAGCAAGAAATTATAAACATATTTAAAATCAGCCCTGTCGTGTCCCCCCAAAGGACTTTTTTCCTTTCTCTCTAAGGGAATAATTGGCATAGCCTCTCCCGTGCTGAATATTGGCTGGGAGAGGAGAGAGAAAACCAGCTTCTGGATGTCTTCCACTGTGATCACTGCTGGCATAAATGATCTCTACCTACTACGCGGTCAGGCGAAGTCCAGCTCCCTGACAGAGCTCTTCCCCACCTTCCTCTGATCCGCCAGGTGGAGAAGGGGGCAGGGAAACTGATAGTCCCCGAGGCCGTGGGGGCAGGGGTGGTTGGTGTGGGTAGCGCCCCCCTGCTGGCCACGGGGTGCATAGCATTAGTGACACAGGTTACTGCCGACCCCACCAAGCCACTGCTCATCACGGTCCCTGCTCAGTAACCCCATATTCAGGTGTCGGCACCTCTGTGTCTATTCAAGGCAACCTGTGGGTCCCCTGCACGCACCACAGGTCGGGGTGGAGAACCCTCTCTTGGGGCCATTGGCCTCGACAGCTCCCCAATCAAACTCCTGCACTCACTCACGGACCACATTGGATGTGGCTGAGGGCGGGCTTCTCCCAGGGGCTTGCAGCCTGTCCTCACTGTTCCCATGTGGCAGTAGGACCCCACACACACACACACACAAACACACACACACTCCCCACGTGCACACACACACAATTTCAAACCTATCTGGACGTTTCAATCACACCATGCCACATCCCCTGCTGTGCTTCTCAGCCTTCATCCGGAGAAAAGAGAGGCCATGAATGCTTGTTCCTTAGCCTTCCCTCTCTCCCCCGACCTTGAACGAGCTTCACAAGGTGAAGAGTTCCTCCAGAAACTCACAAAGTGGAGAAGGCTTGGGCAATAAGGACATACTCTTCCTAGGCCTTTTCCTTCCTCTACCCAACTCTTCCCAATACATGGTTATAGAGTCTCATTAAATCTCCCACTGTCACCCTCTCTGCCTTCAAGTGATTAGGAAATCGGTAAGGAAGAGATGGAAATTACCAGGAATTGCAATTTGCTTAGACTAGTTTCAAGAACAAGATGAAATGTCTGGTATTTAAAATACTAGGGGCGCCTGGGTGGCTCAGTCCATGAAGCGTCCAACTTCAGCTCAGGTCATGATCTCACGGTTCATGGGTTTGAGCCCCACATCACGGTCTGCACTGACTGCTTGGGATTCTCTCCCCATCGCTCTCTGCCTTTCCCTGGTGTGCTCTCTCTCTCTCTCAAAAATAAGTAAAAATAAAAACTTTCTAAAAAATAAATAAAAATAAAATAAAATACTAAGTTAGGGGCACCCGGCTGGCTCAGTCAGTGGAGCATGCAACTCTTCCGGGTTGCAAGTTTGAGCCCCACGTTGGGTGTAGAGATCAGTTAAAAATAACATCTTAAAAATAGATCAAATCAAATCAAATACTAAACTATTTTGGAGCATGGAGAATCCACTTCAAGTGCTTTAAATATTTATAAACCTTGAATGAATTTCTGTTAAACTCGCCTCCGTTTTACAATTTAACATTTATTCTGAAAAGCAAAGCTTTTGAGAGCAATAAAATCTTTTATCCTTTCATTCCTTGAGAGGAGACAAATAAAATACAATTTCAGTAATAACGTAAGAATATGGAGGGAAAATACTAAGTGGGTTTTTACTTACTGGGAGGGACATTCTCTGGGGACGATGGTAGAAAACCCCCAGCTTCATTTCTGCATTTCCGCCCAGAAACGGGCTGGTCTTTCAAGAAATTGTCAGAACAGAAAAAGTACAGCATTCATTATTCTACACATTTCTTTTCTTTTTTTTTTTTTTTAATTTTTTTTTTTTTTAATTTCTAGGGGAGAGAGAGAGACAGCGTGAGCAGGGGAGGGTCAGAGAGAGAGGGAGACACAGACTCTGAAATAGGCTCCAGGCTCTGAGCTGGCAGTCAGCACAGAGCCCGACGCGGGGCTCGAACCCACGAACCGCAAGATCGGACCTAAGCGAAAGTCGGACGGTTAACCGACTAAGCCACCCAGGCGCCCCATATTCTACACATTTCTTAAACTCAGGCTGGCTTCTTCTCTTTTTTTTTTCTAATCAGGCTAGCGTACTAGACAGAGAAGAGAGGCAAGGGGATTTCTTAGTGTTTTTGTACAAATACAGTAGGCTTGGTAACACTTAGATTTTTGTGAATTATTAATATTTTATAATTGATGAATCGTGGAGGTATTCATTGGCCATTTGGAGACTGACTGAATATTAGGCAGCCCTTTCACAAGGTGAAAGAGGTTGTAGTGACAGAGAAAACATGTCCAAAATATCAAGTGAAAGCTGCAGGAAGCTAGATTAGCTGTTGCACGGCATTGACTCGAGGCAGCCGGCCATCCCCACTAAAGTCAGCTAACAATCCGTATGACAGTCTCTCAAGTACCCCAGACACCTCCAAAGGTAGCCGCCTCAGCGGGATCTGGGACAGGGGCCAGGGGGCCCTCGGCAAGGTGGACACGCACTCAGATCCTGCTTTTATTTATTTTTTAAGATTTTATTGCTAAGTAATCTTTACCCCCAACGTGGGGCTTGAACTCACAACCCCAAGATCAAGAGTCCCATGCTTTTCTGAATCAGCCAGCCAGCCAGCCCGCACACCCTGTCTTGAAGACATGAGAAACTGGCCCCTGGAGAGCTTACGCAATCCCAGGCAAATTGTCAAGCTGGCGAGCTCCCCCTGCAGCGTCAGGAGCAGCTTTTGGAACAGTTGGTGACCACAGTGGACTCCAATGACGGAGGGGGCCAGGTGACATCAGGCTGTCGCATGTAAAAATTGTACACAGCAAAAGACCAGAAGTAAATGCAGCACTGCCACTCAGCCGTTTGTTCGAACGTTTGCTGAGGGCTGAAGGGCTGAGACGAACAAGACGAAGAAGGGCCGGGTGTTCGCGGCGCCCAGGGGACGGGGAGGGAGGCTGACCAGCGCATGTCATGAACGGGACAGCACACGTGTGCCTGCAGTGTAGTGTAGGCTCTCAGGGAACTGAGAGAGAATCTAGCAACGAGACCACTTTAGACTCGGGGCCTAAGGCCGGATTCCCGAGGACGAGATCATCTGTCCGAGATCTGAAGGATACGTGGGAGCCCGAGAAGGACAGGGTTCCAGGATCCCGACACTGGATGTGCTGGAGAGATCAGAGAAAGGATACGGCGGAGCATCGCGGGGCTGCCGGGCGGGGCACGGGGAGGCCATGAAGGGCCTTGAAGGTGAGCTACAGAATAGGAAGAATGCAAGGCATTGAAGGATCTTGACCAGAAGAAGTAAGTCTTCCTATTTATGGTCCAGGAAGATGCCCAGGCTTCCTGCAGTGTAGACCAGAGGCAAGGAGGAGCTTCCGCTCCAAGGAGACCAATGACGAAAGACAGGGACTTCAGCCCGGGCAGGGGCAGCGCGGGGTCTCGGAGGCAAAATCAGAAGGACTTGAGGAGGGTTCGGATGTGGGGTTTGCTGGCCAGGATGACTGCCAGGCTTATGGCTTGAGCAAATGCCCAGCGGAACCATTTACTGAGGGGAGGGAAGCTGCGGGGGGCGGGGGGGTAAGGGTACCGTTGTGAACACTCATTTGTTCAGCATATCAGCTGAGCACCCACTGTGCGCCGGACATGTTAAATCTGAGATGCTTGTGAGGATCTAGCGGTGACGATGACACACGACCGACTAGCAGGACGGGCAGGAAACTGTTAAGGGTCAGAGCCTAACTAGTTTCCTACAGGTCAACCTGTTTCCCATCTGCTATTATTGCAAACGATGCTGTCGTGAATAAAGCTAGACACCCATCATTTCACACGTGTGCAAACATCTGAGGGGTGAATCTCTAAAAGTGGGATCGCTGACTCAGAGAAACTACACACCTGTAATTCTACAGGTTTCGATAGATTTTTTCCAACTTCCTCCCCGTGGGATTTGTACAAATTATTATTCTATAAACAATGCACATTAAAGACAATTTTCCCACCACCTCAACAAGAAAAGTAAGTTATTAAACCCTCAGATTTTTGCCGATCTGATGGGTAACATGTTTCAGAGTACAAAGTAAAGACGGTAAACCTTGGGGCACCTGGTGGCTCAGTAGGTTAAGCGTCCGACTTTGGCTCAGGTCATGATCTCACGGTTCGTGGGTTTGAGACCTGCGTCAGGCCCTGTGCTGACAGCTCAGAGCCTGGAGCTGCTTCAGATTCTGTGTCTTCCTCTCTCTCTGACCCTCCCTTGCTCACGCTGTCTCACTCTCTCTCTCTCAGAAATAAATAAAACATAAAAAATTAAAAACAAAAAAGACGGTAAACCTCAAAATGTTTTAGATTTGGAAAGTCTATCAGTATGATTTATCATATTAACAGAATAAGAGGGGAAATGAACACTAAGTAATAAACACTAAGAAAGCACTCACTAAAATTCAATACTCATTCATGGCAAATACTCTTAACAAAGAAGGAAGGGAAGGGAATGCTCTTAATGTTATCGAAACCTAGCTACCAAAATATCTATAAATAACCGGTTACTGTGGGTGAAATCTTGGAAGCATTTTCACCTAAACCAGATACCCCCAGAAGGATGCTATCACTACTACTATCCACACCGCACTTGGAATCCTAATCAGTCAAACAAAACACTGTGAAATTCTACAAACGGTTAGAACTGAAAAGAAAGCTCAACGAGAGCTTTCTGGACACAAGATCCATGTTCCAAAATGAAAATCATTTCTAAAGATGAAGAAGATTTAATTAGAAATGTAAAATGGAGGGGCGCCCGGGTGGCTTAGTCGGTTAAGCGTCCGACTTTCGCTTGGGTCATGATCTCGCGGTTTGTGGGTTCGAGCCCCGCGTCGGGCTCTGTGCTGACTGCCAGCTCAGAGCCTGGAGCCTGTTTCAGTCTGTGACTCCTCTCTCTCTGACCCTTCCCTGCTCACGCGCTCTCTCTCTCTCTCTCTCCTAGAAATAAATAAAAAACATTAAAAAAAAATTAAAAAAAAAAAAAAGAAATGTAAAATGGAAGAATCCATTCAAGCAGGACACAAAACCATAGGACGCCTACAGGCAGAAAGATATCTGATAAAAGAAATGCAACATCTCTATGAAGAAATTTGCAAATCTTTTTTGAAAGCTGCAGAAGAAACAGCAATATAAGTAAGCTGAATATACGCTAATAAATCTATACACAATGTTATTCCAATAAATATCAAATTTTCATGTCATCGACAAGACGATTTCATACTTCTTATGGAACTGTAGAAGACTAAGATGAGCCAAGACAGTTCTGAATAAGCACTGGGCCTTGTTCTACAAGATGGGGACACTGGTCATAAGCTATACTAATTAAAACAGTAGAGTATTGCCTTGGAAATAGACCAATAGATCAAGGGAACAGAACAGAGAGCTTAGAAACAGACTCACAAAGGTAGAGTAGTGTGGTTCATAACAAAGGGGGCATTTCTTTTCTATTGGAACATGGAAAAAGGGAGACAAAATGAAAGCAGACTAATAACCCAAATAAGAATAAATAATCGCGAACACATGTCAAGAGGCAGCAGCCAGGCACTGTTCATAGGCTTTTTGTATGTAACTCATATAATCCCCACAGCCTCGCAATGGCCCTCACAGGAGCAGAGATTCGGAGAAGTCAGATAACCAACCCCAGGGCACAGGACTAGGAAACGGATCCCCAGGATCCCAACCAAGGTAAGCTAGTCTGTGTTCCTAACCTTGACACTCTGTGGCTTCTAACACAGCAGACGTGAAGGGAAAGAAAAGAAATCATAAACAAAAGGATTTTATAGAACAAAGGACTCCATGTCGTTACAAGGCAAAAGACCTGTGCCATTATAGAAGAAAATACAGGAACACATAAAAGTGCCGAGTTTTGGGGGCGCCTGGGTGGCTTAGACAGTTAAGTGTCCGACTTCAGCTCAGATCATGATCTTGGTTTGGGAGTTTGAGCCCCGCGTCGGGCTCTGTGCTGACAGCTCACAGCCTGCAGCTGCTTCAGATTCTGTGTCTCCCCCTCTCTCTGACCCTCCCCTGCTCACACTCTGTCTCTCTGTGTCCCTCAATAACAAATAAAAACGTTAAAAAAAATTTATAAAATTTTTTTTTAAAAAGTGCAGAGTTTTCATAATCAGAATGTTACAGGAAAAAAGAAACAGTAGTTTTATTTTTTTAAATATGAAAACAGGCACAAAATAGGAAAAAGAGGACACACTTAGAAGCCACGAATTCTATACAAACAGGCTTACGCCTGGAGGACTCAAGGAAATGTAAATAGATGCCCATTCCAACTGACCCCCCAAAACAGGAGTAAAAAAGGATTCCCCCCCCTCACCCCACCCCGGAAGCTCACAGGGGGTGGGAATTCCGGATCGGGGACTGAGTTGGAGTTCAGGGCGCATAAGGGAGGAATCCACAGGGGGGCTTGTGGAAGGCAGTTTCTGGAATAAAACCTGGAGGCTCAGAGGCCTCCCTGCGGACCAGGGCTTCCTTCACCTACCACAGCCTTCGGAAGGCTGCTCAGCCCCGCTCCTCCTCTCTGGAAAAAGAGTATCCCTGCGGCACAGAATCATTGCACACTCACCAGCTTCCTTCCAGACCTTTAATGGTTTCTAAAACCCTGCTAATTGTCTCAGGCCAAGGGTAGTGCTTTCCTCCGAGTGTGGATTTACACAAAGGGCAGGGGCTTCCCGGCGGACCCGTCCGCAGCAGCACAGATACACGGAGGAAGTCAACTTTGGCGGTAACGCCACTGTCCCTCAGGGGGTCCTGATCCACTTGGCCCCATGCATCCTTCGGTCGATCTCCTTGGTAACCAAGATGCTTACGGATCAGTAGAATGAATGTTGAACGGTGGATTCTTGACCTGGGAAGCCAGTTCCCGGTAATGAAAATTTCATATAAACATTTATTTTGATTCAGGGTGTTTTTTTGTGTGTGTTTGTTTGTTTTGTCACAGAGAGCATCATCTTGCCAAACTCCAGTACTGATTTGGGGAACTGCTGACGCTATAAAAATAACAGCATAAAAGTGCCTTGACTATCTTGGGGTTGACAACCCGTCTGGGGAAACGGAACAAAGCCCTGGTCGCTTTGCTCTGTGCCGGGTGACAAGGGCAGAGGACCGCGGTCGCCGGGCCAGCCCACTGACACGCCGCAGCCGCAGAGACGTGTGCAGAGCCTTTTCTGACAACAGACCCCACCTGACTCCAGCTGCTATGGGAAGAGGAACAAGTGTGACCCACGTTTCGTAGCCTTAGCACATCGACAGTACATTTAGCAAATCTTCTGGGAGAAAAAAAACCTTGCTTATCATGGTGAAGCCAGATAAACATGTAAGAAATAGTCATTTTCTGAATGTAATTTTAATAACGTGGCATTCTTTCTTCTGAAAAGTATGCGATACATTGTTTAACATTGTTTTAGCCTACGGATATGTGAACTTTACACTAGAATTTTACATGGATGAATAAGTCCATAATTTTCTATAAACGGGGGGGTGGGGGCGTTCTAGAACCAAAGGCATGAGTTTGTCTCCTCATGTATCCATTTCCCAACTCAAAAATGATGTGACTCTGTCCCCAGTTACAAGCAAAGACCTTGCTTCTTAGTTAATGTCACACAAGATGCCTCATAATTGGGTCCTTGCCCACCTTTTCCCTGCACAGAGAACCGATCTCCCGGATTTGCATTATCGTATAGAGAAACTGAGTGTTAGCTTGGCCCACGGTCACAGCCAGGGGTAAAGAGAAGAACCTGGATTACCCGATAGGCTGATTTATTGCTCCACTGAGCGCTCGGGGAAGGTGAGCGCTGCGAAGCTGCCTTGGGGTCTCCAAAGGCATCAGTTTCAGGAGACAGAGAAAAGAAGCAGCCAGAGAGAAGCCGGAATAAGCACCGGACTCTTGGCTAATCCCTTGGCCTGAACTTTGTGTTCAAGGTCACAGTGCGAGTCACCCAACAGCAGCTACGCTGGTAGACTTCCTCGGATGGATGAAATGCCACTTAGCTTTGTTCCATTTTGCAACTTATTTCCTTCCATCTGTATATTTACTTACGATATTGAAATCACTCATCTCACCAAAGAAGCAGGAAGGGGAGTCAAGGATGAGCCCAAAGTATGTCATTCAGGGAACTAGTTGAGCAGCAGAAGCATCTAGCGGAAGGGCAGTTTTAGGGGAAGAGGCTGACTCAGGAGTTCAGCTTGAGGTGCACTTGAGTTGGGGTGTTTGAAGGGCATCTAGGCTGAGATGTCAAGCGAACATTTAAAAGGAGAGGTCGGTGGGGGAGATAGAGCTTAAGCTGGGGGAGGACAGGGAAGAGCTGAAGCCCTGGGCTTACCCTGGGGACAGACTGCGGAGTGAGTAGTGAATGGGGCTTGCCCGGGCGCCTCCCAGGTTTACCTTGTGGAGGACGCGTGACTGAGGTCGAGTGAAGACGGGCACCGGGAAGGGAGCACAGGCTTCACAGGGTGAGGACTTCTAGCTAGAGGATGCAGGACCAGGGGCCTGAACGTGGCACGGGGAGGGCACCCGCCCCCTAGTTCTGGGGCCACTTGGAGTGTAACGCCCCGCGTTTGACCGGCTGACAGACGCAGGCTTGTTCTCACAGGACAGTCCGGGTTCAGTGAAGACAAAGAAATAGAAGGAATCTCCTAAGAAGGGTCTAAAGATATAGGGGAAGGAAGTCTGGTTTTTGCAGAATGGCTCCTCCCCAGGCATAGTACATGAGTTTGCCAACAGCCGACCAATGGCGGCCAGGGTCATGGTCTCTTTGATCGAGAGAAGTGTTTGTTTGTTTGTTTGTGTTTTCATATTTCTACATCTCCAAAGCCTGCAATAGGTTTTTTTAAAGTGTTTAACTCGTATGGAAAGTTTGACTGCTCAGTCTCTTGCTGATTCTGCATTCTACTTGACATTTTTTTTTTAATTTTTTTAATGTTTTATTTATTTCTAGGAGAGAGAGAGAGAGAGAGACAGCGTGAGCAGGGGGTCAGAGAGAGAGGGAGTCACAGACTGAAACAGGCTCCAGGCTCTGAGCTGGCAGTCAGCACAGAGCCTGACGCGGGGCTCGAACCCACGAACCGCGAGATTATGACCTAAGCGAAAGTCGGACGCTTAACCGACTAAGCCACCCAGGCGCCCCACTACTTGACATTTTGAATGCTAGCAATCGTTACACAAGAATTTCGATGCAGACCCAAAAGAGTATAAGAAATTCATTTTGTACCTGAATTTTCGTCCGTACGCATCTGGTGATTAGATCTCTGTTATGAGCTTGTCTTGGTCTCATTTGCTCCTTTTTTTCCCCTAAAAGTGAAGCAGTAGAACGCATTCTGGTTAATTTGGTGTTTGGTTATTTAAGTCGTAATTAATCCAAACGTGCTGCCCACACAACTCCACTCTCACGGTCCTCAGAAGGATTATGGTGTTTAGATGTTACCTGTCAGGTGGGGACTAGGGAGAGGACATGGTCACAGAACCGCAGGGAAACTTTTTAAAGGCCACCTTCTCAGAGAGGAAAAATGCTATATGTCCAGCTCTTGAGGAGAGACGTGTTTCTCTGGTTAAAAACTCAACGAATAAATCCAATTTAACACGGCATTAAATTGAAAATTTCAAATATTAATCTTGTTTTCCCGTGCAATGTGGGGATTTGTGACCATCCACAACCATCTGGCCCCTTCTTTCTTAATATGTTATCAAATCTTGGAAGTGTTGTTTGAGCAAAGGGGTCTTAAAGTTACCAAAAAAACCTGCAAAAGAAACTTGTGATTCTGATTAGTTGTTCTTTTAAGGTTCCCGGACCCAGTGGCAATGCCGCGGGGGAGAGGGGGGTCTTCCCACGTGCACACAACACTAAGCAATTCTAGGACGTCAGCAGGGTGTCAAAGAATTCAACTCCTTTCTGACACGCTACTTGGAAACAGCATCAGAAGCCACAGGTTAGGGGTTCCGCCTCACAAGACTGTCTCCCACCCCCCACTTCAGACCCCAGGCTGTCACCTGTGCTTCTGACAAATTGGCTACAGCCTGGAGGCTTTAACAACGTCTTGCCTGAGTTCCATTGATTTGCTACAGTGGCTCACAGACTCAGGAAACACTACATTTTAACAGCCAAGGGAATAGATACAGACGACAAGGTTTGGGGAATGGGGGCGGGGCTTTCCTCCCCTCTCCAGGGACTTTGCCGTCCCCACATCTCCAAACATTCACCAACTGGGAAACTCTCCAAACCTTTGGGGTTTTATAGAGGTTTCATTATACAATTGTGATTGACCAAGTTCACTGGCCATTGGTCAACTCCCTCCAGCCTCTCTCTCCCGGAGGTCAGGGTGTAGGACCGAAAGTTCCATCCCTCTAATCACCCGGTTGGTTCTCTGGGCAACCAGGCCCATCCTTAGGGCTTCCAAGTTCACCTCATTAACATAACAAAAGACACCTTTATCGCCCTTATCCTAGGAAATTCCAAAAGTTTTAGGGGCTGTGAGTCTGAAACCGTAGATAAAAACCAAATACAGAACAGAAATTTATTTTGGTCGTTTGAATGGCCAAATGTATATTTCTTATAAATCACAATATCACAGTTGTCTTAGTTGGTAATTTATCTCCGTTGACAGCTAATCATAGTAATAATGATGCAGTTGACAATTCTGTATCACTAGCTGTAAAAATTATGGTAAGATTTCCCTGTCAAATCAGATGATCATGTTCCTTTTAAATTTAAGTTAATTTTTTAAAAAGTATATTGCAAAGGGGCGCCTGGGGGGCTCAGTCAGTTGAGCATCTGGCTTCGGCTCAGGTCATGATCTCATGGTTCATGAATTCAGGCCCCTAGTTGGGCTCTGTGCTGATGCTTTGGAGCCTGAAGCCTGCTTCAGATTCTATCTCCCTCTCTCTCGGCCTCTCCCGTGCTTGCACTCTCATTCTCTCTCTCTTTTAAAAATTAGCAAACATTAAAAATATTTTAAGTATATTGCAAAAACAAATTATTGAGACTACACTAAAATAAAAAGCCTTTGCACAGCGAAGGAAATCATCAACAAAATGAAAAGTCAACATACAGGAAGGGAGAAGATATTTGCAAATAATGTACCTAATGAAAATGCCATTTCAAGATACAGCAAGCAAGCCTAGCCGAAAGAATCTCTTTTTTAAAAATCAGGCAGGGATGCAGTTGCCTAGCTAGCTCAGTTGGTAGAGCATTCAACTATTGATCTTGGGGTTGTAAATTTGAACCCCAAGGTGGCTGTAGACATTACTTAAAAATATAAACCTTTAGAATAAAATAAAACAGGGCCAGGAGGCCCTAAGGGAGAAGGAATGAATGCACATTCTCTTCAAGGACCTATGAACTCTTCACCAGCTGCAAGCCGTGAGGCTGGACCCCTTCCTTACCAAGACATGGGAATCTTTCCCATTCTTCACTTCAATAGGAGCCTGTGAGACTTGGCAAATTTCAATCCCTCATTTGCATACTAACCCAATCAATCCCAGCGAATGTAGTTTCAATCCCTGTTTTGCATCACAGACCTGACTGAGAACTGCACTTGTAACCCTTTGCCTTTATAACCGTGTCCCTTCTTTGTCTTCCTCTCAGCATAATTCAGGTTTATACCTGAATCTGTCTTTCCATTATTACAATTCCACTTGTTCAAATATACTTAATTTTTCAGTGAATTCTTATTTGGTCAACACCCATAAGGGATTAATATCCTAACTACAAAGAGAATTTATGCAACTAAAAAAAAAAAAAAAGGAAATAATCCAATTTAAAAATGGGTAGAGGACCTAAATAAGCATTTTTCCAAAGAAAGCATACAGGTGGCCAACAAGACACATGAAAAGACACGCAACATCTCTCATCACCAGGGAAATGCAAATCAAAACTGCATGAGAGATCACCTCACACCTGTCAGAATGGCTAGGTTCAAAAAGACAAGAAAGAACAAGCGTTGGTGAGGATGTGGAGGAAAGGGAATCTTCCTGCACCGTTTTAGCACTGTAAACTGGTGCAACCACTGTGGAAAACCGTATGGAGTTTCCTCAAAAAGTTAAAAATAGAAATGCCATACGATTCAGTAATTCCACTAGTGGTTATTTACTCAAAGAAAATGAAAAGATATATGCACCCCACATTTATTGCAGCATTATTTATAATAGCCAACATATGGAAGTAACCCCAGTGTCCCTTGATAGATGAATGAATAAAGATGCGGGATGCACATTTCCATATAGTGCATATATATAGTATATATTACTCAACTATAAAAAAGAATGAGATCTTGTCATTTGTGAAAACATGGTGGATGGACCTAGAGGGTATTATGCTAAGTGAAATGAGTCAGAGAAAGACAAATACTATATGATTTTACATATACATGTGGAATCTAAAAAGTCAAAACAAATGAAGAGATATTCTTTCTTAAAGAATATTTCAAATGAATAAATGTACAAGAAACGAGGAAAATAGAAGACCACCATTAGAATACCACAGTAATAATTTCTGTAAGCAATCTCACTAACGGGTGGCAAAAATAGGTGAAAATTTAAGGAGAGAGAGGGTCCTTACATACTCTCAAAATATCCTTCTTCGATAAATATTTAACTATTAAAAACAAAAATAGTAATTTTATAATGGAGATTCTGGCAAATGCCACCTTAACCAAGTGCTCAACATTTAATCATAAATCCCCTGTTGTAGGCAACATGGTCCTCTCAATCCATTTCCAAATCCTAGTTGCTGACATCTATGAATGAATATGTAAGATTACACGGCAAAAGAAACTTTGCAGATATTCCTTGAAATGGGAGATTATCCCGGATTATCTGAGTGGGCCCAATCTAACCATGTGAGTCCTTAAAAGCCAAGAATTTTCTCTAGCTGGATTCAGAGAAATATTTGAAGCATGAGAAGATTTCAAACCACCATGGCTGACTTGAAGATGAGGGGCCAAGGACCTGAGCCACATGGAAATGAATTCGGCTGGGACAAGCTTGGGTGTAGATTCTCTCCCACGGCCACCAGGTAAGAGCCTGGCCGGCCAGCATTTGATTTCAGCCTTGTGAGACCCTAAGCAGAGTATCAAGCCTACCAGTCAACTGATTTACAGAACTGTGAGATAATAAATGGGCTAGATTTTAAGACACCCAGTTTGTAATAATTTGTTACACAGCAATATAAAGTGATATCCTCACTATTGCGGATCACTGAAAAGCCATCCCTTTATCTTCATAATGAGCTTTTGGACCGGCATAAGAAATAGACACACATTCCATGAACCTGTCTGTATCACACGTCCGGGGACTTAAATGCTATTGCTCCAGAGTCTAAATGCTCCCCTACTTTCCCCTGCTCATCACTCCAAATGTGCCCACTGCATATTAACTATATTTTCTTTTCTGTATTCTTGATGCTTTGGCACCTGGGGGCCTAATGATCCTGAAGACACTTCCCCTCCTCAGGCTAATTCCTGGGGACTGCACAGGACTTCCCTATGAGTACGCTTTCACAAGCAAACCAACCAATCCAGAGCCACCCTTGTCCATTACTGTCTTTATCAAGGTTAGACGCCTCAAGGCCAGGAACCAGGCAAATCAGAAGAGCCCTTCTGAGCAGGCCTTCCCAGAACCCCCTGAAATTATCCAAACCAGCTACTCCTGAATTTACGGAGTCTGTCTGTCTGCCTTGCCCAGTCTTCCTCCAAAAAACACAATAAAGCTCTTGCCTATGCTTTCCCCTCATTCCTCTGGCTTCTGATCAACACTGGGGCTTCCTCATGTGGCCCTGCATGGTCAAGCACACACCGTCCTTTCGGGAACTGTAACAGTCTTTTCAACGGCAATCATCTTCTGATCTGCTGCCCTCCCCAAGCCTGAATAAAACCAAAATCCTGAGTACATTTTAGGACACACTGGTCTTTCACCCACCCAGACCACAGCTAATAGCACCAGGTTTTCACCTGTGCATTAGGGGTAACAGGGTAACATAATCCAGAGGCCCGCACAACCATGAAAGGGGTCACTTTCGGAGCCTACGCAATGGAACCCAATCCTAGGGTCCCAGCCCAGCCCAGCCGACTTCCGGGTTGTGGAAAGAAACCCAATTCCCATCCACAAGACTCTTCTGGCATTCCAAGCCTTCCATGCCCCAGACCCCAGTTCTTTTTGGCTAATTGAAAGGAGGAGGCCCTCATTTTCCAACCCAGAATGGCTCATCATGGGAACACATGATCCTTAAAGTAAAAATCATTTTTTCAAACTCCAGGGTGACTTTTATGGACCAGAGAAGACAATCAAAACAGTTAATGCTACTTTTTCCCAAAACCCGAGTTCCACCATAGTAAATAGTTGTATGTGCAGAACTAATTTCTAATCTAATTTCCATATTTGGAAAAGAAAATATTTGGGCTGCCTGGGTGACTCAGTCTGTTAAGTGTCTGACTTAGGCTGTTGTGGGGCTTGAACTCACCAACTGTGAGATCATGACCTGAGCCTGGTAAAAGATCATTACCTGAGCACATGCAAAGAATCTGTTAAATACTTTGCTGTTTACCCACCAAGTTCACATACATGTTGTTGCAACTGTCATTTGTAACAAAAGGGCAGCACTTAACCCACTTTTGGTGAATACTTGAAAATTATATGTAAAAGCTCTGAATTTTAGATTTTGTGTGTGTGTTTTCTTATAAGATTTTAGGTACTCATTTAAAAAATTTTTTTTGTGTGTTTATTCATTTTTGAGAGAGAGAGAGACAGACAGAGGTGAGCAGGAGAGGGGTCGAGAGAGAAAATCCGAAGCAGGCTCCAAACTCTGAGCTGTCTGTACAGAGCCCGACATGGGGCTCGAACCCACTGAACTGTGAGATCATGATCTGGCCTCTTAACCTACTGAGCCACCCAGGTGCCCCTATGTGCTTATTTAAAATTCTAGTTACCATCTGAGAAACCAGACCTCGAATTAGAAGTCTGTATAATCAGGGGCCCCTGGGTGGCTCAGTCGGTTGAGCGTCCGACTTTGGCTCAGGTCATGACCTAGCAGTCCATGGGTTCAAGCCCCGCATTGGGCTCTGTGCTGACAGCTCAGAGCCTGGAGCCTGCTTCAGATTCTGTGTCTCCCTCTCTCTCTGCCCCTCTTCTGCTCTCTCTCTCTCAAAATAAATAAACTTAAGAATAATTAAAAGAATAAAAAGAGGCTTATACTCTTCAAACTTGTCAAGGTCATGAAAGAGAATGACTGTCTCAGGTGTCCTTCCAGAGTAAAGGGCACTGTAGATGTACGGTAAGTAAAGTGAAGTCGGATTTGAGACTGAAGCCCGGGACCGATTGACAAAATCTATGCGTCTGTGGACTAGAGAACAGTATTTTCTCACTGTTGGTTTTCAGTTTCGATTGTGTCTGAAAATTCATCTCAAATGGCTTAGAAAAAAACAGTACATATACGGGAACATAGAGAAAAAGGGGAGAGAATGATAAAGCAAATGTGATAAAATGTCAACATCCGTGTGATCTGGGCACCTCTGGAATTTTTGTTCGGTTTGCAATTTTTCTGCAGATCTGAAACGATTTTTTAAAGTAGACTCAACACTCAATGTGGGCTCAAACTCACAACGTCAAGCTCAAGAGTTGCATGCTCTACCAACTGAGCCAGCCAGGTGTCCCTGATACAATGTTTTAAATCCACTCGCATAGGCAATCTCCTGCTTGTCCAAATAAACGTAAAATGGCATAGCTATATGTAGAACAGTGATCTGTTTTTTCCTCCCTGTTTGATTTCACAAAGCAGTAAAACTTATTTTCCTTATTTTTCTCCTAGTATTCTAGCCAAGTTCATGGTTTTACTTCCTTGACACATAATCATTTCTTTCCTTATTCTACCCACCCCCATGACACTGGAAAACTCTGGTTTCTAAGAGATACTGCACAACATTGAGCTTTAACATCTTTCCATTTAAGGGCAAAATTCTAACAAGATTTGGGCTTTCTTATTCCATAAGTATCCCCCATACATCAACCCAGCTGCAGGAGGGAAGCCTTGTTCCCAGATAAGAAGAAAAAACTCGTTTTCAAATCATGACAAATAATAACATAATAAATAGAAAAAGAAGAAGCTAATACCTCCATTAATCTAGTCCAGGAACATCAGGCTCTAAACCTGAAAGAATCTGAGTTATGGTTTGGAGCCTCTTCCCCAGACTCAGACAATTCCCAGACATTAGCCCGAACATTCCAGGAGGGTCCTCTGCTCCCATTAGAATAACCCTAGTGTTCTCTGTTCATGTTTTCTCCACCATTTTATGTTCTCCCAATTTTGACTGCTATTACAGCAAATTCCCCCAGAATATAACGAAATGGCCCCGTAGCAAAATGTGCACTTGCCACTGAAGATGTGGTACAACCTGAAGATGAAAACCTATGGAATTCCCTTACCTTCAAGTAGCAGCTATGTGCAACAGGCTCCACGTCTGGATCGGGTCCCTGGGGGGTTGAGGCTACCTCAATGCATGCAGAATATATAGGGAGAGATTATATATCCGGGTTTTTCATTACACAAGGTATTTTTGATGGGTTCTCAGCCAAGATCCACTTAAAAACAAAAGCTACACAAAGACTACAAAAAGGCCACACAAAGTTTAAACAAAAGGCTAAAGAAAGACCAAACAAAAGCCAAAGAAAGTTTAAACAAAGAGTGAAACAAAGACAAAACAAAGGCCAAACAAAGACAAAAACAAAGACAAAAACAAAGGGCAAAGGAAAATCTAAACAAAAGCTAAGCTAAGCTACAACCATACTACACACACACACACACACACACACACACATACACACACACCACATTCACACTATATCTCCACATACACTCATACATTTCAGTCCCCCACCTCTCTCATCCCACATAATCAACACTCCATGTCAAACCCCTCACCAAGGCTCCCCCATACCAATTCCACAGCACATCAAACCATGTGCCAGGTCCAACCAAACCAAACATCAGGTCACTCACCAAACCACACACCCTTCACCGAATGCCCACATGGTTGGAATCAGGGACAGGCATAGAGGAGAAATGGGAAGGCATGGGGAGATGACGGTCATCTCCAAGTCACAGAGAGGGGTCTGGAACAGATCTCCTCTCACAAGCCTCAGAAGAAACCAACCCTGCCGACACCTTGATCTCAGACTTCAAGCCTGAGGACAGTGAGGCAATACATTTGTTACTTAAGCCAGCTGGTTTGTGGTACTTTTTACAGCATCCCTAGCTAGTTAAAATGCCATAGTCCCTGTAAGCACTATTTTAATTAGTTTCCATATTTATCAAAAGAATTCTTGCATGAAGTTATAAAAGTATTCAGACTTATGCTGTGTGTCAACTACACTCAAAAAAATGTTTAAAAGGCTTATATCGAAAACCAATAGCCCCTTTTGCCACCTCGCTCCACTCCATAATCACACTTACCAGAGGCAACCACATTGCCACATTTAACTTTTTTAAGCTATTTTTCCTAGATTTATTTCCACATTACTAAATAATTCTACAAACAGACATTTATACATTATTACTTATTGTAGGCTTTTGATTTCTTAATGAGGGTTTCATTTTCTTACTCTCTACTCTTTGCTCTCTTCTCCTTCACCCACTGAATGTAGTCATGTCAGCCAGTATCTCTATTCCTATAAATATATAAATATTATTTCCTACAGGGGCGCCTGGGTGGCTCAGTGGGTTAAGAGTCTGACTTCAGCGCAGGTTCATGAGTTAGAGTCCCATCAGGCTCTGTGCCGACAGCTCAGGGCCTGGGCCTGCCTCGGGTTCTGTGTCTCCCCTCTCTCTGCCCCTCCCTTGCTTGTGCTCTCTCTCTCAAAAATAAGTAAATATTTTAAAATAAATAAACATTATTTCCTACAGAAACTTGTGATCAACTCTATTATTTCCTGCCTCTTTACAACTTCATTTTTTCTGGAGTTAACAATTACCCTGTTTTTGCTTTCATTTATTTATTTTAATTTGCTTAGTTTTAATTTATGTATTATTCATTTTTTCCCAAACAGTCCAATAGATCTCTCAAATATCTATCAATAATTTTCTGAAGTGTTCCTATCTATCAAATAATCATTCCCATCTACTGTCTTCTATAACTGTCTATTCTCTAATTGTTCTATTTTTAGACTGGACTCTCAAAGCCAGTGGGGCGGGGGGGCTCCTATTGCTTTGCTGTAATAGGTCACCTGTGCCCAGATTCCAGAGATTCTCAGTTTTGGTTTGCCCTCTCATTTTTCTGAAGCACAACTCTAGGGGCACCTGGGTGGCTCTAAGCCACCTGACTTAAGCGGCTGACTTCTGCTCAAGTCATGATCTTGCGGTTCGTGGGTTCGAGCCCCCCGGAGCCTGCTTCGGATTCTACGTCCCCCTCCCTCTCTGTCCCTCCGCTGCTCACGCTCTGTCTCTCTCTCTCAGAAATAAACAAAACATTTAAAATTTTTTTTAATAAATAAAAAAATAAAGCCTTGGTTTGCAAGAATAATTCATTCTGGAAACATGCTTGTAATCTTAAGCACTTGTATATCAAAGTGAATTTCAGGAACTATTGGCTCAGTTGTGATCATGTGACATTCAGCATCACGTACTAGTCATATTGCAAGACATCCCTCATTTATCAAGTTACGATTTATTCTAAATGTTTGCTCATCTCGTGGAACACCCAGAACAAGTTCCAATTCAAGGTTTTACTCTCTGTGTAAAAAGAATTTTTTTGAGCGCTTGGATACCTGAAAGCTACTTTATTCTATTCTCGTACTTGGTTGTTTGCTTGTTTGGGTATAGAATTCTGAGCTGCAAATCAGAATTTTTTTCTAATTAATTTTCTGATTTTTCTGGGTGGCTCAGTCATTCGAATATCTGACTCTTGATTTCGGCTCAGTCATGATCCCAGAGTCATGGGATTGAGCCCCGTGTCGGGCTCCGTGCTGAGTGTGGAGCCTGCTTAGAATTCTGTCTCCCCCTCTGTCCCTCCCATGCTTTCTCTCTCTCTCTCTCTAAAATACAATTTAATGTTTTTTTTATTTTAAAAATTAAAGGGGTGCCGGGCAGTTCAGTTGGTTAAGTGTCCGGCGTCAGCTCAGATCATGGTCTCATGGTTCGTGGGTTGAGCCCCGCGTCGGGCTCTGTGCTGACGGCTCAGGGCCTGGAGCTGCTTCTGGGTCTGTGTCTCCCTCTCTCTCTGCCCCTCCCCCACTTGGACTCTCTCTCTCTTTCAAAAACAAATAAGCATTAAAAAAATTTTGACTCAAAAAGTTTTAACAAGAAAGCTAAGGTTCCTCAGAATTGTGGCTGTATTGTTTTCCTGTATTTTTTTTCCTCCGGGGAAACTTATCGTTGAGAAGTTCTAGACCTTTCAGAGTCCCATTCTTTTTGTGATTTTTAAAAAATCTCTGGAAATGTTCCAGGTCTTATTTTCACACTAATTGTCCTGTAACTCCGCCATTCATTCAATGGGAGTGTTTTTTCATCCTCACTTGGTAGATCATTTTCCCCTGGAAATTCGTAAGATTGAATTCTGTGATTTTTATGTTGTTTTTATTCATTTATCCTTGTCCCTTTTCTTATTTCTGTCTGGAAATTTTTATTAGCTGGCTCTTGAAAAGTAAGGACAGAAAACTAAATTGCTCCTCCAAATTGGTCCTCATTCTTCTCTTGCCTAGATTACAGTTCTTTGACTTTTGGGTCCCCCTTTCACGAAGTTTTCTTCTTTTATTCATTATATACCTCCTACTAAATCGTATACTTTCTTTTGGGAATCAGATTTTAAAATTCTCATTCTTGTTTGTTGATGGTCCCTTTTTGAAAGCACATAGTCTTCTCAAAACCCCAGAAAAACAGTAATTATACTATTTGTTCATTTACTTTTTATTTGTTTGCTTCCTTGTCAGCTTTGCACCTTGACTCTGGCCTCCAAGTGTGCAGACTTGAAGACCTAAGTGGCTGGATGATTTCCCACTAGGGTCATTCAGTGTCTTCAGGGAGAGCAATCCATTTTCCAGCCCGCAGCAGTAGGGGGGGAGGCGAACTTGAATATCTTGCTGTGATCAGGAGAGGCCGGGGACCACATGACCGTGTCGATGCATCCCCTTTTCAAGCCCCGCCCATCACCTCTGCTCTCCACGGATTCTGAGTCTGGAAATGTCTCTGTAATAAACTTGCAGTGACCAGAGCAAGTCTGTGGAAGCCCATCCAGATGCCGGCTGCCGGGACAAAGGAGGTCACAAGTGGACACGCCCGGCATTCTAGAACACACATTTGCCCTGCTTTTTTCTGGCATCGCCCCTGAAAGCATGTATTTTTTTTTAAAGCTTATTTATTTATTTTAGGGGCACCTGGTTGGCTCAGTCGGTTAAGTATCCGACTTTGGCTCAGGTCATGACCTCATGGTTTGTGAGTTCGAGCCCTGCGTCAGACTCTGTGCTGACAGTTCAGAGCTTGGAGTCTGCTTCCAATTCTGTGTCTCCTGCTCTGCCCTTCCCCCACTCACATTCTGTCTCTCTCTCAAAAATAAATAAGCATTAAGCTTATTTATTTATTTTGAGAGAGGGAGTACCCCTATGCATGCAAGCAGGGGAGGGCAGAGAGAGCGGGAGAGGGAGAATCCCAAGTAGGCTCTGTGCTGCCAGCACACGGACCCATGTGGGGCTCGATCCCCTGAACTGTGAGATCATGAACCCGAGCTGAAATCAAGAGTTGGATGCCCAACCAATGGAACCACCCAGACACCCTGTGAAGACACACTAAGAAAGCACTTAAATTGGAATTTCCTCCACTCTGCCAGGTCCATTACCATCTTCCACCCGCTCCCCATGTCCCCAAAATGTGTTCCAATCGCTCACCTTTTGGTGTCTCCCTTTCTTGGGGGGCTAAAACTTCAAAAATAATTCTCTACTGCCTCTCTGGAATAAGATATTTTTTAATTATTTACTTTTTAAAAGTATACCTTTTACTACTATAGTTTTAACAACTTTTTGGAAGACAGAGGAGACAAAATAAGCATTTTTGTAGAGCTAACCTGTCATTTTTTAAAAAGACATTTTTTTAAAGATTTTGTTTTTAAGTAATCGCTATACCCAACGTGGGGCTTGAACCCACAATCCCAAAATCGAGAGTTTCATGCTCCACTGACTGAGCCAGCCAGGCACCCCTAACCTGCCTCTTTTAAGCAACAAATGCAGTAATTGTTTTTATTGAGATATAATTTACAGGCCGTAGAATTCACCGTTCTATTCTGTAAAATTTAGGGATTTCTAGTATATTCACAAGGGTTTGGAGGCATCACCACTACCTAATTCTGTAAAATTTTCATCACTCTAAAAATAAACCCCAACTCATTAGCAGTCAGACATAATACTATTTGACATCAGCACATGGGGAGTCAAGCATTCAGTGGGTTGGAGAGTCTGTCAAACATTTTGTTAGAGCGATTCCTGAAAATGAGCATAAAATGAGTGACTCATCTGTCGGAGAAGGTGACTCTAGGAAAGGCATTGGTGAGATAACGACATCCCCATATTTCAGCCCAAAGCTGAAGTGTACGATATGTACATCAAGTCGTATCCACTGTTAGATAATCACTTCTTCCCTAACAAATTATATATCAAAACGTGCTGTAAAAGTTGTTTTTTGATTAAAGGAATAAAAGACAAGCTAGAGATTTTCAGATTCATAACAACAATGCTATTTTTCCTGTAGAACATGGGGGGGGGACGTTATAAATAACTGTAAGACTATTTCATTATTACAAGATAAATAATTGGTTGATTACATCTGAGAGAAACAAAACTAAATGGTTTCTAGTCTGCCCTTCAATCCTCGCTTTCAGAGCAAATCTGTCTCCTCCAAGACTTTGACCTTGATCTTACGGATCTTGAACCACACAGAGCCCAACTTTCAATGGTAAACAGAGGATTATGATACCAAGCGTGTTGATACAAAGCCCCTGTGTGTTCCCAAGCTCCACACCCAACGTCTCTCTCCCTCGGCACCATGCGAGGGCACAGTCACAATTGTGTTCTGACCAGCGGGATCGGCAATAATGTACACTGTGTTCCCTGATTGAGGATCTGGTTTTGTCCAAGCTGCTGTGTTAAAACCCACTCTGTGGCAGACACGCTTCTGCTACTCAGCTTCCTGGGCCCTGCGCGTGGATTTAGTCCTTGTAATGTTACCTGCAGAGGCGGAAAAGGTGGATACAGGGTATAAGGCTTCTAGCGAAAGGAGAGCCTCAGAATAAGAACGTGTCCCTGTGATGTGTGTTAAAGAAAACCAGAGCCTAACGGTAGTGTTAAAAGTAGATTTTACTCAGGAACTATGGCAACAAGGGGAAAGAGACTTTGGTATAAATCTGGGCTCAATTCCAAATACCATGGGGACAGTGGGGATTTATAGCCAAGGAGTAGGTTGGAGGAACTGGCAGATGGAAAATTACCAAGAAGTTTAAAAAAAAATTAAAATTAAAATTAAAAAAAAGGTCGGGGGGATTCCTGGGTGGCTCAGTTGCTTAAGTGTCCAACTCTTGATTTTGGTTCAGGTCATGATCTCATGGTCATAAGATCAAGCCCTGCGTTGGGCTCTGTGCTGAGTGGAGACTGCTTGAGACTCTCTCTCTCTCTCCCTCTCCCCTGCTTCCCCACTCACACACATGTTCTTGGTCTCTCTCTCTCTCTCTCTCTCTCTCTAAAAGAAAAAAAGGGAGGGGACCTGGGTGGCCCAAGTTGAGCGCCCGACTCTTGGTTTCGGCTCAGGTCATGATCTCACAGTTCATGAGTTTAAGCCCTGCATCAGGTTCTGCACTGACTGCAGGGTCTGCTTTGGATTTCTCTCTCTCTCTCTCTCTTAAAAAATAAATATATAAACATAATTTTTAAAAATAAAATGAAAGAAAGAAAATTACCAAGAGGAAGGATGGACGCCTAGACACTTGTGGCTGAAGCAACTTGACAAGACTCTTGCTGGAGACAAGCCAGGGAATCCACATCCCCTGGGGGGGGGGAGGGAGGAATATGGTCAGATATAGGGGGGTGTGGGGGGGGGGTTCTTGCTAAACTGACTTAGCAAGACTCTTGTTAAAATTGGTCAAGGCAAAGACAGACTTGGAAGTCCCAAGGTCAAGGCCTAATTGGGAAGAGGGACCAAAGGAGGCTGACTGAGGTTGGTCAGGAAGGGTGTCTGTCACATGTGTCCGTGCCGCGTGAGGGTCCCCTCCTCCCAGCTCCTGCTGTCGGTCATCTAGAGAGAAGGAATACACCCAGTGAAGTGAGACCCGGCGTTAATGGGAATACTCTTTAAAAAAAAAAAAAAAAGGAACTGTCTTCGTTTTTAATTTTGGGCTTGACAAGCAGCCAAGAGTGTCCCGTTTTGTTATCTGGTAGTTTGTTCAGAAAGTGCCCTGAGAAAATCACAGATCCCGTGTAATCTGCTAAAAAAATAAAAGTGCCTGTCACGCCGCCCGGCCCACAGTCAGATCTCTGGCTTCTCTACTGGATTGCCCCTTGGCAGACTAAAACTCTGGTGTCTGATCTTGTAAATCTGAAGTCCACGGCGAGTGTAGACAGCACACCTGTGACTGAGAACCGATGATCTTCAACACAGTCATCACTGTGGTTTGTTTCTAAAGTTCCAGGTGACCCTCTCCCTCTTCCCTTGACTCCAAGGTCGGCTTCGGGGCTAGCGCAGCCCCATTAGAGGAGGGTTGCGTCCTGGTCCACACAGCCCGCGCTGCTCCTCTCCTGGGCTCGGGGAAGAAACCCGTCCCACGTGGCCATGCCCAGTGCCACCAGTTGTCTGCTGTGTCTCTCTCAGCCTCTTCTCCTCGGCGGCCCTGCCTCAGTGGCGCCCCAACACGTTTCTCTGAGAGCGCGAACAGGACAACGCAACCACTGTGGGATTTCTTTTTTCATAAACAAGGTCCCTGCCCATCGCCCTGAGCGGAAGTTAGGTGTAGAAAAACGACAGACGTGAGCCGTGAGAATATTCCATCTTCGCTCTTTAGTAGGAAATAATATATTGTCTGTGGACCCCTTGAAGCCACTCTGCGGACCCTTCCATGTCCTCAGAGAACAGTATGAAAATCCAACAGCATGAATTTTCTAAGCCCTCGACCCAGGCCCAGTCCGCCCCGGGTGTGGCAGCAGGAGGGATTCGAGACAGAGCACCTGAGCATCCTGGGCTGTCGGGGAGGGGGGTGCATCTGCAGCTACCCTTCGGCTACCCAGTGCTCTCCCACCTTTCTTCCCGACTCACAGAACGCCTCTCGGGGCGCCCGGGCGGCTCAGTCGGTTGAGTGTCCGACGTCGGCTCAGGTCATGATCTCACGGTCCATGGGTTCGAGCCCCTCATCGGGCTCTGCGCTGACAGATCGGAGCCTGGAGCTGCTTCCCATTCTGGGTCTCCCTCTCTCTCTGACCCTCCCCCACTCTTGCTCTGTCTCTCTCTCTCTCTCAAAAATAAATAAACACTAAAATAAAAAATATATAAACAATCGCTCCCCACAATCCCTGTGTCACGCCTTCTGGGCAGCCCCTTCCTGTACTCGTGCTTTAATAAAAACATCTCTTTGCACCAAAAATGTCTCAAGAATTGCTGGCCGTTCACTCCTGGCCCACGTCACATCAGGTGTCACGGATGCTCCCACATCCTCCCCAAAACAGAGAGAGCTCTGCTGAGAAAGCCTCAAGGCCCCCTTCGGGGTCTCCAGGAGGCCGCGTCCTGACCTGGCTCTAACGTGCGCACCTACAGAGCGTGTGGTTATCGCTCCCTCCGTGAAAGTGGCTTTTCCTTACATCAGATGACCAGCCTCTTAAATATGCTTGTTTTTCACTCAAAGTTTGGTGCTAATCGTCAGATTTTAGAAGTGTTTGACCCTTGGGGCACCTTGGTGGCTTAGTCGGTTAAGCATCTGACTTTCGGTTGGGTCATGATCTCGCTGTTCATGGGTTCGAGCCCCGCGTCAGGCTCTGTGCTGACTGCCAGCTCGGAGCCTGGAGCCTATTTCAGAGTCTGTGTCTCCCTCTCTCTCTCTGACCCTCCCCTGCTCACGCTGTCTCTCTCTCTCTCTCTCTCTCTCTCTCTCTCTCTCCCCTAGAAAAAAAAAAAGTATTTGAGCCTTCACAAAACTGCTTTCTAAATCCAACCGAGTGTCTCTACTCACTTTTGTAAATGAATTATTTTATTTTTCAAATGTTTTATTTACTTATTTGTGAGAGAGAGCGAGCGAGCAGGGCATGGGCATAGAGAGAGGGAGACAGAGGATCTGCAGTGGGCTCTGTGTTGAGAGCAGAGAGCCCCGGGTGGGACTCGAACTCACGAACGGTGAGATCATGGCCAGAGCCAAAGTGCGCTGTTAGCCAGCCTTGACATCCGGATACCTCCTGTCAATGAATTGTTTTAAATCTTGGTGTGTTTTTGTTCAAAACCAATCAGAACGCTTTACTCAAAACAGTGGCTGAATGGAGCACCCAAGGGCTTCAGTGTTTGAAGCTTCAGCAAATCACACTTACCATGAGGCCTGAAGGGTGAGTTAACGTTCCCACCGCCCAGCACCCCTCTGTCAGGGCCTGTGTGCCGCCTGAGCCCGGAATCCCAGGTGGAGACAGACCCGCTTGACCACAGCCCTGGCGGCCCAGGGATGGGCCCGGTTTTCCTTCCCCCCTCGCCTACGAGCCCGGCTCCCCGAGACCGCCCGTCACCCCGGGAAATTACCTGTGCGACAGCCCTGTCCCTCGGTCTCCTTCACGGCGTCCCAACCTAAGCGCAGACCACAGGGTGGTCTTCCAACGAGCCCTGCCCTTTGTTCCTTCGCATAATGCGGAGCCCCCTGGAACCCGGCGGGGTGTCTGCCTTGTAGGTAAGGCGCCCCACCTGGAGCAGCCGAGCCCGGGTCAGCCAGGTGTGTGCCTCCGTCTGCCGCTCAGGCAGGTGCCACCTCTGTCCTCCTTCCTGGGGCCCGTTCTGCTCCCACGGGTGCGTTAGCTCGGCCGACACTGGGGACCTCCCCACGCGAAGGTGCTACCCAACGCTCAGCTTTAGACTGTCGTAGCTTCTAGAAATACTCTTTTTTTAAAAAATGTTTTATTTACTTCTAAGAGAGAGAGAGAGAGACAGCGTGAGCAGGGGAGGGTCAGAGAGAGAGGGAGTCATAGACTGAAACAGGCTCCAGGCTCTGAGCTGGCAGTCAGCACAGAGCCCGACGCGGGGCTCGAACCCACGAACCGCGAGATCATGACCTGAGCGAAAGTCGGACGCTCAACCGACTGAGCCACCCAGGCGCCCCTAGAAATACCCTTTTTAAAATAATGGGAAGGCGGGGCCCCTGGGTGGCTCAGCTTGTTAAGCGCCCGACTCCTGGTTTGGGCTCAGGTCACGGCCTCACGGTGTCCGCTGGCAGCTGGGAGCCTGCCTGGGACTCTCTCGCTCCTTCTCTCTCCGCCCCTGCCCTGCTCGCTCACTCCCTCAAAATAAAGAAACCGAAACAATTTTTTTAATAAAATAAAATAATATGGGCGGATTACGGACATAGTACGCGTACATGCTGTAGATGCGTGGCACCAGTTACTAAAGGAACCGCGTCTGCTTGAGCTTTCGGACATCACAGATGACACGGTCGCGACCGCGGGGCCGGGGAGTCCGCAGGCGAGGCGCTCGGTCTCGTGGGCCTGGAAGAGACGTCCCGGAGGGCGGGCAGATGAGGAACGGCCGGCGTCTGTCCAACCTGCGCCGTGCTTGTCAGTCGCACAACGTGTGATTTTACACCTTAAGGACAAACGCCCTCAGTCTTCGTACAGATTTGAGCCTAGTGGGTCACAATCAGAGTTATTTTATAACATGGGAGTCCAATCTCTCCGCAAATACTTAATATTTTGAATGGGACTTACTTGCAGTGATTGGTTTAGAAAAAAAGGGGGAAAAAAGGGCCCAAACTAAGATTCCACCAAGACCTTGGTTGAACACAGAATCCTGATTTCAGGAAACATACTGAGGAAATGGTATTTTATGGTCAGTGTTTTCATTGATTCATTTAAATATTGAATATTGATTTGACTTTTTCCTCAGTAGATTTCAGTGAATCACAGTGTTCAGCATGATAACTTGGTAACTTGTTTTTATTACAAAAAATGTTTAAATATACACAAAATTCAGGGAGAATTCTATTTTTTTTTATCTACTTCTGGTAATAGCATTTTCCTTTCTTGAGTCATTTACCCCCCTGATTCTCACCTGCCCCTCCCATACACACTATTTTGGTGGGGGCAGGGGGAAAGGATCAGAAGCTTAAAAATCAAATTCTAGGGATGCCTGAGTGGCTCAGTCGGTTAAGCATTGGACTTCAGGTCAGGTCATGATCTCACAGTGAGTTCGAGCCCCGCGTCGGGCTCTGTGCTGACGGCTCAGAACCTGGAGCTGCTTTGGATTCTGTGTCTCCCTCTCTCCCTGCCTCTCCCCAGCTCGCACTCTGTCTTTCTCTCTCTCTCAAAAATAAATAAACATTTAAAAAATTATAAATAAAAAAATATAAAAATCAAATTCTATGCATCAAATTATTTCCCCTGCAAATCTGCACTGTACAGTGTATCCATCTCTAACAAAGCAAGACTTCTTAAAGTGACCACAATGCTATTATTACACCTAACAATTTAACAATAATTCCAAAGTTAACATGATAATTCAGCGGGGCTTGTTGGTGGTATTCAGTACTTTGAATCAGCAGTACAAAAAAGTACTCAGCCTGTAGTTTATTTGATGTTGCAAAAATACAAATTGCCACAGGAGTTTTGCTCCTGTTTCAAATTCAACTGCTAATCTTTTCTGCATATTCACTGAATTTTAGAAAAAGTTGGAGCTGCTCTTCTTCTGTTTAGAAATGTTTCAGGAGAGGGAGCGCCTGGGTGGCTCAGTCGGTTCAGTGTCCGACTCTTGGCTTCCGCTCAGGTCATGACCTCATGGTCCGTGAGCTCGAGCCCCACGTCAGACTGGGCTGACGGTGCGGAGCCTGCCTGGGATTCTCTCTCTCTCTCTCTCTCTCTCTCTCTCTTTCTCTCCCTCTTGCTCTGCCCCTCCTTCACTTGTGCTGTCTCTGTCTTTCAAAATAAATTTTAAAAAAGGTATGGTTAAAGAGAGAATACACAAAAATAAAGTTTCTCTTATCTTTTTAAAGTTTTTTTTTAAGTTTATTATTTTTTTTAATAATGTCTATGCCCATCGTGGGGCTCAAACTCACACCCTGAGATCAAGAGTCACGTGCTCTTCTGACTGAGACGACCAGGCACCCCTCTTATGTCCAATGTGTTTTTTAATGTTTATTTATTTATTTTTGAGAGAGAGAGAGAGCACACGCTGGGGAGGGGGAGTGAGAGAGAGGGCGAGAGAGAATCCCCAGGAGGCTCCTCACTGTCAGCACTGAGCCCAACGTGGGGCTCAGTCTCACAAACCGCAAGATCGTGACCTGAGCTGAGATCAAGAGTCTGACGCTTAATCGACTGAGCCACCCAGGTGCCCCAAGAATAATGTTTTAAATGCAGTAAGGCAGTAAAGTAATCCTGGTTTTATGTTTTAAGACTTAAAGAACGGGGTAGAGATGAGACAGTGAGGGACACGGGAACAAGCCCCGAGAGAAGACTGCATCAGGCCCTCCGGTTGGCGCTTCTTCCAGCAGGCCAAGGGCAGCCGCCTCCGGGAGGCTCCACGAGCCGAAGAACAGCCTCCAACCTCCACGCTCCGCGGGCCACGAGGCCATCGCTCCAGGTGCCTTGGGACGGAAATGTTCACCAAGGTCAGCGTCCTGTGGCCGTGCGGCTGCGTAAATGCCATGAAGGCCAGGGGACGACAGTCGGGAACAAGCCCAGTTCTCCTTCAGTGATTCAACCAAACAGTACCACCTACTGCGTACCAAGCGCCAATGAGCTTCCAGACCAGAACCCCCCACGAAAGCTCTAAGCTCGTTCCCCTGAGTCAAAACCAGGGAGCAGGTAGCCTCACAGGGAAGCTGGTCATAGGACCCACCTTACGTCCACCAAACACCCGTGAGAAAGCCCCCTCTGCATCACGGAAGCCAGAGGAAGTAGCAGGTGCTTCTGAAGTAGAATGAAAGGAACTGGCAGCAATGAATTCTAGATCCAGCGAACATATGATTCAGGAATAAATGTTATTTTCAAAAAGTAACTAAGACTGTTAATTGCCAGCATACACCTACCTTTAGAGAATAACTAAAGGAAACACTCTAAACAAAGTAAATGGTAACATCAACAAAGACTTGAAACTGTTGAAAGAAAAGAACATCAAAATGGATTTTTCCAAAAAACGGGGGGGGTGGGGAGGGGCGCCTGGGCGGCTCAGTCAGTTGAGCATCCGACTCTTGGTTTCAGCTCAGGTCGTGATGTCACGGTTAGTGGGACTGAGCCCAGGGTCAGGCTCTGTGCTGACAGTGTGGAGCCTGCTTGGGATGCTCTCTCCGTCTCCCTCTCTCTCTGTCCCTCCCCCACTCTCTCTCTTGCTCTCGCTCTCTCTCTCTCCAAATAAATAAACTTTAAGGGGGATAAAAAGGACCTAACTCAGGAACCGTCACATGAAAGAAAAACAGGGAAGTGCGGGCGGGCGGGGAGTGGTTTGCACAGATCTTCTGTGTCGTCTCTGGGACAGCCACGTTCCGATGTGTTCTTCAGCCCAGAAGCACTGATATTTTTTATTTTATTTTCATTTTTAAGTAATCTCTATACCCGATGTGGGGCTCCAAAGATCGAATCACATGCCCTACCAACTGGGCCAGCCAGGCACCCCTACCCGAAGCTCTTTAAAGAATGTTTTGGTTTCCTTTTTTCTTTTTGTTTCTTTTTTTTTTTAAGTTTATTTCTTTATTTTGAGGGAGACAGAGACAGTGTGAGTGGGGGAGGGGCAGAAAGAGGGAGAGAGAGAACCCCAAGCTGGCGGCACAGAGCCTGATGCGGGGCTCGAACTCACAAACCTGTGAGATCATAACCTGAGCCAAAGCCAAGAGTTGGACGCTTTACCGACGGAGCCACCAGGCGCTCCTCCTTTTTTCTTTATTTAAATCAAGGTTTCATTACTTAGGTGTGATTGATTAAAGCATCCGTCGTTGCTGACTGAACATAAACTCTGGTCCCTCTGGCCCCCCTGGAGGTCACAGGGTTGGGGCAGTGCCGAAAGTTCTGGCTCTCTAATCACCTGGCGGACGTTTGGGTGAGCGGCTGACATCCTGACGTGATCCAGGGACCCCACATGGAGTCACCTTATTGGCACACAGGACACTCTTCTTCTCACTCAGGAATTTCCAAGGGTTTCAGGAGCTCAGTGCCAGCAACTGGGGACAAAGACCAAATGTATTTTTTTATTATATCACAGAAGAAGAGTAGGAAAATTCTGTTAAACTCATTTATCCACACAAGTGTAAGTGGATACCTCTTCCTGGTCCGCTTCCAGACCCATCTCATATGACTTCTATCGACTTCCTATCTAATGGAGACAAGAGAAAGCCAAGGTAGGACTCCACAGTGGAGCACCCACAGCTTCCTCAGGGTGGGCCTCAAGGGCCAAAGCCTCCCCCCAGGGCCCCCAGGGGACAGAATTCTGCACAGACATTCCAAAGTTTCTCCAGCCCAACCTTATACCTAGATCCATTGTGAGATTTCTGTATTTAACAATCTTTGACCTACATTAAAAATGCATTTGGCGTCTTGAATTCGTTCATTCATGCTATAAATAACTGAAATGGAATTTCACTAAACCTTGCTCAATCGTATTACGAATGATTTTCTGGTGTTTTCTATTTTATTACACTGCTCATAATGCTATTCCATTTCTTTATAAAGATGCTAGGTGGACTATTTAATTTAAAGAAGGATTAAGAGTTTACTCCAAGTGGTTTGGACACCACTTCCTTATAATTGATAGGGAAGTGGAGAAATCTACAGTTGTTTCTATAATCAGGATCAGGGAATTTTGCAATGGGTTTTTAAGTTCCTTTTCTCTATAATGTACAAAGTGATAATCCTCCTTGGTGAAATCTGAAAGCTCTCTCTATTTTTTTTTTGAGAGAGAGAGGGCACAAGTGAGCAAGAGGCAGAGAGAGAGAGAGAGAGAGAGAGAGAGAGAGAGAGAGGAAGAATCCCAAAAAGGGCAGAGAGAGAGAGAGAGAGGTGGGGGCTCGTCCCCACCTGAAGCGGGGCTCAAATTCACGAACCGTGAGATCATGACCTGAGTCGAAATCAGATGCTTAACCGACTGAGCCACTCAGGCGCCCACCTTCTATTTTAATGGTTATTTTCCAAGATGTACGTCATGTTTCAGAATACAGAAGCAGGACTGGTCAAGGAACAGTGGGAAGTATTCTGAACAATCTTGTGACCTCCGGCTTGCTATAGAGGGAAAGACCACAAGAAGGAAAAACAAAGGGCCATGGAGAGTCCTGTTTTCACCTCAAGACTTGGCTCCTTCTGTGCTGTACCATGAGCCATGTGGCCAACACTGTATTACGTGTTCTTTCCAATTACAGCCATCACTTTACCGATGGATCCCCCCATTTATTCTAATCAATGCTTTCGTATATATCCTGACCCACACCTCGCCAAATATGGTCTTCCTCTAACCAAAATCCAGAGGTTAAAAAAATCTGCCCTACCTTATGTCATGATAAACTATAAAGCTTTAGTAATTAGAAGAATGTAGCATTAGCCTAGGGACAGACTCACAGAGCTGGGGGAAGAACAGAGAAACCAGGATCAGACCTTGCACGGATGGACCCTAGGTTTTTGAGAGGCAGCAGTTCTACACAATGAAGAAAGGATGTGCTGAGGGTTGTTAGGAAACCACTTGACATTATTTGGTGAAGTTAGAGTTTAAGACCCACAGTGAAGAAATTCTGGCACATCAGGATCCATCAAAAATGTTCAAAACACCCTGATTGCTAATGGCCAGAAACCAGAAATCATTCAACTGGCCATTGCAGTTGCTATGGTCTGAACGTCTGTGCCTTCCAAAATTCAAATGTTGAAATCCTACCCCTAAATTGTGATGATGGTGGAAGGTGGGGCCTGGGGAGGTGATTAGGCCACAAAGGTGGAGCCCTAATGAATGGAATGAGTGTCCTTAACAAAGAGATGTCACAGAGCTCCCTCGCCCTTCCTCCCTGACCCAGAAGAGGACCTCACCGGACCATGCTGCCACCCTGACCTCTCACTTCCAGCCTCCAGAGCTGTGAGCAGCATATTTCTGTTGACCATGAACTGCCCAGTCTGTGGTGTTTTGTTATAGCGGGACGTGTCATTTAGGACTTACAGGCACTGGGCACGAGAAGCACAGAAATAACATCGAGGAAAGGAAACAGGTCACACAGAGCACAGGAAATGTGTTATGCTTCCTTCAGGAAACTCAAAACCAAACGGACCTAATTCAAAAGTGGGCAAAGAAAGAATCGGAATAGATAGATCTCTAAAAGAAGGTACACAGATGGCCGTAGGCATACAGTTATCAGGGAAATGCACATCAAGGCCATAATTTAAAAGGCAGATAATACCAGTATGGGTGGGGGTATAAAGAGGATGAAGCCATCATACACCGCTAATGGGGATGTAAAATGGCCGAGCCACTTTGGAAAACAGTCTAGTAGTTTCTTACAGTGTAATCCAGCAATCCCTCTCCTAGGGATATGTGCAAGAGAAATGAAAACATATGCCCACACAAACACCTGTACACAAATGTTCGTAATAGCATGAACATAATAGCCCCAAAGTGGAAACAACTCAAATGCTCAAATGTCTATCAACCGGTAAACAAAATTTTTAAATGCGGCATATCCATATGATGGTACGTTATTCTGCAACAAAAAGAAACAAAGTACCAGGGTGCCTGGGTGGCTGAGTTGGCTGAATGTCTGACTCTTGATTTCGACTCAGGTCATGGTCTCGTGGTTCATGAGTTCAAACCCGTGACAGTGTAGAGCTGCTTGGGATTCTCTCTCTCTCTCTCTCTCTCTCTCTCTCTCAGAATAAATAAATTTAAAGAAATAAGTACTGCTACATGCTATGATATGATTGAATCCTGAAATTATGCTCCAGGAAGAAACCACTCACAAAGGGCCAAGGACCATATGTTGTATGATTCCATTTATATGAAATGTCCAGAACAGAAAATCTATAGATGCTATAACACATTAGCATTGGCCTAGGGTTGGAGAAGAGAAGGGCGGTGGGAAAGGGAGATAGGGAATACATACTAATGGGCATGGTTTCTTTTCAGGATGAGGAAAATGCTCTAAAACTGAGAATGAAGAAGGTCGCACAACCCCTTGAGCATATTACAAACTACAGAAATTGCACACTCTTAATGGCTAAATTGTATCATACCTGAATTATATCTTCATAAAGTTGTTTTCTAGAAAAACAAGCAGGAAAACTGAACAATGTGTGAACCAAAGGGGAGTATTTAGGGGTAAAATAAAGTCAAGCAAACTATCCCCAGAGTAGGAGCTCTGTGACTATGGGAGAAAGGAAAGATCAGAAAACAATTCACACGGTATTTTTTTAGGAAAGTATCTATCATCTATCTATGTATCTATCTATGTATCTATCTATGTATCTATCTATGTATCTATCTATCTATCTATCTATCTATCTATCTATCATCTATCAATCATCTATCATCTATCTATTTATCTATCTATCTATCTATCTATCTATCTATCATCTATCAATCATCTATCATCTATCTATCTATCTATCTATCTATCTATCTATCTATCTATGTAGTGAGGAGAGAACAAGTAAGGTAGTTAAAGAAATAACTCCAGCCCTCCCGGGAAGATAGAGCCACCTGCTACCCTCCCCGGCCCCCCAGTGACTCACAGAGCAGCAGGGGCCGGGGCAGGATACGGGCCAGCCCCTCAGCCCGGGCATCCGCACGCTGCACACGCACCTGCGCACACTGCTCCCTTCCTTCCACACAGGCAGAGGGTCTGGCCAGGGCTGCAGGCTGGCGCCCCATGTCCTCACAATCTCCGCCACCACGACTCAGGGCCGTTGGACCGGCTCCTCAGCCTCCAGTCTACACCCGGCTTTCCCCACCGTGTTTAAAAACACCCTTCCTGTCATAACAGTGTCCTTCAGGCCCCTCTGAGCGGGCACCTGCCTCTCCCCTCAGACCCTTGGGTTTCCCACCTGCCTCTTACAGCCCCCCCGGGCTCCCTGCACACTTCAACAGGGTCTTAAAAAAATATTTCGAGGAGACATTTCACATTTCCCAGAACTTCCTTTACTCTTTTTTTTTTTTAATTTTTTTAATGTTTTTATTTATTTTTAGGAGAGAGAGAGAGACAGAGACAGCGACACCGTGAGCAGGGGAGGGTCAGAGAGAGAGGGAGTCACAGACTGAAACAGGCTCCAGGCTCTGAGCTGGCAGTCAGCACAGAGCCCGACGGGGGGCTCAAACCCACGAACCACGAGATCATGACCTAAGCGAAAGTCGGACGCTTAACCGACTAAGCCACCCAGGCGCCCCTGGAACTTCCTTTACTCTTTACGCCGTTCTGATTATCAGCGGCCAAAGCGTCCGGGTTTACCTCCCAGTCAGGGCCAGAAGGGGATGTCCTCGGCTGGGATGGGTGCAAGGAAGGATGTCACGGGGTGGGGGTGGGGGGACAAGGGCTGGGGGCAGAGGGGGAGGGGCTTAGGAGGCGACAGGGGAGGGTTCACATGGCAGACACAGGAAGTGGGGGAAGACCACAAGCCCCCGGCCTCTGAGTTGGAAAGGCTTCCACCTGACCTTCTCGCTACCGGAGCTCAGGGCTCCAGCTGCCCTCCTGCGCAGGGGCGCCCTCGCCCAAGGTCAGAGTCCTTCCCCGCAGCCTTTAGCACCGGGACAAAGGGCAGGCGGGACGTCGGTGCCCTCTGTCTCTCCCACCCTTTCTATCTTGGATGCAGTGCTCATACCTTACAAGAACGCCCGACCCCCGGTCCACAGGGTAAGCGCCTTCACCGCTTCCAGACGGCCGCCCCCCGGCCCCACCCCGGACTAGCTGCGCCGTGCAGGGCCCCGCAGAGGAGGGGAACCGAAGTCCTGAGCGTGGCCCAGCGGGTGGTAGGAAGGGGCTCCCTGCCCTGGGGAATCCTTTGGGGGCCTGAGTGAGCATCTTGGGCCTGTTGGCCACTGTGCCATCTCCAGGAGCCCTCTGGGCGGCACCGTGAACTTGGTCTCAGGGAAGACGACAGCATCTCTTTCTCCTCCCCTCCCCGCAGAAGGGGCCCCCTAGGGCCCCCCCACCCCCGTGCCCACATCTGGGAAACTCACTCCCCTCGGCTAAATTGAGGACCTCTCCCTGTCTTCTGCTAACCACATGGGCTTCGCCAGGGCAGCCACACCGACAAATGCACATCCACACACTTAGGGCACGCACACACACACACACACACACACACACACACACACACACGCTCTCCCTCCAAGGCCTGCAGAGGAGCGGACGGCCACCAGAGGACAGAAGATCCTCCTCCAGAGTGGAGGCAGCCTGTGTCGGGGCTGGGCCTTCAGCTTCCTCCATCTTTTTTTTTTTTTTTTTTTAATGTTTTATTTATTTCTGAGAGAGAGAGACAGCGTGAGCAGGGGAGGGGGCAGAGAGACAGGGAGACACAGAACCCGAAACAGGCTCCAGACTCTGAGCCGTCAGCATAGAACTCAACGCGGGGCTCGAACCCACAAACCGTGAGATCATAACCTGAGCTGAAGTCGGAGGCTCAACCGACTGAGCCCCCCAGGCGCCCGCAGCTTCCTCCACCCTGAGTGCAGCTGGAGACCTGAGCAAAGGGCGGAGTGAGGCGGGCTCGGGCCGGGCTGGGGAAGGGCGAGAGGGAGGGTCCAGGTCAGCTCATAATCAGAAGATTTCCCCTCCCTCCTTTTCTTTTTCTTCTTGGGCAGAGAGTACAAAATGTCTCAGCCTTTTGCAGCGGTCAGTGGGGGTTCCAGTGTAGACCGAGGAAGGGTCGTCACGGAGACCCGAGCCCCCCTGCTATTGTGGCCAGCTTTTGCACTCAGCTGAAATTCCCAGAAGTGAAACTAGACCTTGAGAGAGCTGACCTGGATTGCTCGCAAATTCTTAACAGGAAGAAAACTTCAATGAATTTGGAAGCACCACAATATTTGTGAAAGCCAAGTCCACACAGAGCAGACAGGCCCCAGAGCCCCCCTCCCTGGGAGCCCTGCCTCAGCTTGAGAGCCTGACAATTGTGTGCCCGGGACTGTCCTGGGGGCTCAGAGCAGACGCTACTTGGGGAGGGGGGTGGGGGCGTAGCGCCTTCTTATAAAACCCAGGGCAAAGGAGGAAAAGTTGGCCGCACAGCCCTAAGGGAGGGCCACTCCTTGAGTCTTATTTTGTTTACGTTTATCTGAGAAAGAGAGAGAGAGAAAGCACGAGCAGGGCGAGGGGGAGAGAAAGAGAACCCCAAGTGGGGCTCGAACTCACGAACCTAAGATCACGACCTGAGCCAAAACCAAGAGTCAGAGGCTGAAGCGCCGAACTGACTGAGCCCCCCAGGCCCCCCAGGAAGTTTTTTTTCATTAAAAACTGTCAATATGAATCCAGTCGTATACGTTTTGCTTGTTCAGCGGTGTTTTTAGAATCTGTTCAGGCACACAGGAATGTGAATTCCTTGTCAGCTGCTGCACGACCCGTGGACGGTCGCTGAGCCGCTGAGGGAGGGTGGCCTGCGCCCAGGGTGGGTCACAGGGACAGACACCACGGGGACCCTTCCCCCCAGTGCCTGACTCTCCAGTGAGGAGGAATCCGATGGGAGCCTCGGCCCCCCTGCGGGCTGCAGGGGCAGGTGTGGCGGGGCAGGGGTTGGGGGCGGGGGGGGCGGTCCCTGTGGTAAGTCCGGGCGGCCTCGCCGGGAGCCCGGGGGCCCACGGGATGTGGGACTGCGCTCAGCGTCCCGGCTTCCTGGGCCTCCTTCCAGAGCTGCCTGGGCTCAGCTCCAGTGTGGGAGGCCCTGGGCGCCGGGGCGGGGACTCCTCTACCTCGGCCTCTGAGGGCTCTGCTCCCTGCAAACACCCCTCCCGGGGCGCCCGGTCCCACCCCTGCCTGCGTCCTGAGCTCAGGGCCGGTCACCTGTGCCGCCCCGTCTCAAGAGCGCTCCTTGCTTTTTATCTTATGACCAGTTGCCTTTTGCCCCTTCTCATCCCTGCGTGGGGCAGACCGCGCCCGGCATGTGCTCTGTGCCCACGCTGGGGACCCTCACACGCTGAGACCGGGCTTGGACAGGGCACCTGCTTCGTCCAACAGGACAGCGGAAAGGTGATGCCGAAGGAAACTCAGAGACTCCCGCTCCTCCTGACAGCCTGCCTCCTCCGTCGGAGCAAACCCCGACCCTCCCGACAGACGACCCTCCCGACAGACGACCCTCCCGACAGATGACCCTCCCGACAGATGACCCTCCCAACAGACGACCCTCCCGGCAGACGACCCTCCCGACAGATGATGACCCTCCTGACAGACCAACCTCCCAACAGATGACCCTCCCGACAGACGATGAACCCCCGACAGACGATGACCCTCCCGACAGATGACCCTCCCGACAGACGACCCTCCCGACAGACGACCCTCCCGACAGATGACCCTCCCGACAGATGACCCTCCCGACAGACGACCCTCCCAACAGACGACCCTCCCGGCAGATGATGACCCTCCCGACAGATGACCCGGCGTCTGTAAAGACTCAGCTGAGACACCGGCCCGCCCGCCCGCCACCTGCCCCGCACATGCGGGGAAGCCCACCCTGATGGCCGCGCCTGGCCCAGCCCGGAGGAAGCACCCAGCGGGACCTTGGGCTCCAGCGACGGCTGCCTCGAGGTCGAGTGTCCCGGACCAATAGGCGGCCTCCACACGACTCAGACTACTGTCCCCCTCTTCCGCCTCCCTGTCCGGTCCCCTCACCGCACATCACACCTGAAGGATCCACATTAGAGTTTCTTAAAAAAAAGGGTTTCCCCATTGTTCTTCTTTTTTACACGGAGCCCTCTGTGTCAGAATGGTCTGGAGAACCTTCTGGAAGTTTAGAGTCCCGGGAATTGCCGGGAATCTCTGGGAGTGCAGGATGAGACCCTTCAGGAGGACAAGTTCCTCTGTTCCATAAGACATGCTATTTAAATTTACTTACTACTTTATAAAAATTTATCATAGACATGTGTTGTAAATTTTTTAATGTTTGTTTATTTATTTATTTATTTATTTATTTATTTATTGAGAGATCAAGTGAGAGAGGGGCAGAAAGAAGGGGGAGAGAAATCCCAAGCAGGCTCTGTGCTGAGAGTGCTGGGTTTGAACTCACTGACCGTGAGATCATGACCCAAGCAGAAGTCCAGAGTCAGATGTTTAACCGACTGAGCCCCACCCCCCTGCCCGCGCCTCCAAACACAGTCCCCCTCCCCATCCGCAGTTGCCGTGGGGCCCTCACTGCACCACACAGACGTTGACCTAGGAAGATAACGCCAGGGCTTCCGGAAGGGGTCAGCGGTATGGCCAGCAGCCCTGGGTGGGGGGTGGGGGGTGGGGGGTCTGCTTCCCCTGTGCCTCTGCTCCAGCCGCTCCATGGCCAGCCTCCTCTCGGGCTGAGCTCTCAGCCCAGGGACTTCTGAACTGAAAAGGCAGCGGGAGGAGGAATCAGGGTGAGGACTTCCCACGACGGGGGGTATATGCAGGGGGTAACTCAGGAAATCAGTTCTACAATAATTCTCTCTCTGTGGAGCTATCTTTCCTAAGAAAAGGGGCCCCAGATCTGTGCCCTAAAGAGAATGAAGTCAGCCTTCTCTCCACCCTCTACTCTGCCATCTCACTTCTTTGCTGCGGGCCCTTGCCAGGACTGGCTGGCAGTGAGCGCTCAGGAGGCCTTGCCGGCTGCCCAGCCAAGTGCTCGCTCTTGTGGCTGGAACCCCGAAGCCCGAGGGCTGACCTCAGCGACTTAGAACAAAGGGATCATGGGAGCCCATGAGAACCCTGAGGTGTTCTGAACCCCGACACGCAGCTCTTGAGTAAAGAGTTCTCCGTGCCAGGCTTAGACCAGACTTCGCGCTTTTGCCAAGAGCTAGTCTGACAAAGACCTTGACGGACACAGTGGGGCTGTGTCCTTCACCAGTAGATTCAGGCACTGTGAGGTTAGACAGGTCAGCTTCCTAGGCCTGCACTGTTGAAACAGACAAATGCATAAAAGTAAACCACCATGAGAGAGTTAGAAAGGCCTGGTGGTGATGGTAGCCAGCACAGGGACGACCCTTAAATCCTCCGTAGGTGGCCCAAGGCTCGATGCCTTTATCCTGCCAGTGTCTGAGTCTGGGTGGAAGAAGAAGACTTAGATGTTCAAGTGGTTACTAGGTCCCTTTCCTTAGAGTATTAAGTGTCCTCCCCAAAGCTACTGTGTCTGCTAAACTCCTTCATGCTGTTCTTTCTCCCCAGCAGTAAGTTGGACTTGGGATTTCCTTGGTGTTTGAAGGCTCTCTGCTCCATAGACTTGAGGCCATCATCCATGGACAGACACCCTTCTTTAAGTTTTCTTAGACAATACTAATCATGGGGCTGTGAAATCCGAACTCTAAGAATATTAATACTATTTCTTGAGAAGGAAGAGGAGAAAGGAAGGAAATGTTCATTGGACTCCTGGCATGCGCTGTACCTCCTGGGGTTGGTCATTTCACAAAGATGCCCTTTGTCCTTGATCCGTCTCAGGCACACACTGCCACCCTCCTGTGTGTGAGGACGCGGATAGGAAATGCATTCTTTCTCTGTGTGAGATGATGGTGCCAGTGAGATGATAGGTACTTCAACTAAATTGCCTCCAACTAGTTCTCGTTACTCATGCTAGAAGTGCGCTGGATTCGATTCCAGCGTTAGCTGCCCTGCTCTGGAGACTAAGGTTAACAAAAGATAATGGCTACAGAGATGGAAAACTCATCTAGTGGCTTGTAGGGTTCAGCTCTCTTCCAGAATCCACTTACTTTTTTTTTTTTAGTGTCATACAGCAACAATTTTTTTAATTTTCCCCGTTGAATTTTTAGTAGTTATCCATGAGAAACTGTCTGATAGGAGCTGCTTGGCCATTCCAAAACCGGATCCAGTCTGTTAGCAAAGTTCTATGAAATACGGGTTGAGCTTCATGACTGACCCTCAATCAAGAGATTGGATCTGCACAGGAATATTGTGTGTTCAAACATGGTGCTTAAAACATGTTTAGGGGAGCGCCTGGGTGGCTCAGCTGGTTAAGCGTCTGACTTTGGCTCAGAAGGTCGTGATCTAGCAGTTTGTGGGTTCCAGCCCCATGTTGGGCTGTGTGCTGACAGCTCAGAGCCTGAGGCTGCTTCGGATTCTGTGTCTTTCTCTGACCCTCCCCTGCTCACATTCTATCTCTCTCTCAAAAATAAATATTTAAAAAATAAATAGATGATAAAAAAAAAAAACCCACAAAACATGTGGGTAGAACTCCTTACTGGAAATATCTTTTGGAACCAGATTAGAAGTCTTAAAATCTGGTCTCATTCCTAAAAGTCAATTTCTATTTCCCATCCCAAGTAGTAACATGCAGTTTGATTGCTCTTTTATTTGCCTCATCGATTCCAGACTTCTTTCAGTTTTTATTAGAAATTTTGTTCATTCTCTTACAAGGATTTCTCACCTTGGAAAATATTTCAAAACCCCTTGAGCTAAGGACTTTGAGAGGGGGGCACCCAAGAGGGGTTCCAGAGTAATATAAGCTGTGGCCTCCCCCAAGGGAGTGGCCAAGCTGCTGCCCAAGGGGATCCTTTAGAAGACAAGGCCAAAAACTCAATTAGATTTATCTGGGTTGTTTCACAAAAGCAGACTTCAACCTGGGATGTGTCTAATATGCACCAGGTTCTTTGTACAGAATTAAATTGGATATTCTTTACTTGCTGAAAATTTTCATTCTTATATTTAAGGCTCTGGTTTCCGGAACAATGAGAGGTGGCATTTTAACGAGTGTTTGGGGTCTGTGCTATGGTAAGTAATGGACCAGCATCAGTTATAGAAGGTTCAAATGAAATGAAATCGTCTAAGACAAAAGACAAGAAAAAGCAACAAAAACATACGGTCATTCTGGGCCTGCTCAGACAACCGGGATCCTCAGCCTTGAGAAGGCGTGGTGGGCCTCAGTGGTTTCGGGGCCTGGCTGCGGGGGGCCTGCCCCCCACCCGGGCTTCTCCGCCCCCCCCGCCCCCCCCGCCCCCCGCCGTTACGGAGCTCCCAGTTGACTCTTCACCACACTGAAGCCATCAGGAAAAATCCTTGTGGTTAACAGCAGAGGCTTCAGAGTGTAACCTGTACTCGGGCCTAGAAATTATTTTAAATGGCGGCTGATACGTCTCAAGGTGAAGTCGTCCGTCCTAAGGCATCTCCACTTACAGTAGGAGCTCAGCTGATCACGCGGACAAGTGGGTGAGAAGGTAGAAGACAACACCATGCCGATTTGTGGAAATGTGAATTCTACGCGGGAAACTCCTCCCAAAAGCAAGCTTGCTGAAGGGGAGGCAGAAAAGCCAGAACCAGACATAAGTTCAGAGGAATCGGTCTCCACTGTAGAAGAACAAGAGAATGAAACTCCACCTGCTACGTCTGGTGAGACAGAGCAGCCAAAAGGAGAGCCTGAGAACGAAGAAAAGGAAGAGAACAAGTCTTCTGAGGAAACCAGAAAGGATGAGAAAGATCCGTCTAAAGAAAAGGAGAAGAAAGTGAAAAAAACCATACCTTCCTGGGCTACCCTTTCTGCCAGCCAGCTAGCCAGGGCCCAGACAAACGCCGATGGCTTCCTCCCCGCGTCCCAAGATGGATGCAGTCCTGACTGAGGCCATTAAGGCATGCTTCCAGAAGAGCAGTGCATCAGTGGTTGCTATTCGGAAATACATTATGCATAAGTACCCTTCTCTGGAGCTGGAGAGAAGGGGTTACCTCCTTAAACAAGCACTAAAAAGAGAATTAAATAGAGGTGTCATCAAACAGGTAAAAGGAAAAGGTGCTTCTGGGAGTTTTATTGTGGTCCAAAAATCAAGAAAAACACCTCAGAAATCCAGAAACAAAGAACAGAAGCTCTGCAGTGGACCCAGAACCACAAGTAAAATCGGAGGATACCCTTCTATTGCCCTTGACTCGCCTTTGTGAGCCTAAAGCAGCTTCCTACGGTCTCATCAGGAAATACGTGTCTCAGTTTTACCCTAAACTTGGGGTGGATACCAGGCCTCAGCCGCTGAAGAGTGCTCTGCAGAGAGCAGTAGAGAGAGGCCAGTTAGAACAAATAACTGGCAACGGTGCTTCTGGGACATTCCAGCTGAAGAAATCAGGGCAGAAGCCCCTGCTTGGCGGAAGCCTGAAGGAATACGCCATCTTGTCCGCCATCGCTGCCACGAATGAGCCGAAGACCTGCTCCCCCACTGCTCTGAAGAAGTACGTCCTGGAGACCCACCCAGGCACCAAGTCTAACTATCAAATGCACTTGTTGAGGAAGACTCTGCAGAAATGTGAGAAGAATGGGCGGCTGGAGCAGATCTCTGGCAAAGGTTCAGCGGCACCTTCCGGCTCTGTTTTCCCTATTACCCCAGCCCAGGAGCTCTATTTCCAAAGACAGAGCTAGATGATTCGAGAGATGGGGAAGAAGATGAGCATGACTCTGCAGAAGAAGACTCTGACGATGGAGAGCCACCACCTAAGAGAAGGTTGCAGAAGAAAACCCCAGCCAGGTCATCGGTGAAGGCTGCACCTATGAAGCAGAGAGGGTGGAAGCCTGCTCCCAAAGTCCCAGCTGCCCAGCGAGGGAAAGCTAGGCCCCTAAGAAAGCCCCTCCCAAGGCCAAAACTCCTGCCAAGAAAGCCAGACCCTCCTCCTCAGTCATCAAGAAACCTAGGGGTGGCTCTTCAAAAAAGCCTGCAGCCAGTGTGAGAAAGGAAGTGAAATTGCCCAGCAAGGGCGGAGCCAACCTGAAGAAACCTTTCAAAGCAAAAAAGTAAATTTTATAGGGAGAAAAGAGTATCATGATAAAATTCCGAATCTTATTTTCTAACGTCAGTGTGCATTTGTTTTAGTTTTGATGCTTTTGAAATCACATTTTTTTCCTTCCCGATGAACACTGTCGGGAGGGAATATAAATAAACCAACTTAGGCATTTGTTAGCTTCAGGTGCGGTTCTTGGCGCCTGCCCCTCCCGCGGCCATTTTAATTTCTGCGAGAAATCTGGATTTTCCTGAACTGTATGACGTATACCTGTCATTTTTTCTCCCTCTACCCCAACCCTTTTTTTTTATGGTCAGCTTCGGCCTTTTTTTCCTCTTTCTTTCTTTCTTTCTTTCTTTCTTTCTTTCTTTCTTTCTTTCTTTCTTTCTTTCTTTCTCTCTCTTTCTCTCTTTCTCTTTCTCTCTTTCTTTCTTTCTTCCAGCTTTATGTAAACACCTGCAAATATTTTTATATTTGTAGAAAACATCAAGAATAGGATGCTGGTCAGGTGCTGGAAGTAAAAAAAAAAAAAAAAAAGAGGCAATATATATAGCCCTGACTGAACTGAAAGCCTTCTGCCTGGAGACTTCAGTTTTAGCTATAATAATTCATCTTATTTATAAAACCACTCCACTAACCCTTTCTCTCCAACGATATAAACACAGAGACATCTTAGCTTTGGGAGTAAGCCAAAAAAGTCATGACTTCATTAGATTCTGCAGACCTATGACTCCTTTGGGCCACTTTTCACGTTCGCCAATTTCCAGGTGTTTTTCGCTGGCCCAGGGCATTGCGCTTCCTCCACCACAAGCACAAATTCCCTCCACCACTTGGTTTTTAATTGAAGAGGAAATAGAGGAATATATTGAATTTATGATTTCTGGTGTCGCCTGTGTTACCAAAAACCAAAACATAAAATCTCGATCAAATGTTTAAATATATTTTTTAATATTTGGAGCATGAGTTGTCGTTTCCTATTTGCCTTTTTTATAAGGAAATGTTGGAGAGTCACATCATTACTAATATAGAAATATTAAGTGGAAAAACATACCATTTGCTAAAATAAACTAAATTCCGGATTCATCTGTGGGTTTTTGTCTCCTCCTTTCTTTCCACAGCAATTTTGATATCAGGCAAGTGACTTCCTTGAGATATTTACATAAAGAAAAAAAAGCAAATGAAGCCCGACTACCTAACCCTTTCTCTTTTGTATTTGTTTTCGTACTGTGAAGTCGTGTTAGATAGTACTAGCTTTCTACTTGAGAAATGCTGATTTCCGGTTATCATTTACCCTCCTTGTGGCACTTGACATCTTAATTGTCTTAAACTTCTTGGTGTACATCTTCTGGCCCCGTGAGCGCTGCCAGAAGCAAAAGACGTCTGTTTCCTTCATCCCACTTGCGTTGTCTCCTGGGACCCCATCTGCAGCCTAGAGTGTGGCTGGAAATGGACTTGAGAAGATCGGCTTGAAAGTAGATCCATAATCATGTGTGATCCCATCATGAACTCCTTGGAATTTGTGTTGCATGTAAGGCAATCTTTCCTGTTGTAAATCTTCCTTATTTTATGTACATATAGTTTGAAAAATATGAATAGACATGAAATTTTAAAGCTAAAAAAAAAGGCGGCGTGGTGGGAAAGATGCCCATTTCCCATCACGCCTTCTCTCTCTTTTTTCCAAATTTTTTTTTAATGTTTGAGAGAGAGAGAGAGAGAGAGAGACAGCACGAGTAGAGGAGAGGCAGAGAGAGAGGGACACAGAATCCAAAGCAGGCTCCAGGCTCTGAGCTGTCAGCACAGAGCCCGAGGCGGGGCTTGAACCCATGAAACGTGAGATCATGAACTGAGCTGAAGTCGGACGCTCTACCGACTGAGCCCCCCAGGCGCCCCCCACCGCGCCTTCTCACAGTGAATGCCCCGCCATATACGTTGGAGGAAGTCCTCTCTGATACTGAGCCCCTGGGACTGCCCATTGCCAGCAAGATGCAAGCGGTTCCTAGCAAAAACTTGTGAATCTGTCACAGATGGGGACCCTGTCCCCCTTGGCCTTTAACCTGTCTCTTGGTGGCTCCCTTGTGAAGGTGAGAGCCTAATGACAGGGGAGAAGCCACATTTGAAGCACCGTGGGTCATGTTCTGGTCCTGAGCACCAGATCCCAGAAGGAGGTAAAGCCCAGATCATCACCAGGGTTCGGAAAAGCACTAGCAAGGGAACGTGTCTCACACCGGGTGCCTCTGCCCTACTGTGGTTCACAGGATGACAGACAGTGACTTGTGGTGCCCTGCTTCGGTTTGTGAATGTAGATGAACTAAAGCCATAAATTCCTCTATTTTCCCATTGTCATTGAGATGGTAGCCTTTACTATAGGCATGGGTAAGGTGAAAGGTACAAATTCTCTGAAATATGAAATGGAAGGTTTTTCTCAAGTACCGTATCTTTGATTCATAAACCAATGACTCAAACAACAGGGACATTTTAAGGATTTAAAATAAAATCATGACATCTTCTGTACCTCAATGGAATGCAAAGACACAGTACGGAGATGAAATTTTTCATGACTCAGATTAACAAAAAATCAGTACTTTCTATCATAGGTGACAGCAAATTGAACCCTATGTCTCTTGTGTGGCTACTAAAACTGCGATTTCAGAAAATGTCATGATTTTATTTTAAGTCTTTAAAATGTCCCTGTCATTTGATCCATTAGCCACAGGGATTTTCATGATAGCTATGTTTATAAAAGGAGAAAGTTTGTCAAATGTTAAAAATAGGAAAATGAGGGGTGCCTAGGTGGCTTAGTCAGTTGAGCGTCCAACTTTCGCTCGGGTCATGATCTCACGGTTCGTGGGTTCAAGCCCTGCATCGGGCTCTGTGCTGACTGCCAGCTCAGAGCCTGGAGCCTGTTTCAGAGTCTGTGACTCCCTCTCTCTCTGACCCTCCCCTACTCACACTGTCTCTCTCTCTCTCTCTCCTAGAAATAAATAAAACATTAAAAAAAAAAATAGGAAAATGAACATATAATCTCCTTGGGAGCCACTTAACAGTTTGTTATATAACTAACATATGCAATAGGTACGAAAGCTATAATATCAGAGAGAAATGCTTACTGTAAATTCTGTAGGAAAAAATCAGTTGGCTGTTATGGTGTATATAATTACTCTTGCCTAATCGCATTGCCAGGCAGTTCATTGGTATGATACACAAAGGAGAGGTGATAGTGGACATCCATGTCCTCTCTCTGACTGTAGTGAAAATTCCTCTAGAATTTTCCATTACAACAGTTGTCTATGTTGCATAACTAAGTCTTCCAAAGTGAAGCTGCTTTTTCATTTCTTTTGCTCACAAACACTCAGTTTCGACAGAGCTTGACAGGAATGACTTCCATCTGCTCCACGCGGCTTCCGCAGAGATGGCTCAAGCCAAGCCTGGACAGTCTGCTTTCAACACGGATCCCTCGCGTGGCTGGAGGGTAATGCAGGCTGTCGGCTAGCAGCAGCTGGTGGCGGGGCTGCGAGAAAGGAGGCCTTGCTTCTTCCCCAAGTGGGCTTCTCTTCCGTTTCTCGGGCTCCTTCACCGGACGATGGCCGTGTTCCCAGAACAAATGTCCCAGGAGACCCAGTCCAAAGGGGGTAGGGGCACTTTTACGCTCTATCCTTAGAAATTACACAATATCATTTCCACTGTCTCTGATTAGTGGAGGGAGTCGCAAAGTCCCACTCAGGTTAAAGGAGAACAGAGGTTCCACCCATGGGGTAGCAGCGAGGTGTATTATATAATGAGCATGAGGGGATGAGAGACATTCTTCTATTCTAATTTTTTTTTTAATATTTACCTTTGAGAGAGAGAGAGAGACAGAGAGAGACAGAGTAGGGAGTGTGTGTGTGCAGAGAGAGAGGGAGATGCAGAATCCAAAGCAGGTTCCAGGCTCTGAGCTATCAGCACAGAGCCTGATACGGGGGCTCGAACTCACCAACTGTGAGATCATGACCTGAGCCGAAGACAGGCACCTAACCGACTGAGCCCCCCAGGCGCCCCAACATTCTTCCTGTCTAACGTTGACATTTTGACCTCTCTTATTAACAAAGACACTGAAACTCTATCTTCAAAATTCTCCCTCTGCTCTTTGTATATATTTTACTGAATGCTTTTTTCATTTTCTCTTTTTGGTTTTTACTCCAGAAATTGGATGCTTTCTTGATTTCTATAATGTTTACAGCAAAGAACGCATCCCTAAGGAATATAGTTTTCCTTTGCCTATATTGAAGCCTCGCACAAATGGAATCACATATTAGGAGTAATTCCTGTGGCCATTTTCTTTGCCCACCGTTATGTTTGTAAAGTTCATACGTGTCATCGTGTGTAGCTGTGCTTTGCTCATTTTCATTGTTGCCTGGCACTCCGTGACATAAATATATGACAGCTGATCGACTGTGCTGCAGACGGGCCAGGGGCCACTTCCGGGTTTGCTGACCAACATTCTCATCCACATATCCTGGTGCAAATGTGCATGAGTTTCTTTGGCGCGTAGCCCTAAAAGGGATATTACAGACGCCCGTGTTACTAAATAATGGCAAACTGTCCCAATTTATACTCCCTCCTGTTCCAAAGCCCTGTGACCATGATCTGATTTTGCCAGATTTTTTTCCTGTTGATGGTAGGTTTTTAACGGAAAGAACACGAGTCCTACTTTAATCTCGCCTTCCTGCATGCCGCCTTTCCAAAGAGTGAGAGTGTTGTCTCCTTTCAAGTCCGCCCCTTCGATGCAAAGCTCATAACTGTGACTTGGTTAAACAGAAATATCTGGCTGAGTATATGGAGGCCAGAGGTGGAAGGTGCCCACGTTAGCGAAACTCTGGATCCTTCCATTTCTGCTTTCGTGGCTGGCTGGAATTAGCTGGAGTTCTGGTCCCTCTCGTGACTTTGCTCAAAGGGGTCAAAAAATTGTCAACCTAAGCCATCATTCTGGATCTTTCCTAGCATTTCCTAATGCTACAGATTCGGCCAAATTGTAGTGTGCCCTCCAAAACAACGCAGGCCTCAAAACCTGACCAGACATTCTGCCGCCAGGCAGTTTGACGTACCAGCTTCTCAGCCTGTGCGGAGAGAATCAGGGAACCTACTGCTCTGCAGGAGGGGAGCACGGACGTCGGCGCCATTAGCTCTTGGCCACAGCCTCCTTCTGGTATCACTTTCGTCCCACTTACTTTTTGTTTTCTGGAAAAGTCTTTAGATGACCCTAATTCTTGGACCACAGAGCTGGGTTGGCTCTTCGTTCTTCTCATTCGACGGTCTCCTGTAACTGTTGACGGGAAACATGGGTCGCCTTGGCCGCTGCCAAGAACACTTTGGTTTTTAGTGTTTCCGTGATTCCTCAACAACGTAAAGGATAGGTTTTTACAGACTGACCCTACTTGGCACACAGTGGGGCTCCTGGGTCTGTGGGTTCATGAGAATTTCAGAAAGTTCTCAGCTTTTTCTCTTTGACACCGACTCTCCTCTCCCACTGCAATTCCCAACAGGTGTTTGGCTTTTCCATTTTACCCTCAGTGTATCTTCTCTTTCTGATTTTCTATCCCTCTGTCTGTTCTCCTTGTCATTTCTCCACGTTTTTTTCTAACTCACCAGACTTTTCTCCAGCAGTGTCTTATTGTTAAATCTGCTCAGCGTGTTTTAAATTGTGATGATCATGTTTCTTCATTTCTAAGTTGCAAATGCAGAGTATTTGTAGACATTGTTTTGAAAACCGATTTCCTTAAAAATCACATCTACATGAAATGATATACATTAACACCAAAAAAATCCCCTACAAGAAATTTCCATTCTTTCCTTCTGAGGGCCCGGGCAGGGTCCTACATACGGCCACGATGGTCTGGAAGACTAGTTGGCCAGGCTGAAGGCTGTATCTTTCTCTTGCAAAGCATAAATTGAAGATACCTTTGGGTTAGGATAGGGGATTGGATGGAAGGAAATAGAGAGGTCAGTGGCTGAGGGGTGGTGGAGGGCCTTTCGATGGGGACATGATAATGGGCACTTCTCAGCAATGTGGGGTGTGCCTTGTGCCAGCGGGAACTGAGCCAGCCACCCACGAAGAGGGGAAAGTGCTCTTGGGCCATTGTCTTTCAGTGACAATGGGTACAGCAGGGGGCAGAACTGGCGTAGATGTCTATGCAGTTGGAGATTTTTTCCTGGTCCCCAACTCATTTCCAGATATAGCTAAAGGAGAAGGGAGAAAAAAATGTACGTGAATTTTCTGGGGGGCAGACAGTGGAGATCTACACCTTTCACTTAGTGAGGGCTCCAAGAGACTCAATGGCTTCTGGCAAAGGCCCCCAGCCCCTCAAGAGGGTAAACCTCTCTCAGCGCCACTTGGTGAGGCTGCGTGGAGACTCCCCCAGAGGGGTTTCTTTGCTCCCTTATTCTCCCCACTGATTCTTTCCATTTGTTTCTCTTTTCTATAGCCTAATGCCTAGGATTCTTGTTTTAGACAAACCTTCTTCATGTTCCCATCACTTCTGTTCCCATTGAAAATGGTTTGTTAATTAGTCACCTTCCTGATCAAAATATAGGTCACAAGGTCGCAAGCTTTGTCTTCATTCACTTCACTATTCTATCCCCAGTGCTTAGAATAATGTCTGCTCTAGAGTAAGTCCTTAATAAATATTTGTGGGCTGTTGAGTTATTTCACTTGAGATTCTTTGCAGAGAAAAAAATCGAGTAACTCCTGGGTGACGCCTGAGAAGCCTGCTCCTCTGAGCACGGGAAGGACGACAGGGTTGCTCCACTGAATGAGCGCAACGTGTGGCAGGGGCAGGTGAAGCCAGGGTTCCCAGGGACGGAGCTTCCTGCTGTCACCTGGCCTTCCACAGAAGGGTCTGGGTTGCCCAGGCAGGGTCGGAGGATCCGTGGCAACAGTGGCCTTTGCCACTGGATGTCCACTATTCAGAATATGGACAAAGCTGTTACAAGATCCCTAAGGGTAGTTTCTTCAAGGGTACGACTGAAAACGTCCCGAGCGTCGGGGAATAAACGTGCCAGAAGATGTGCAAAACCTCTTCGGGAAAACACAAAATCCCATCGAGGGAGGGACATAAAATGAAACACTAGCAAGATATAAAGGTTGTTTGTGGGTCAAAAAAATGCAACCTTGTAAACGAGTCGCACTGCTCTAAATGATACAACCAACGTAATTCCGTAATTCCGACTGGGTTTATAGTAGGAATGAACTAACTGGTGTAAAACGTATGTAACAAGGCAAAATGGTCAACAGTAGCCAAGTCTCTTGAAGAAAAGGCAGCGGGAGGGCTGCCATGGCTGTTGGCAGAACGGATGATCAAATTCCAGTGTAAAGGAAGCAGGGAGGGCTCGGGCCCAGGGACGCACTCCCGGGGCAGAGGGTGGGCGAGGGAGGCCCTGAGGTCCCGCACGGACAGACCCTGGACTTTGAGAGGCCGGAGCTCTGAGCACTGGGGAAAGGATGGGGTCTTTAGTAGAAGCCCCTGAAGTTTGAGGCTTGTTTTTACGGGATTTCGTATGTGATTGTGAAACCGTTTGTGATGTTATCTGGTGAAGGTGGAGTTGGAGGCCACGGTGGGGAAATTTTGGTGACCAGCATCAACCAAAGCGTTCAAAGAGCCTTGTGGATAGTGGCCAGAACACGGAAACCACCCAAATGGCCACTGCCGGATACTGATGCCATGGACGACTCTGGGAACGTGGCAACTGGGATGGAAAGCACACAAACAACAGTGAGGGCAAGAAGCACATCACACAAGATGCGCCATGTTTGCATTTACAGGAAGCTCAAAAACAGGGAAAGTAGGAATAGCTCTTGATTGGAAGGGCCCACACAGCAGGAGGAGCTCTGTGACTTCCGGGGCAGGGCCAGCACATTCCCGTGGCAACCTTCTCAGATCCCAGCACCTTCCATGTCCAAACCCGCGTAAGGACTACAGAGGCGTCCATCGGATTCTTACTCAAGAATACACACATACGTCTTTCCTCATCATCTGCATACGTGATGCATTTTACAATTAAAAGTTAGTTTTGAACTCTGTACTAAGAAAGGACAATGTGACACATGGAATGAGTTTTCACTACAGGCCCGGACCCGGGCTCATGGCTGTGCACAGCAATCTCTGGGTCACAACCCCACGAGTATCCCCATGCAGGGGTCACGCAGGCCGCCTGACGGCACAGTCTCTTGCCTAGAGCCACACGAGAGGAAGGGTTTCCGTCTGGTTTCAAAGCCCGTCTGCTATCTACCTAGCAGCATGTGATGTTGATGGTAATGCAACGGCCGGAGTCCCTTCACAGGTCGCTGGGGTGCGGGAGGGTGTCCTTGGTGCTGGGCCATGACCCAGACCAGCCCCAGTAGCACCCACCCACTCACCAGACCACACAGACCACACGCCAAGCCAACCTCAGGTTGTGCAGCAGGTTCCCGAGAGGCCATGTGAGCCCGCGGCTCTGATGTAAGAACGACTGACGCCCTAGTGAAGCTTAAAGAAAGCAGGCGATAGGGGCGCCTGGGTGGCTTAGTCGGTTGAGTGTCCGACTCTCGCTTAGGTCATGATCTCGCGGTTCGTGGGTTCGAGCCCCGCGTCGGGCTCTGTGCTGACTGCCAGCTCAGAGCCTGGAGCCTGTTTCAGTCTGTGACTCCCTCTCTCTCTGACCCTCCCCTGCTCACGCTGTCTCTCTCTCTCTCTCCTAGAAATAAATAAAAATATAAAAAAAAAAAAAAAAAGAAAGAAAGCAGGCGATGCAGTGGCCTGTGCGGGGCCGTGTGCCACCGGGCAACGTGCCAGAGTGGGCACCTCGAGTCTCCGTGGGAACTTGACTCTCCAGCTCTTTCTTCAGTGCTCAGTAAATCTGTACCATTTATCCTGAACCACTTCCTCTGTTCGGAGAGGACTGCGTGATACCCACCGAGCGTCAGGGTCCGCGCTAGCTGAATCCAGTGGGGCTGCTGGGACGTACAACTCGTGTCCTTTGGAAGGAGAAGCCACCAGACATTTAGGAAATCAGGAGACAGGGGTGGGGGGAAACACTACAAAACTATGCAGTTGTTTCTATGAGCTTAGAAGATGAAACCCAGGAAGGGCCTCAGGAGCTGGAAGTTGTGGGAAGAACCAGAAAGTCCTTAAGCTACAGGTCTGATCACACGCTACGTCTGTGTCCACAATAAAGAAAAAGGCCGTGTGTTATTCACCGCCGTTTCCGGGATCAGGTGGGACAAGAGAGAGATCCGTCCGGGAAGACTGTGCCTGTGCGGACAGAGGAGGCCCACTTGGCCAAATCAAGTGCAGTACCGGGAGGGCAGGTCTTCCTCCCTGACCCACGGGCCCTGGAGACTCAGGGCTGGGAAGGCCACGGGGTGAACACCTGAGGGGGCACATTAGGCACTTAGACTCAGCAGCAGCAGCGCTTGGAGACACTTGGGGACCGACCTGCAGGTAGGCACCATAAGCCCAACAAAGGGAGTGTGACTTAGCTTCCGGTGCCTCTCCCGGGGGTGCCTCTCCCGGGGGTGCCTCTCCCGGAGGTGCTCTGGCTTTGTGGCGTTGTCCCACAGACGGGGGCGACTTAGGTCTGGGCCACCTGGCGGTCCTGGGCTGGGGCAGAATCGCCGCTGACATGAGGAACAGAATCTAATTCTCCTGGAGGCAGCAGAGGGGGTGAGGCCCCAGGCAAGCGGAGTTCAGGTTTTAAGAACTTAAGATTCTAGGGGAAAAAGGCTGTTTGTGGAACCACCACGGGAACACCCGGACGCAAGCGGCTGAGCGGGGAGCAAAGGCCACGCAGCGAGGCGCCTGGGCTGGCAGGCACAGGCCGCCGGAACCCACGCCTGAGGGCAGGGACGGGAACCGGGCCAGCAGCTCCCAGCCAGCACGGATGCCAGGCTCACTTTCTGGAACAGTTTTCCTCGTCCTTACCCGAACGGCTTCCGCCACCCCAGGACCTGCTGATAACAAGCTGCCGGCACCACCCGCGCATCCCCGGCGCCAAGGCCGTCTTTCTGGTCCTCTTCCCGCACCTGCCCCTCGTCCCCGCCATCCAGAATCCAGGAGCTGGTGGGGCTGACCATCGGCAGCACTTGGAAGTGCCACGGATTCAAGGTCTAAGAGCCCTGCAGGCATCTGGCAGGGGCGTCCTTACTTGCTTTGCACGCAGCCAGCACAGAATTAGCACAAAGCTACTGCTGCCTGGGGTACGAGCTCCCCTCGTTGCCCCCACGCCCCTGGGGATCAGGGCACAAGGACACGTATAGCTCTTCCCAGATGGGAGCGAACCAGTGTAAATCACACAGGGTCCTCAATACCTGGGCCCCTCCTACTTCTCCATTCTGTTTTTAGTTTGAGAGCGGAGGGCAGAGGGAGAATCCCCAGAAGGCTCCGCTCTGCCAGTGCAGAGCCCAATGCGGGCCTCAAACTCAGAGCCTGATGCTTGACCCACCGAGCCACCCAGGCACCCCTGAGAGGTTTTAATGGGTCAAACATTATTGTGACACCAGGAAAGCTGCTAGACATTTTAAACGGAATTGAAGACACGCAGCAGACGTTTCTTTACACCTGCATCACTCTCCCGGAACCTGCTGGCAAGCTGACCTGGTGCTGGGCTGGGGGGGGGCCTCTAGTCGGTCCAGAATAGAAGAGACTGCGGCCCACCCCTACACGTTTTCAGATGCCAGGTCACTCACGGACTGGCTGCACACCTGGCACATGGCAGGGCTGTTCCTGAAAAACAATTTCCTTCAAAACCAACTCTGCAGACTTTCCCAGCGCAGATGGGAACAGAACACTGGGTCGGACCCAGGAAACAACATTCCCAGGGTTACACCCGCCTGCAATTCCCTACATCCACTTCCAGCACGGACGTCCCCTACACGGAAGGGAAGTGCAGGCAACTCCCACAAGCAGCGTCACCTTCCATCTAATGTGGCCTTTAGGAAGATGTGGTTTGTACGTACAATGGAAATCTTGCCATCCACAACGTGGATGGATCTGGAAGGTACTCTGCTAAGTGAAAGAACTCAAGAGAAAGACAGGCTTTCACTCCTGTAGAATCTGAGAAACTTAACAAGATCAAAGGGGAAGGGAAGCAAAACTAAGTCACAGAGAGGGAGGGCAGCCAACCACAACAGACTCCTAAATTCAGAGAACTGAGGACTGATGGGCATGGGGGGCTGGGGGAGTTGGGCAGAGGGTGCTTGCTGATAAGTACTGGGTGTTGTAAGTGACGAATCACAATCTCTTATGAGGCCAAGACTACAGTGTGTATGCTGTGTGCTGGCCAGCTGGCCACTAAATTAACGAAAGGCAAAACTTTCTATTAAAAAAACAAAAAAAAAGATAAAACTTTAGAAATAAAACGATCATCAAGGACTGAAGTACGTTCAGGCATGTGAACTTGGAATGCAAAATAAACACAAATGGACCTAACTTTTAGCAACGGTTTATTTTCCGTCCACCTTGTTTCCATGGTCTGTCTGAAGAGGAGCCGCTCAGGACCACTCAGTGGCCGTTCCCACCCACTCGGTGGCCTGGGCAGTGGGGGCTGCTGACCAGTCCTCGGTGGCAGGCTGAGCGCTCCAGTCCTCTGTGAAGGCAACACCGGAACACAGTCAGCCCCTGTCGTGTTCTCCTCGGGACCCCACCCAGCCCTGGGCCTCCAGTCCCACCAGACACCCAAATCACCCAATCTCGGTGTGTCCGTCACTGCTCGGCAGCAGCACGCCGGGGAAAACCCTCCCAGGCCACAGAGCCCTGGGGACCCTGACGTTAGATGCAGGCCTCGGGTGCAGGGCACATACCGGTGGGGAACTGCTGGATGGGCACGGAGGGCACCTGCACGCCTTCAGACCAGTCTGCGACTTCGGGCTGAGCGGCCGTGAACTCGGGCGCTGGGGCCGTCCATTCGCCCTGAAATTCCTCCTTGGTCACAGCCTTTTCGGCAGCAGCCTGCTCCTCCTTTTCAATCTGGTTCAGAAGAAAACGTTTACAGGGACCAGCAGGTTTTACTTCTCGGGTACACACCGGGAGGTCTGACTCGTGCACGTGCACGCGCCCTCGGTGGCCGGGCTTACCTCCTCGGGATCCCTGTAGAAGTAGAGGTCCGGCATGACCTCCCACGGGTGCTCCCGGGAGATGGTGCCACGCATGCGCAGGACTTCCCGGGCCAGCATCCACCACATCAGACCCACCGAGTGGGCGCCCTGCAAGAGCACCCGCTTAGCGAGGGACAAGCGCAACCCCAAATAGCACGGACCGCCCCCTGCCACCCACCTGCGCATCACCTAGGCCCCCGGGACGGACAGAGTAACATCTGACCTGTCTCTCAGTTGGCAGAGTTTACCTCTAGCAAAGAAGAGTACTTGTAAATTAGTAGGTCTCGACCTTGACGGCCACTGAACCATGGGGATGAAAACCCAACTATCGAATCTCCGCCCCAGGCAGTCAGTGCAACCCCAGGGCCAGGGCCGGGACTCGGGCAGGAAGTCAGATGCAGCCCCCAGGCCAGGGCCTGGACTCGGCCGCTGCCGTCACACCTCTCCTTGGTGGACCAGCTGTTTGAGACCCGCAAACTGGACTAACGTGAATCAAACACAACCCACCTCTTTAGGATTTTACAGCAGAATTCATCAAGGTGTTCTGGAAACAGAAAAACCTAGCAACGCCCAAGCGGCCCAAGCAGTTAAGAAATACGGAGAAAAGCAGACAGAAACACAGGCCCCTTAAAAGCCGACACACCTGAATTATATTTGTAGCAAGAATTACTATCACACCCCACTCACTGGGCCGGAGACCCTCGTGGTGTTAGCGAAAGACTTGCCCCTCGTGTCGCACACCACCTACACTTGTGAGTTCATCGGCCACCAGCGGCCTCAACTCCAAGCTCTAACAGTGTGCAGAGGAAGGGCCCGCCGAGTCCAGCGCGCTCGCAAGCTCGTGCCCGCTGGCGCGTCTAACCTTGTTGTTGCAAGGGATGGCGATGTCCACGTAGCGCAGAGGGGAGTCGGTGTTGCAGAGCGCGATGGTAGGCAGGTTAACGTAGGAGGCCTCTGTGAGAGGCTGGTGGTCAGCCCTGGGGTCCGTAACCACCAGAAGCCTGGGCTCCCGGAAGGCCGCCTGGATCTGGTTGGTGAAGGTCCCGGGAGTGAAGCGGCCGGCAATCGGGGTGGCTCCGGTGGCCGCGGCGAACTTCAGCACGGCTCGCTAGGAGGATGAACACAAGGGCTGGTGGCGCTCGGGGGACGCCTGCCCGACTCCCCGGGTGTCCGTGTGCGCCACCCCGTCCTGACTCCCTTCCTGTCGGGGAGGCCCTGAAAGCACTTCAGACGCCTAGTTCTTCTTTACCCTCTGCGTTACCTGACAAATACTTACAGAACCAGGGCCCAGAATCAGTGAGCACCCCCAGCCCGTCGGAGCGCTGTCCCCACTCCCACTTCCCTGAGGTCACCGCGGCTCCCTGGCCTCCTCACATCTGGAGGCTCCGGAGCCACACCACCCGGTTTCCGGAACCAGTCACTCTGCCGACTGACGCGGGCACACCACCTTCACGGGGCGACAATCCATCAATACGGGACAACAGAGAGCAGGGCCCCGCCCCCGCCAAGCACATATCTGCTCGGGTCAAATGGCCTCACAGCTCCCCCGTGACACAGGGACGGACCCTTCCTGTTCACCTCCCTACAACTCTCCCGCACCCCTGCTCGGCCAACACAGGTGCTCAAGTGAAGCTCTGCTGAGCAAAGCCAGCGAAGGGGCCACTGAGCCCTTCCGCAGCAGTAACTGAAACAGTCTCCCGCCGAGCACCCAGCGAGGGGGCTGATAGAAGCCAGCCTCCGGGGAGCAGCCCTTCCAAGACCCATCTGAGGTTCACGGGAACCAGTTTTCCGGTCAACCTGAACAATACACAAGAACCTCTTACTACACAACTTAAAACATCTGTCAAAATCCAAGTCAAACATCTTTTTCAAATGAGAACCGGGGTCAACGAAATCCTTGCTAAAGCTCTGAGATAGCAGACTCTTTAACACACGGTTTAAGCTTTGCAGGTCCACTTATTACGTGGGTTTTTTTTTTCTACAGCACTATACGATTACTTTCCCTTCTGGCCTGCTCTATGGGCTAAAATACAGTACGTAATACACAGAGCATACAGAATGTGCCAGTCGACTACTTAGGTTAAGGCTTCCGAAGGTCAATAGAAGGCTATGAACAGCTGAGTTTTTGGGGAGCCAGATGTTCAACAGATTTTTGACTGTGTTAGGGGCTATCGCCCCTAATCCACCATGTAGTTGAAGGGTCAACCATAAATCGGTTTTCAAGAAATCCATTGGTTTTCTCAACAGAAAAACAGAACTCTCAAAACAGAAATGGGCAATGCAAGTTTTATCCACTGGCTATTAAAAAACCCAAGTAACTTACATTGGAAAAGATTTTTGCTGTGCTTACGAGACTTGGATGAGGGCTGGTACTCTATCAGAAAACCTTTCTGACACATTCTGCAACGACACCAAAGCTAGCCCCCAATACTTCATCGTCGTAAATTTAAAAAAGTCTGACTACAGAGAAACGCGGCAAGCCATCTTAACAGGATCACGTCAATATACAGCGGCACCAGGAAACACACAAAATAGGAAAAATGAACGTTGACGCTCTACCAGGTGCCAGGTAGTGGGTGCGGTGATAACACAGTGTGGGCAGTTCAAGAGCTGCCAACATGGAGCACACGGTTCACACACCTGGCCAGTGTTCCGGGACGATATGACACTGACATCGGCTGGGTTTTCAATGGCAACGATGGCACGCGCTGCCAGCAGAAGCTTCTCCCAGGTTCTCTTCAGATTTATGATGTAGATGCCTAGGTGACGGCAAGAAGCTTTGTTAAAACCGGATTGAATTTCCCCTCAGACTTTGTTCCAAAAAGCTGAATGTGGCAGTGAGTACTATCAAACTCCAGTCACAGAGGCGAGCTCTACTGGTGTTAGCGAACACCCTGCCGTTGATATAGCACACTTCCGACACTCAGAAGTTCACTGGCCAAGGCTGGCCTCCACCCTGAGCTTTAACAGTGTGCAGTCTGGATCAGTAGACCACGCGCCTCTCCTTGGCCCTTTCCTGCACTAAGCTAGATTCCTGAGTTTTGACCCACTTCGGGGCCTCCAGCCCAGATCTCACCCAAAGCTGCTTCGCAGCACGCGACCCCCGGACCTAGGCCCTTCAGAGGCTCCATCTGGGCCGAAACACTGCCCTGCCCGATGGAACTTCCAAGCCCAACTGTCCCTTCTTAGCTCTTGCTCTACTTTACTCAGAATTCAGGTTAACGCCGGGGATGCCTGACTGGCTCAGACAGTAGCAAAACATGAAACTCTTGATCTTGGGGTCATAAGTTCGAGCCCCACATTAGGTATAGATCCCTCAAAAACAAAAAAAATCTTAAGAAAAAAATTTTAGGGGCGCCTGGGTGGCTCAGTCAGTTGAGCGTCCAACTTCAGCTCAGGTCATGATCTCACGGTTCGTGGGTTTGAGTCCCACATCGGGCTCTGTGGTGACAGCTCAGAGTCTGGAGCCTGTCTTCCGATTCTGTGAGTCTCCCTCACTCTCTGACCCGCCCCTGCTCATACTGTCTCTATCTCTCTTTCAGAAATAAAACATTAAAAAAAATTTTTTTAATAAAACATTTTCAAACGAAGCTGCACCTGTGAAATACAATATGGAAGATAAACTAATGCGCTTTCTCATTGCCTGCACATCTCACGGCTGCTTCACGGCCCAACCCAAGTCCCACCGACACGCTCTGGCACAGGAGCCCAGGAAGCTGTCCTTCCAAACACAAGTACACTTTTGTTTTTTTTGGAAAAAAAACTTTTTAAGTACTCTCTACGTCTAACATGGGGCTTGAACCTCCCACCCCCCGATCCAGAGCCACATGATGTTATCAACAGAGTCGACCACCTGCCCACTTTCACTTAAAGCTTTCTTCCAACCTAGAGATCCGGCTGCATTTACTTAGTTGGAATGCCCCGCTCCCAAATCAAAGCAGCAACTGACCATCACTTTTCCTTTTGTAGATGTACTGTTCCATCTGAAAGTCAAGGTTGGTGCCACCTAAGTGGGTTCCTGCCGCAAGGAATTTGAGGACATCCTCCTCCTTCATCTGCAGGACATCAAGGGCTCCGGACATTGTGAAAGTTTCCCTTTAAGTTACGATGGGAACCTGAAAAACAACGGTTAACCATCCAGCCATTTTCAGGTCAGTGATTTAAGTGGGTTATGGGACGGGGGCCTTCTGACTCCTCTGGCAGCCGAGCCACTTATTTAAACACAACCCGAGGGCGCAGTGGAAGGAGACCCAATAGAACAGACCTATGCCACACGTTACAGAACTGCACCAGATCTTGAAGAGTGTGCAGACGGAAAAATAAATTTAGCAAAATGAAACCAGAGATTCGCCACGTAACACTCCAGGGGGTAACGCGGCGTGAAGTCACCGAGGAGCAAAAATAACCCGGTGCGAGCAGCCACGCTCTAGAACACAGACGCAGAGTTTAACAGAGGTAGCGGGGAGGCGAGCAAGTTTTGTTTTCAAGCGGACTGAAGGGTGGGCGCTTCAAGATCATTCCCCTCTACGGTCACAACCAACTTTCTACAAAACCCTTCCAAGCATCTTAACGCGAACCGGATAAACCAGGCCAACAGCTCTCGGAACTGGGAGCTGGGCCTGAGCTCTGGGCCGGGCGCCGGGGCCCGAGGCAATCGCGGCGCGCCGGCCCCGCCGTCTGCCCCCCGGCCGCCCCGCACCCGCGGCCCCGGCTCCAGCACGCCCTCCGCGCGCCCGGGGCCGGGCGGGAACCGCGAGCCCGGGCTCGGCCACGTGCGGCGGCCGGGCGCAGGGCCGGGACGCCCCGCGCTGCCTGCCGGCGTCCGGCCCCGGCCCTCGCACCCGTCACTCCGGCAGAAAGCTGCCCTGGGGGCTTCGGGGGACGCCGGGGACCCCACAGGCACTCACGCAAAACAACGCCGTATGGACCCCTCTCTGGGTAGCGCGGAAAAGGCAGGCGGCCGGAAGTGACGTCCTTATATACTCCGCCGCCAGCCAATGACAGCGAAAGCTAGGCGGAAGGGTGAAAGGAACGCCTAATGCAGCGGGGCCTTTTGCGACGTTGGTGCTTTCCGGCGGCGCAAAGAAGTCCCGCGCCGCGCGGCCACCCCGGGGAAGTTCGTCAGGCCTGGCGGGAGGAGGCGCCGGCGGGCGCGCCCTGGTGCGCGTCCTGAGCGAAGCGTCCTGACGTCGGGGCCATGTTGAGCGCGGCGTGGCCGCAGAAGCCGGAGAAATAGCGCGGTCTGTCAGGACGCAGGTCAGGTGTTCAAAGTTCACGTACAGGAAATTCTCCTGAAAAACTTCAGAGGTAAAGGCTGTACCCGGATGGCAGGTTTTTTCTCTAGAGGAAAAGGGAGTGGAATCTGTCGATAGGTTAGTGATTAAAAATTCACCCCGTTCCTATAGTACTGTGCAGCCACTGAAGAACTGCGGGATGGGGGGGAGTATTTTGAAAAAAATTGAAGCCTGTGTCAACTAAACTTCAATAAAAAAAAATTGAAGCCCTGCACATTGAAAGATGGTAGAGAGATATCCAAGCTGTTAAATTGTGTATTAGGTTTCCATCTTTGCTGCACTTGTGAATCACGAGGAGAGCTTTTAAACAGAAGCCCAAGGAGATTTTTAAAATACGAGAAAAGTATCGATTTCCGTATTTTTCCAGAGCGCATGCGCGGGCGAGCGGCGGGCGGGGCAGAGAGGGCAGGCGCCGAGCGGCCCTAGCTCCCCGCGGGGACCTGGGCCGGGTCCGGGGTTCAACTGGCTAAGCCACCCAGGCACTCCCAAAATCTGATTTTTTAAATCGAAGCATTGTCATAAGACATATTTGTATGTACTGCGAAATGATCACCGCAATAAATCTGTTAGCCTGTCACCCTCCAGTTAAAGTGTTTTTCTTGTGATGAGAACGTTTTCCGTCTTAGCAACGGTGAAGCGCGCAGTACGGTATAAACTCTAGTCCGCATGTTGTATGTTATATTGCCAAGACTTTAAAAATCTCATTAAAAAATTTTTTTTTAATGTTTATTTTTGAGACAGAAACAGTGTGAGTGGGGGGTGAGGGGCAGAGAGAGTGAGAGGAATCCGAAGCAGCTCCACGCCCGCAGCCGTCCGCACAGAGCCCCCTGCGGGCTCCCGCCGTGAACCCCGAGGTAGCTGAGGAGCCACCCGGTGCCGCAAAAATCTCATTCTTAAAAGGGCCTCCGTGATCACTGTAATGTGCAGCCGGCATGAGAACCACTAATATACCGGGAGGGAAAGTGGGTGACTTTTTTCCCTCTCGTTTTTAGTGTTTTTGAAGTTTCCTGTGGAACACAGGTTCTTTTACACTGAAACCCAACAAAACCCCATTGCCGCTGATAGAAAAGGAAAGAAAACTGACGCGTGGCCTTAAGCCTCCTTAGAAACTGCTGAAAATATCTGGAGACATTTTGGCTCTCAAAGCAAAAATAGCTATTGGAAAATGGAACAGGCGGCTTTTAGGGGCAGTTTCTGTGCCTGCACTGCCTGACTTCTCTGGAGGGCCTTCTGCACACGTCCAAGCCACCCTAGCGGCGCCTACTGTATGCACCCCGGGGTCCCGGAAGGACTTCTTTGCTACAAGGCGCCACAACACTATAATTGTGCTTGGGTGTTTCTCCACAAAGCAGTATTTTTCTTACAAAACAACTTTGCTCTGGAGAACGAATGTGCATGGTGAGAGTCCTCGCTGAGGAGATGAGTCAACACAAGTCCGGAGGGGAGGAAGGCCCTGTAGTAAACCCTGGCAGGGCCCGGGGCCGAGTCGGGCTTGTCACAGGAAAGCTGCCGCGAGCCCGGTGTCCTCACCTGCAGCACCCCTGCCCGGCTGCACCAGCTCCTGCCCCTTTTTTTCTCTCTGCCTTTTTTTTTTTTTTTTTAATTTTTAAAATGTTTATTTACTTGAGAGGGGGGTGAGGGGCAGACAGAGAAAGGGAGAGACAGAACCCGAAGCAGCCTCCAGACTCTGAGCCGTCAGCACAGAGCCCGTCACGGGCTAAAACCCACGAGCTGTGAGATCATGACCTGAGCCGAAGTCGGATGCTTAACTGACTGAGCCCCCCAGGCGCCCCTCTCCCCATCCCCCTGTGCCTCTTAAATAAAAATCTCAGAGCCTTCGTTTGGCAAACTTTTGATCTTGGGGGTTCATATTTAAAAAGTTAAAACCTTGGCAAATTGTGCTAGGGACTGTCATTTTGGGTGGATACACTTCACAAGGCACCGGATGGCTAGAGGAGTCCATGTTCTGACTTACGGACAGCTGGTGCCAGGCTTCAAGTTCATCTTGGGCACCTTCCCACCTCCCTCTCTAACCAGACTTCCTCCTTGCTCCTCCTTCACCTGTGTGTCTTGTACCCAGCTGTGCCGCAGTCCTGTCCAGAATCTCACCTGCCGTGGCCAGAGCAACCAAAATACCTGTTCCCGCCTTTGTCCCAGCGCTCTAGCATCCCCTTAGTTAACCGGTGCGGTCCTTTCTGTTTGTTGGAGGGACTCTGTCTTACAACTTTTCTCGCTCACTAGGCACGGTTTGCCTTGTATAACTTCATGCACTGGAACCCAGCACTGCCGGCCACATGCTGCCTGGGCCTCTGGGCGAGTCACTTAACCTCTCAGGAAACGAGCTATTGCCGCAGCCGTCCCTCCAAAATGAATGAGCCCCTGGGCCTGGAGTCCTCGGACCGCACAGGACGCAAATGAACAGGGAAGGCTCGCCTGATGTTCCTATTTTATGAACCAAGGTGACATTTTAATGCCCTATTAATTTTATGCAAAATTACATATCAAATATCAAAACTCAAAAAAGTTTTTAAAAATCAAATCACACATACAGAGACTTGAAAAAAATCACATTAACTAAAAAAGGACACAGTTGTCCACTGAAATGGAGACGGGCCTGGAGATTCCTGGTCGCTCCGGTCGTCGTGAGCCTCAACCTTCAGGACGTCTTCCCCGAACACCTGCATCCTCACACAGGCGCAACGGTCTTACACAGCTGCCGGCTTGACCCTGCGGGATCAGGAACGGCCCCACCAGCAGCGTATTCATGAACAGCTTGCGGAGAAGCCAAAGTTCACGAAGTCCAGGGACTGACTGAGTTCTCGGCTGAGCCAAACCTCCTTTTATGATACGGGAACCAGGGTTTAGCATAGTCCAAGGTCACACAGAAAGTTCAAACACAATCACAATGAAAGGTCATCTTCAGCCCAGAGTTTGTTCACTCGAAAAACACTGGTCTGCGTACAGTTTTCCTTCTGGGGGGATGGGACCGGGGTCGCACCCTTAAGAATGCGAGGGATCGAGGAGGCCTACAATGGGACGAAGGACGTTTCAGGCAGAAGGGAGAGAATGAAGTATGATGATAAAGCCAAGAGGATTCATTCAACATTCATTAATCCACAGCCTGATCCTGAGAGACAGGGTTCTTGAGGGGAGGGCAGATCCCCCCGCGTGGCCAAGACCCAGGACAAACAGGCGGTACACAAGGAGTGTAGGTTAAGGCCTGGCAGAGAAGGACTTGGAATATTCTCCTACGGGAATCTGAGTATATTCGGCAGGCAGTGGGGGGGTCAGAGGATTATTAACAATGGGATGAGTTTTGTGAAGACATTTAAGGGAAATGTAGGTTGACTTCGGACTTACTGAGCTACAGAAGCCGCAGGACACCCAGGCAGGTGCGCATGACTAGAAGGTGGCCAGGTGCACAGAGGTAATGAGGTGAGGTCTGACGAGTGGACAAAACAACGAAACGACAGAAGCTTAGTCATTCGGGAAGCATTCATCACAGCGCTTCTCTAGGCCTTAAGGCCCGGATGGAAGCTGGGCTACAGCAGGGAATGAGACGCACAGCCTCTGCCTCAGGGAGCTTATGACTGAATGAACAGGAGAGAGATCAATGGCCGCGACACAGTCCTGTAAGTACAGCAGTGCTGAGGGCTGCAGAAGGGAAGCACAGGGTCTGAGAGCGCTCAGGAAGGGCTGACCGAGCAGGAGGGCCTGGCAGAGAGCACTCCTGTGCGAAGCCTGCACCAGACCCTGAGGGCCAGTAAGGACTGGAGCGGAACAGAGCATTCCAGGCAGAGAAGACAGCAGTCCTGAGGGACCGCGCAGCAAGGGAGAGGCTGGGGAATGGGTGGAAGGCGGAAACACGAGGCGTCAGGGGCACAAAGTACAAACGAAGACGCCCGGGTCAGACTCGAAAATGGCTTATGGGGTCAAGGAGCCGAGTTTGGTGGCAGACAACAACATGGGAGAAATCAGGTGAAACACGACCCGACGACATAAAAGACAGTTCTTGAAGACGAAGCCAAGAAAACGGGGGTGAACACCAGCACCAAAGGGGGAGAGGGTGGAGTGTAATCAGTAAGGGAAGCACATCCTAAAAGTGGTCCACAAATCAAGCTGAGTTTCCATGTTTTGCTTAACTGCTCAGGAAACATCATTTTCAAAAAACAGTGATCTTTTAAAACAAGTCGAATTATTTACAAGTGTCAAACAAACATGGTCCGATCTTGGAAAAATACCGTCTATATGCAAAACAAGTTGGAGAAATCCGAGTGATGACAGAAATGACACCGAATGAGAACCATTACAACTACGCTACACACGCCCTCCGCTCTTTACACCGTCGGTTATGAAGCCGCCCTTCGCTTTTTGTCCTCCCAATGTCAAAAGTACACCGATTTAGTTAAAGTCGATTCCATGACAAGTGATACTTTTATGGGTTCCTCGTGTAGATGAAATTCAGTGTGCACCACTTTGTTATTCACCTGGAAAAGTAAAAGCACAAGCTGTTCAAAGGCCCTGAGCAAAAGCCTTTTAGTCGGCCCTACAGTGTGGAATGGCCGAAGTCTGCATTTCGGAAAGAGGTGCGCAAATGACAGTGGGGAAGGACATCGCACCGCGTGCCTGGAATGCAGCTCTCCGGGGTCCACAGACCTGGGTTTGGGCTCATCTTGTCCCTGGGGATTCGTAGGCAAGGTATTAACCCTTTCTGGGCAATTGGTAACACAACGTAAAGTAAAAGGGTTGGGTTATGTTATGTCCAAAGCACATCGCAGCCCTATAATCAAGGTTGGTCGTGAGCATCTCAACCACCTGCCATGTCATGAGGCCATGAGGGTCTTTAACGCTAAGGCCCTGTCGTGCCCATTTCTGGATTTTTTTTCTTTGCCAGTGCCTCCTCGGCAGGCGCTTTAAAAATGAAGGACGCTTTAAAAATACAGCTTGCCTTATCTATTGTAGATTTCCACTTACCGTTGGTTAAATCTGTCTTTCTTATAACATATTCCTAAGAAGCTGACAAACTATTTTCTTAGAGAAATTGTGCAATAGAAGATACTCAGGAATGTGGCTTGAATGAGTGTCAAAACTGTCTGTGGTCCCTCCCTTTCACAAACCCCCCACCAAAGCTCTAACCTCAAATGAAGTAAAAAGGAGGTTTAAGGGCTATGAAGCATCCTATGTAGAATATTAACGTTAAATCTTTGTGTCTTAAGGAAACAGATATGGTTACCATACCTTGGGGAGGTGGGGAGGAGTTAGTATGTAATTGTGACTAGGGCATCAACTCTAGAAGCACTGTGATGAGCCTGGGGTGGCAGCTCGGCCACCGTCTGGCCCCCACCTGTCACAGGGGATGCGAATCCCAGCAGGCACCTGAGGGGCGTTGGAAGGAATAACTAGATTCGTACCTGGGAAGCACAGAGAACAGTAAGTGGCATGGAGCGAGCCACGCAGTTGACGTCAGCACCGCTGCTACTTCTATGATCTTTTCTAATTGGCTCTCTGTGGGCATAAAACTCTCCGACTGAGAAGAAAATTACTCCTCAACCCTGATATGATAAGCTACAATACCTGGGCCATTCTCCAAACTGGGGCTCGTGTAGAAATCTACTCCTGTTATTGGGCACACGTTCAATCAGTGAATCTTTATCACGGGCGACAAGCTGGGGAGACGGATGTGAGCTAGAGTCTGTCCTTACAGAAGTCCGAAGGCTTTGCCTTCTCTAGGGGAGCTGAGTCGGGCCAAGCTGACTGCCCTGGGGGGCTGCAGAGCACACAGGGTCTTTAAAGGTCAGCTAATATCCAATACGCTCCTATTAGCAATGCACGGAAGGTATCACTCTGTTTCCCTCAGCAGCTGGCCCAAGCACGTTTTCTGAATGCCAGTCATTGTAACTCATGATCAGCCCGTCACTTCCAAGCAGCTTTTCAGTATCTGTCGTATTTTCATGGCTAAAGTCAATCTAATGAAAACGCTCCAAGCAAGTGCATGAATGGAGCATGTGCTCACTTAGAATTTACTTACTTTGGTGAAAAAGTCAGCGATGTGGCACTTATTTCCGTGCTGTTTAAAGACCTCAGCCATTGCTTCAATCATCACCGAGCCGGTGCGAGGGTGCCGTAAGGCGACATGATCTACAAAGTGAAAATATTTCGTCTGTTTTCCTCCTCCCTTTGCACCGAAGTTTTTCTTTTACCCATAATTAAACCTAGAAAATGGCTTTGAACTGAGAATACAGAAGCATCCTTGTATTAATAGGAGTGCCTGGGGCCATAAGAGACACAGACACAAAAAGAAGAAGCACTGAGCCTCCCAGGGGACTCCTGTGACCAAAAGCATGTAACTCCTCAAGAGGGCAATTCTCTAATATGAATTTTTAAACTAAAACTTTTCAAATATACACAAAAGAAGGCAAAGTTTAACAAACTCCCATAGGATCATCCCCCAGATTCAACAGTTTTCATTTTGCCATATGTCCTTCATTTATCCCTTCTTTCTCTATTTTTTAATGTTTATTTATTTATATTTGAAGAGGGCAAAGAGAGAGAGAGAGGGAGAGAGAATCTTAAGCAAGCTCGCACTGTCTGCACAGAGCCCAATGCGGGGCTCAAACTCATGAACCATGAGTTCGTGACCTGAGCTGAAATCAAGAGTCAGATGACTAGCCAACTGAGCCTCCCAGGTACCCCCTCTATTTTTTATTTTTTTATTTCTGACTTTTGCTACAGGATATTACACTAAATATCCACCAAATACAACCATGTAGAATTTATCTTGGGGTCCTCAAAAAAATTTAGTGGAGTTATTTTTATTAGCAGATTAAAAAACATGAGACATGTCTGTTTTTAGTGTGGAAATTTGATGGGAATATCAAAATCGTACCCTCTGATAATAAATCTAGGTTGGAACAGAAAAAAGCCCATGTATACATCTTTGCAATCTCAATGTAGGCAAAGGTTTCTTAGAACACAAAAGGCATAAACTGCAAAAGAAAAAGCTGCTAAACTGAACTTCATCAAAATTAAAACCTTTTGGTTTTTGAAACATGTTATTAAGAAAATGAAAAGCAAGCCACAGGTTGGGAGAAATATTTGCAATACATACCAGGTAAAGAACTTGTATCCAGAATATATAAATAATTCTTACAACTTCCTAAGAAAACCAACAACTCGATAAAAAATTGGGCAACAGACATGAACAGACATTTAGCAGAAGATATATGAATAGGCAACATGTACAGGAAAAGATAATCACTAGGTGTCCAAAAATTGCAAATTAAAACCACAAGGCGATACTATTCTACACCCATCAGACTGTCTAAAATTTAAAAACAGATCAAATCAACTGATAATGAGGATATGGAGCAACTGGAACTCTCACACACTGCTGGTGGGAATGTAAATGATACAACCACTTTGAAAAAGAATTTTCAACTTGGCACTTTCTTTAAAAGTCAAACATAGCTACTATGTGAACCAAACATTCCACTTCTTCGCATTTACCCAAGGAAAACAAAAACGTATGCCCAAAGACTTATTCACGTGCGGTCACAGCAGCTTTATTTGTAATAACCAAAACCTAGAAACAACTTAAATTGTTCAATAACAAGTGAATGGCTGAGCACCTTGTGTTAACATTGTGTTATGTTCACACAACTACTCAGAAATCAAAAGGAATGAACTACTGACATACAAAACAACATGGATAAGTCATAAAATCATTATGCTGAGTGGAAGAAGACAGGAAGAAAGGGAGGGAGGGAAGGAGGGGAGGAGAGAGGAAACTGACATGCTATATAATTCCAGTTATATACAATTCCAGAAGATATACTCTAATCTGTGGTAACAGAAAACACAACTAGTGACCCAGGGATGGGGAGGGAGGCAGGCATAGACTATAACGTGAGGAAACTTTTTGAGGTGACAGAAATATTTGCTTGATCATGGTGATGGTGTCATGAATGTATACTTCTTTCTGTTCAAATGATATACATGGGATATTACAGCTCATACTTCAACTATAGCTCCATAAAGTTGTAAACAAATCCACAGAACACATCTGTTTAGTGTGGGAACTATACAGGAATTTCGGTATTGCCCCTCTTAGAGCAAATCTGAGTTACATCACAACGTTTGACAATCCATCCATCCAGTGTTCTTCAAACTGCAGGCTGGGGCCCAATTGTCAGCCAAGAAATCAATTTAGCAGACTGAAACTGCATTTTTTAGGGGCGCGTAAACATTCGACAGTGTGAATATTCGACAGTATGAACCTATTACAGGTAGACATTCTATAGCGTGAACATCCTACAGTGTGAACATTTGATAGTGTGAATATACCACAGTGTGGACATTCTACAGTGTGGGCATTCTACGGTGTGGGCATTCTACAGTGTGAACCTTTTACACTGTGAACCTACTACAGTGTGAACATTCTACAGTGTGAACATTCAATAGTGTGAACCTACTACAGTAGACATTCTATAGTGTGAACCCACTACAGTATGGACATTTGATAATGTGGACAATCTACAGTAGACATTCTACAGTGTGAACATACTATAGTTCGGATATCCTGCAGTGTGAACATTCAGTAGTGTGGACATACAAAGGTGTGGACATCCTATAGGGGGACATCCTACAGTCTGAACAACCTACAGGGTGAACATTCTACAGTATGAACATATCACTCCCAGTGGCTTTCAGCTTTCCTGTCACCCATTCTCCCCACTAAGCAATTTCAAAGGAGTGCCCAGATTTGAGTGCTCGACACACCCATTCACCCACTTTCCTGGTGTTAGCACTGAGAAGTCAAGTATCCCAGGAACCCTGTCCCTCTCGGGCAAACTGGGACAGTCAGTCATCCTGTCCCATGTATATACATGTGCAGAAGATCCCAAACTGTCTAGGTGCGTGGTGCCCTCAGTGTCCCAAGGATTGTCTCACAGCACTCCTAGGCCAAGAGAAGTACCTAAGAGATCCATTTACTAAAGTAGTTAGTTCCAAGCTCAGGATTAATATCTTAATAGCTGAGCCACCTGTGTGGCTAAGGCAGTTAAGTCACTGACTTTGGAGTTAGGCTTGGGTCATGATCTCACAGTTTGGTGCATGAGATCAAGAGTATGCTTGCTCTCTCTCTCTCTCTCTCTCTCTCTCTCTCTCTCTCAAAATAAATAAATAAATACATGTTTAAAAAGCTACATGTTAAAATGTGAGGGATACAGTGAAAGCGGTACTCAGAGGGGATTATTTGAAGATGCTTATGTATCAGGGGGCTCCTGGGTGACTCAGTCGGTTAAGTGTTTGACTTCCACTCAGGTCATGATCTCACCATTTGTGAGTTTGAGCCCCATGTCAGGCTCTGTGCTGACAGCTCAGAGCCTGGAATCTGTTTTGGATCTGTGTCTCTCTCTCTCTCTGCACCTCCTCTGCTCTTGATCCATCTCTCAAAAATTAATAAAAGTTTAAAAAAAATTTTTAATGCTTATATATTTTTTAATTTAATTTTTTTAATAGTTTATTGTCAAGTTGGTTTCCATATAACACCCAGTGCTCATCCCCACAAGTGCCCTCCTCCATGCCCATCACCCCCCTTCCCCCCACCCCATCAGCCCTCAGTTTGTTCTCAGCATTCAAGAGTCTCTCATGGTTTGCCTCCCTCCCTCTCCCCCATTTCCCCCTTCTTCTCCCCCATGGTCCTCCGTTAAGTTCCTCCTAACCCTCCTATACGTGCAAACATATGGTATCTGTCCTTCTCTGCCTGACTTATTTCACTCAGCATAACACCCTCAAGTTCCTGGAGAAGTCTAAATGCTTATATTTTTGAAAAGATAGAAAATAATAAGCCAAATATCTAACTGAAATAGTTGGGAAAGGAAAAGCAAAATAACTCCCCCCCCCAACAAATGATGAAAAATGGAAATAAGAGTCAAAATTAATGAAATAAAAAACCTATACTCGAGAGAATGAACAAAACTAAAAATAATTTTGGTGGGTTTTTTGTTTTTTTTTTTTGAGAGAGAGGGGGGCGTAGTGAGCAAGGGCAAAGAGAGAGGGTGAGTGAGAAAATCCCACAAGGGGTAGAGCGAGGGAAGGAGTGAGAATCCCACTCAGGCTCTGAGCTGTCGGCACAGAGTCCGACACGGAGCTCAAACTCACAGATGGTGAGATCATGACCTGAACTGAAATCAGATGCTTCAGATGTTTAACCAGATGCTAAGCCAGGTGCCCCTAAAAATAGATTTTTTTTTTAAATATTTTCTTTATTTCTGAGAAAGAGAGAGACAGCACGAGCAGGGGAGGGTCAGAGAGAGACGGAGACACAGAATCCGAAGACAGGCTCCAGGCTCTGAGCTGTCAGCACAGAGCCCGACGCGGGGCTCAAACCCGTGAATTGCGAGCCAAAGCCAGATGCTTAACTGACTGAACTACCCAGATGCCCCTAAAAATAGGTTGTGTATGAAACCACTGGTAAGAATGATCAAGAAAAAGAGAAGGAAAACACAAATAAAAGGAGCATTACTACAGATTTACTGGACATTTCACATGCTTAGAGATGCAATGAACCCTATGCCAAGAAATAATTTTTTCGTTTTCTCCCACGGAGATGCCAGGTTTCCCAGCAGTATTTACTGGACGGCCCACTCTTTCAACACTAACTGGCGATGGCTCGTCACGTGCCTAGTTGGCCCACATAGCTGGTTCTGCCTCTACATTCTCTATTCTATCCTTTTTTTATTACTGTTTTTAATTTTTATTACTGTTATATACTAAGTATTCTTTTTTTACCGTTTATTTTTGAGAGAGACAGAGAGAGAGTGAGTGGGAGAGGGGCAGAGAGAGACACACACAGAATCCAAAGCAGGCTCTAGGTTCTGAGCTGTCAGCACAGAGCCCGACTTGGGGCTTGAACTCACAAACCGTGAGATCATGACCTGAGCCGAAGTTGGACCCTTAACTGACTGAGCCACCCAGGGACTCCTTCATGTTGACATGAAAAGAGTATTAAAGTAGTTTCCATATATATATATATATTTGGAGTAGTTTCCATATTCCATATATGGAATCTATATTCCATATATATATATATATATATGGAATCCAAGATAAAATGTGAGTGAAGAATTGCCAGCAAAGGAAACTAAGGGCAACCACTTAAAATGAAACCATACTTAGTGGTAAGATGTGAAAACCTTCCCCACTAGAGTTAGATGTAAGATTTCAGTCCTGGCTGTTTATCAGAGAGATGAAAGCATGTGGCGTCACAGAGACAGGCACACAGAAGTTCAGAGCAGCTTTATTTGAAACAGTCAAAGATTGGAAACAACCCAACAGGTGACTGAACGGATAACCAGACTGCGGAGGCCACACGCGGCCTGCTACTCAGCAATAAAAGGAAACGAGCTCTTGATATAAACTGACTACAAAATTATTATGGGACAGTTCAGGGTCAAGGCGAGAAACCCAATGTCCCAGTTTTATTGAATGAATGAGTTTTATGACTGTGTGCCGCACTACACACACACACACACACACACACACACACACACACACACACACACACACACACACACACACACACACACACACACTCGTAAGGGCTGGAGATTCAGTATTGAACCGAAGAACTAAAACTCTCTGCCCCCACAGAGCTGATGTGCTAGTGGGGAAGAGAGACAATAAACAGAGAGAAACTATATATTGTGCTACTTTACGATCCCACTTACATGAAGTTCAAAGACTGGCAAAACTAATCTGTGGTGCTAGAAGGCAGGATCCTGCCTGCCCTCAGGAGTGCAGAGTGTTTGGGTGGTGATGCCCGGAACGGGCTGGAAGGGGACTTCCTACCCGGAATGCCCGCATCATCTTCCTTCTTGATGAGGGTGCCCGTTACAGGGTGCGTTCACTTTATGAAAGTTTATTGTGCTGACAGCTCGGGGCCTGGAGCTGCTTCGGATTCGGTGTCTCCCTCTCTCCCTGCCCCTGCCCCGCTCGGTCTCTCTCTCTCAAAAATAATAAATAAACATTAAAAAAAAAAAAATAAAGATAAAAACAACTAAAGGGGAGCATCTGGCTAGCTCAGTGGGTAGAGTGCATGACTCCTGATCTTGGGGTTGTGAGTTCAAGCCCCATGTTGGGTGTAGACATTACTTAAAAATTAAAAATAACCTGAGGCGCCTGGGTGGCTCAGTCGGTTAAACACCTGACTCTCAGTTTCGGCTCAGGTCATGATCTCATGGTTCCTGAATCGATCCCCACCTCAGGCTCTGCACTGAGAGTGTGGAGCCGGGTCTCCCTCCCTCCCCAGCTTGCATGTGCTCGCTCGCTCTCCCAATAAATAAGTAAACATTTTTTTAAATAATAAAAATAAATCTTAAAATAAATAAACAACTAAAAAAAATCTTTCTCTCCTACATTTTTGTTTCCCCTCACAAGTGATTCAAGTCCACCCTCTCATACACAAGATTCTTTTGGGCTTGAACTTATTATTAATAATAGTATTAGTAACAATGATAAAAATATTATTAGCACAATATATTAGTAGTAATAGTATCGAATTTCCTTTTTTTGTATTTACTATGCCATTCATTATGATGGGCACATGCTTTAAAGAATTCAACTTCTGTAACGTCCCAGTGACATAAGTGAATTCTATCATTCCCGTTTCCCATGAAGAAAGGAACATAGCTAGCGATGAAGAAATACTGAAGGTCTCAAATACCACAAGTGGCAGAACTGGCTTCTGGGCCAGAATCTTTCTCATAGGAAAGCCCATGACCTCATTCACCATGTGACGCTCTGTTCAGAGACGTGTGCGCTCCTGGAAGAACGATCTGCTTCTTCTGTTTAGAGAGGCCAACCCCCTGTCTCTAAGAGTGGGAACACGTGTGCAGGGAGAGGGAAGGGTTAGCAAACACCTCTCCTGATAGACCCCAATTTGTAAGGCACAAAGAATTAAGAAAGGAGAGATTCTGAGAATCATTACGAATAACTTCAACCTTCTGGAAGCAAGTGTGCGTCACTGTCGCCTACCCTCCCTGTCTCACCTGCCTGGGTCGGGTAGATGATGAAGTAATCGCTGAAGGTGGGCAGCCTCCTCTTCTCCGAAACGTCGTCAGACTCCATGGGTTCATCGTCCGTCTCCACACCGTTATCTCTTTTGTCTGTTTTTTGAAGAACAGAAATATAAACTACAGTAAAGCACCACTTACACCAGGAGCCCTTAATCAAATCCCAACAAGCTTGATTCTCCACAAGAGGGAGAAATGGCCGCAGAAGCTACATAAGTCGGATGTGGGCCCCACAGGTCGCCTGGTGTCACACGGATGGTGGGATGGCCCTCGGAAAGGGCACACACCTCTCTCAGATCTGAGGCTCTCTGGCCCACCTCACGCCGCGGGGGACTTGGACCATTCCTCAGCCAGGGTTAACAATTCCACCCAGGTAAGTTTCCCTTCTATCCCTGCCTCCCGGCCCAAAGTCTCCAGGACACAACGTCACAGCAGCGGAGGGGCCTCTGACTGTAAACACACGAATTAATATTTTTAACTTCTTTATAAAAAAATTTTTTTAACATTTATTCATTTTTGAGAGTGAGAAAGACAGAGTGTGAGCAGGGGAGGGGCAGAGTGGGAGGGAGACGCAGAATCTGAAGCAGGCTCCAGGCTCTGAGCTGTCAGCACAGAGCCCGACGCGGGGCTCGAACCCATAAACCATGAGGTCATGACCTGAGCCAAAGTAGACACTGAACCGACTGAGCCACCCAGGCGCCCCGAAATTTTGAACTTCTTTTTCTTTTCTCAATCATCCATATGATAATTTCCTAGAAACATGACTACACCAAGAAGTCTCCACTCACCTCCTCTGCAGGCCTGGATGATAAAGATCTTTGGTTTCTCTTGAAGTGCTGGACAATTTTTATTATTAAACATTTCAAAGATGTCCTCCAGGCTAACTTTTTCACCATCTTTCATCTTAATAAAGCCTTTCTCCCCATGGGACATAAGAGTAACAAGGCAACAGCCAACCTCATCCTTAATCTCATTGAGTCCATCACGAAATGATGATATTTTCCCAAGTAACTCCTGTAAAATAGGATAACATATTCAAAATAACTGGAGGGAAGTAAATTCAGAAAGGCTAGAGACGGTCCCCTTCGCAGGCAATCTGAGGACATGAGAAATGTGAAAAGAACTACATCTCGGGCAGGGTTAGTGTGAGGTAAGTATCAGCTCATGAACTTGTCACTTCCCTTTCACTTGCCCTCAGAATTCACAGAATTTCTTCTTGTTCTTGTTTTTTTTTTTTTTAATTTTTTTTTTTTTATTTATTTCTAGGAGAGAGAGAGAGAAAGAGAGAGAGACAGCATGAGCAGGGGAGGGTCAGAGAGAGAGGGAGTCACAGACTCTGAAACAGGCTCCAGGCTCTAAGCCGGCAGTCAGCACAGAGCCCGACGCGGGGCTCGAACCCACAAACCACGAGATCATGACCTAAGCGAAAGTCGGACGACCAACCGACTAAGCCACCCAGGTGCCCCTCTTCTTGTTCTTGTTTAACAGAATTAGAGCATTTCTGATTCTCTATCGCAAAAAACAACATAATGATAGCTCCCCAAAGGGTTAGTGTATGCAAATTTTATATTATTAACTTATTTCAACATACAAATGTTATTATTTTCTATAAGTAATGTCCTCAAGAAGCTAGAAATGGAAGGGAGTGGAGGCAGCTGCAGGAGCGTATGGAGCAGCGCCTCAGGGTCAAGCCCCCTAGAGAGAAAAGCAAGGCGGGAATGGCAGCCATCCTGCTCCCACACGCCTTGAAGCCGAGATTGTAGCCCTTTCAATAGAGCATGTTAAAGTTGAAGTCTACACATAGGAAACAAAGAGCCAAAACTCATTTGTACAGGTATCATGACTATCTAGAAATACAAAATAATCAACCAAGTAACTACTGGAACCAGAGGCCAGGGAGCTGACTGGACACAAGATTAACTCAGAGAGATCTAACGTGCCCCCCTCCCCCCATTACCTGGCAACAATCTTTTAAACCCCATCATGGAAAAGGGAGTCCCATTCATGGTCACACCCAAACTAAGACAATACCTAGGAATAAACCTAAATAGCACACATTACCTAAATGAAGAAAAGGATAAAGCTGTAGGGAAGAGGTGACAATGAATCTCAATTCAATGTCCTGGCAATCAAAATCCCAAAGGCTCTCAGTGGAAATTAACCAGATTATTCTCAGGGTCACAGAGGACAGACAGGCTCAAGAACAGTCAAGCATTTTCATAAGCAAAAACTAACAAAAAACAAAAAAAAAAAAAACAAAAGAGAGAGATCAGAGAGAGAGAGAGGAGAGATAGATCCTATTAGACATCAAAATGTCTTTAAAAATCATGGTGAATGAAATAGGGATATACTGGCTTAAGCATAAACAAATATATGAATGGACTATTTCAGATTCTAGAAACCAAATGAATTATATATGGGAATTTATTTCACGATAAAGGCAGAGTGTTAGACATGTGGGGGAAGGACACATTATTCACTAAATGTTGAGCCAATGAACTATCCATCTGGACACAAGGTGAGGCTTCCTACCTCACACTGGTCCAAAACAGATAAGATTCCAGAGTAGAAAGGAAAACCTTAAACTATACAAATATTAGAGAAAAATAATTTAAACATTCTTTAAGTTGGGAAGGCATGAGGTTTAATCAAGACACAAAAAAACAAGAAGCTGACATGAAAGACTGAGAAGTTTACTCACAAAAAAATTAAAAGACTTCCATACAATTTAGGACAACAGAAATCAAAAGTAACAGGGTAAGAGAAAAATATGTGCACCACAGTTTGTAAATGAATCATATCCAGGAAAATAACCAAGAGAACAAGAAAAAGACCACCCAGTAGGAGAAAGGGCAAAGGAAATAGAATGGATAATTTACAGAAGGAAAAAAATGGCCAAAGGATTAACCTTAGTTTAACCAAACTAAGAATAAGAAAAACGAAACTCAGAACACTAAAATACTTTTACCAGTAACACTGCTAAATATTTATAAACATTGCCAGGAAGAAGGAAAAGCGGCCACTTAACACCCTGAGGAGCATAAACGAAAAGAACATTGGCAGTTTCTGCCATTTGAATAAAAAGAACAAGACTAAAAACCATGCAGTATGTAAAAGATTCTGGTACGATCCTTGGGGAAAATAAAGGGGTCTATTTTTACCTTTGAAATAGTAATAAAAATGAAGCTTGCTGGGCACTTGCTATAAGCCAGATACTATTCTGTGAATATTGACAGAGTAGCTCATTCATTGTCACTACAGCCCTCCAAGATAAGTTACTATCACCACCCCCATTTCAGAGAGAAGAAAAGTAGTCAATTAATTTCAGGCAGAGTTGCTAAAACTATAGCGCTAACAGACATTTGGACCCAGAAAATTCTTTGCAGTGGGGGCTGTCCTGGACATTGTAGCACCCGCTAGATGCCTGTAGCACTCTCCAGTTGTGACAACCAGAGATGGCTCCAGCTATGGTCAAATGAGGGGGACAAATACCCTCAGGAGAGAATCAGATTTAGCAAGGGATAGGATTCCACCCGAGGCAGTCTGCGTAGCATTCACAACCCCATGCTCTGCTGTTCCCTGACATTCATTAGCGGTGACTCCTGGCATCTGAGAAGGGCTTTGCGATGTTACTACTGTCCGTAAATGAGGGCAGGTCTAAGTCATGACTCAGCTAGAGTCAAAGAGGTCAAATGGAGTTCCCAACACCCCCTTTCTCCCCCTTTTTCAGTATAATCTAGTTAAGTCACAATGCAATTCTGCCCAGCACTGTCGGCTCCCTCTCCACACCTCTCCCAGGGTCCCCAGGGAGTCCCACAGGACTCAGGCTGCTGGAATCCCTCTGGCCTGCCTCCTGGTGATCTCCCAAGCGGGTTTCCTTGGTCTTTTCTGCTTCTAAAAGCTCTGGAACTTGCTTTCTCCAGACTCCTGCCTTGTCCTCGGGCCTCCTTGCCCGTCTTGCCACAGACACCTTCTGGAGTCCCCTTCCCTCTTCAACTGCATAGTCAACCCTGGGGCCCAAGAGGTCCCCACTCGACTGGAAGGGGAGGCAGGGTAGCGCACACTTAAAATTACAAAAGTATCCAAAATTTTATCAGGAAATACATATCATTGCTCAGCAGGTCCTGATTCTTACCAGGTGTTAAAACGCAATTTTTTTAGAAAAGAAAGGAAAATTGTAAGATCCAAGTTACGATTTTTCATTTTTGTTTTTGACTTTACCATCTTGTTTGGATCGATGCACGACGTATGCTCAAACTGGCACTGGCCAAGCCATTTGGTCATTAGCATGATGTCCCGGTGAGCCCCCGGTCTATTCTTCTCCACACACATGAGGAAAGCCTTCCGCTTGCCACTCAGGTCATAACAGTCCTATTTTCCAGGGAAGCCAACAATATTTAAACCAAACCAAACTCAGAAATCCAAATATGTCATACATACAAAATAATGAGTTTCTTTGGGGGAATCAACGGTAAGGTTTCCCAGTTTGGATCAGGGACTCAACACTGATTGTCTCTTATCAGTTATGGAATGGCGGGGGATGGACGGGGTGGGGAGGCAGGACTTGATTTACAATTCTTTCAGATATCGTCCTCAGACTAGGGCTAAGAGGCCAGTCTCAGTTTTAAATTCCTATGTATAGCTAGAACTACCAATTTAAAGAAACATGGCGGACAGAGAAAAATGGTAAATGACAACACAACACTGTAGTCATCAGAGTCCAGAATGTGGGACATTCTACAGACAACTTGGTTTCTTCAATAAGTGAATAATTTAAAAAGGGCTTAAAGAAAGGAGAAGGATCCTAAGAGTCTTAAGGAAGAAAGCAGTCAACTCTAATTGTGTAGACCCCGTATGAATCAGCATCCCGATTCAAACCACCCACCTGCCAAAGACATAGGAACGGGTCAAGCATATCTGATTACTAACTGCATCTTTGCAAACCTTAAGGAAGTTGTTTTTAGGTAGAATAATGGTACTGTGATTATGTTTTGAAAAACCTCTTTCTCACGCTGAAGGTTTAGAGATTCGTGCTAAAGTATCTGCAGATGAAAGTGATAGATCTGGATTTGCTTTAGTAACTGGAGTGGGGGGCAGACAAAACAAGATTGGCTCTATGTTACGAATTTGCTGAAGCAGGGTCATTTTTTCCTTTTGTCTGTCCCACTTTAGTATTTGTTTAAAATTTCCATAACAAAACGTAAAAAGCCCAAACGCTGTAACCGGCAATTTACGCAGTCGTCCAAGGTCATATGGATGGCCAGTGCAGTCGTCCAAGGTCATATGGATGGCCAGTCGCTGAACTTCCACTGAAGCTCTGGTGTACTTTTTCTTGATTTGCATAACAGAAATAACAGCAGAGCCGACCTTGTTTGGTTAACGCATGCACAGTGGTTTTAAAGGGCTACGGCTCATCCTTCACTACCGGTTTATCCTTCACTACCGTAACAAAAAGCAGCGAGATAACCATACAGATAGACTCCTTTAACCAACAAGAACAGCACAGAAAAATGTTAAAGTAGCAGCTAAAGCGGCTGGAACGCTCCTAGCCAGTGTGCGGTGGTGGAGTGAGAGCAAAAATATTTACCAGTTCGCCATCCACACAGTCATAGCTTCTCTTTAGAATCTTTCTTGGGACCTCTGCGTGAATTTTCATGAAAAGAGAATAAAACAGAAAACAACGCATTACTGTTTCCCCCTTTTTTCTTTTCATTTTAATCAGGATTCACTGTCATTCCTGTAACAGGAAGCCCCTCCCAGGGAATTCTGTTGCCTCTTATGTGTTGGGGTCCAGCAGGCTTCAACCTCATTTTAGAACGGGTTCCCTGGATTACAAACACCCTCCTTCAAATTCATGAGGCTAGAGACTTAAAACAGGCCTCCCTTAGGCCCCAGCTGGATACAGGGGCAGGAAGAGCCAGGCCCGAGATAAAAAGGGACAAGGTCTAAGTGACACATTACTGCGTGTGTACTTCCTGAAGAGGAGATCAAGACATCGATCAAGAAAAAAATGAAGGAACTAGGCATTTAAAAAAAATTAACGTAATCTCTTAGCATTTAGTTCACATATTTATTGGGTGCCTATAGTGTAGAGCCATAATACTGTGTAGGCTGGATGATTCTGGACAAACACCCCACTAGGCCAACAGTCTGGAGGTGTTAACACAGGTGGGCATGACCCCGGAACCGGGGAGGGAGGCCGGGAAGGCTGGGTCGGGTGCAACGCGCGCAGGGACGCGCAGGGACGCGCAGGGACGCGCAGGGACGGCGCCGGCCGCTGTCCTGCCCGGAGGCCGCGTGCGGGGGCCATGACAGGTGGGGTGCGTTCCACATCTACACCAACGAGCCACAGTGGCACCGTCGCATCACAAGCACGCTGATACTGCCCGTCTCAGCGGCCCCCGTGGAAGAGCTGCTTCCTCTCTCACACACGTATGTACACACACGTTTACTAAATCGGGGCGGGGGGAGCCCCACCTCCCTCCACCTGTTGCCTACTACATTTCTTGGTCATAAGCCACATCTTCCTAGGTTTAGGGCACGTGATGTCATGGTGTGCAAGCGCCCCTCCCCCAGAAGCACCCCCTGGGGGTGTGACAGCGGGGTTTCCCACACTCGGCGTCTCGCTGCGTCGTCCGGAAACCTCCCACATCCCTCCAGGGCGCTTGTGAACGAAGCGTCTCAGGCCTGCTGAGTCGATGCGCCCTTTGAGCCCACCCCGAAATGTGCGGGTGAACCCTGGGGGCCGCTCTTCGACGGCTCGCTCGGACTCCGCTCGGGGACGCCGGTGCTCGGGACCGCTTCCCCCAAGTTCCCACCTCCCAGCGCGCGTCTTCTGGGTCCAAGGGCAGCCCCCCGCCGCCCCCCGGCAGGCGGGAACCCCGTCTTCCGCGCCGACCCGAGCGCTCACCCGGGCCCGGCCCCGGCGCCCCCCGCCCGCCCCGGCGAGCCCAGGAACCCCTCTTCCGCGCCGACCCGAGCGCTCACCCGAGCCCGGCCCCGGCGCCCCCGGCCCCCCTCCCCGGCAGGCAGGAACCCCGTCTTCCGCGCCGACTCGAGCGCTCACCCGGGCCCAGCTGGCGCTTCCCCCTCCCCCAGCAGGCGGGAACCCCGTCTTCCGCGCCGACCCGAGCGCTCACCGGGCCCGGCCAGCGCCCCCGCCCGCCCCCAGCAGCCGGGAACCCCGTCTTCCGCGCGCCGACCCGAGCCTCACCCAGGCCCGGCTCCGGCGCCCCCGGCCCCCCGCAGCAGGCGGGAACCCCCTCTTCCGCGCCGACCCGAGCGCTCACCCGGGCCCGGCCCCAGCGCCCCCGGCCCCCTCCCCGGCAGGCGGGAACCCCGTCTTCCGCGCCGACCGAGCGCTCACCCGGGCCCGGCTCCGGCGCCCCCCGGCCCCCACCCCGGCAGGCGGGAACCCCCTCTTCCGCGCCGACCCGAGCGCTCACCCGGGCCCGGCGCCCCGCCCCAGCCCCCGGCGGCGGGCCCCACACGGCCCCAGCCCCCGCCCCCCGCCCCGGCCCCCGCGCCCCGCTCACCGCGGCTGCCGTCGGCGTCGGCGCCCTGCCAGCGCGGCAGCAGGTCGGCGCGGCGCAGCCGCTGCAGCACCTTGGCGAGGACGCGCGCCGCGGCGGGCAGGTAGTAGTGCTGGGCCAGCAGCAGGGCCAGCCCCGCCGCGCTGCCGCCCTCCAGCTCCAGCCGCAGCGGGCTCACGCGCGGGCCCTCGTCCACCGTCTTGAGGAGCACGCGGAAGTGGCTCAGCTCCCGCGGGGACAGCAGGTCCAGGGTCTCCTGCACGCGGCGCCGCAGCTCCTCCACCGCCGGCGCGGTCTTCGGAGGCGCCCGGCGGCCGTCGGACCCCGCGCGCCAGCCGCCCCCGGGGCTCGTCTCCATGGCCTCCCGAGAGGCCGCGGCGCCCGGGCCGGAGGGGCCGCCGCCGAGGCCTCAGCCCTGCGGGCCGCGCACCGCCCGCGCCTCCCCTTTGTTTTGTGAAACGGAGGCGTCGGCGCGCGTCTCGGCCGCGGCGGGCGGGCGGGCCGCAGTGACCCCGAGCTCCCGCCCGGCTCCCTCCGGGCTCGGCCCCCGCCCCGAGCCCCGCCCCCGGCCCGCCCCGCCCCGCAGGGCCCCTCGGCGGTTCGCTGGCGCGGCTGCGCGGCGCGGTCGCCGGGGTAACGCCTGGAGCCCGGGCCGCAGTCCAGGCCGATTGCGCTCGAGTTTCTGGGGGCCGGACGCAGGCATCGGCCGTTTTCAAAGCTCTTCGGGTGATGCCAGTGTGCAGCCTAGTTTGAGAACCGCTGATCTTATTTTTTTTTTTATGTTTTTATTTTATTTCTGAGAGAGAGACAGAGAGAGAGACAGCGTGAGTGGGGGAGGGTCAGACAGGGAGACGCAGAACGCGAAGCAGCTCCAGGCTCCAGGCTGTCAGCACAGAGCCCGACGCGGGGCTCGAACCCACCAACCGGGAGATCATGACCTGAGCCGAAGTCGGACGCTCAACCGACTGAGCCCCCAGGCGCCCCAAGAACCACTGAGCTCAGATCCAGAGTGTCTATCAGCTAGCTAACCCGCTGGCTCCACTTGGACGCCGAAGTAACACCTAGAAGCTACTGCACTGAGCCAGCTTTCACTGGAGAGGGAGAGGTGAAGAAGGTTGAGGCTTGAGAATTTGAAGCCAGCATGAGTCTTGGGAGGCACATGGCCTTGGGGGACAGGCCTCAGCTTGGCAACTGCCGGTCAGTGTCCCGGCTGCTCGGTTCCCCCTCTGGACGGGGTCCTCAGGCGCTCACTCTAATTGTGATTTGCCTCCAGATTACTTACCCTGTGGCAGATCTGGTGAAGGAAACTCAGGACCTTGTTTGCATCCTGATCCTAGTAAGCCAACGGTAAAAGCTCCTTTTTTTAAGAAAGATTTTATTTGGGGGGCACCTGCGTGGTTCAGTTGGTCAAGCCTCCAGGCTCTTGATTTCTGCTCAGGTCACAAGGTCATGATTGCTGAGATTGAGCCTTGCGTGGGGCTCCGTGCTAACAGCTTGGGGTCGGCTTGGGATTTTCTCTCCCCCTCTCTGCCCCTCCCACAATCACACACACACTCAGGTGTGCTCTCTCTCAAAATAAGCTTTAAAATAAAAAGATGTGAGTTTTCAGTAAACTCTACACCAACTGTGAGGCTCAAACTCCGGAGACTGAGAGTAACTAGCTCCACCCACCAAGCCAGCCAGGTGCCCCTAAAAATATCCTTTCTGAGACCGCTGGAAATGTGAATATGGGCTGGGTGTTGGATGATATGCAACAAATTCGTTAGCGTTTTCCTGGTGGGATAATAACATTGTAGTTATGTAAGAAAAAACATCCACTGTGTTTAGAGCTGCAGGTTTTGAGAGATGAACTACAGAACGGTGAATAGTGTGATATCCGGAATCTGCTTTCGTAAAGGGGAAAGTGGAAAGACGAGAGGCAAAATCCTGATCATCATTTCATCTTGGTGATAGGAGTGAGTCCCACCTGCTCTGCTCTTGTGACAAATATTTTTTAATGGATTTCTAGAAACTGAATGTAACATCAGCTTGAAGGCTCCGCTCCTGTCCTTTTGGCCCACGCCTTGCTAGGCCTCATCTGCGGTGGCCAGATTGAGTGTCTGCTTCCATAAAGCTCTGCCTCTAAATAATTGGCTTTAAGTCTGAGGCAGCCAAGAGCAAGTCAACTTAAAAAGGCACCGGGCAGTGTTTCCAGAGCCCGCTGAGACTCAGACTTTAGGAGCTGTGACAGACTGCAGGAGAGGAAGAACAAATTCTTGGGCCTGGATATGCAGCTATCCAGGGCTACTTCCCTCTGGAATCAGCATTAAGGGCAGATTCCAGTTTTACCTCACGTTAGAGAAAATTAGACTGTTTCTCCAATCTTAGTTGCCCCAAAAGAACAAATGAGTGTGGAAGGGGGCTCTGGTGGGCAAAACTCACCAGCCAGGTGTCAGGTGAGCACACGGGGGTGAAGCCTATACCCCTGGGCCTCATCTCTGCCCCTCCCCTCCAGGGCTCTTGGCTGGGGCCCCCCTGACAAGTTAGGCTCCTCTGGCCTAAGATGAGGGTCAAAGATGACCTGAACACCCTAACTCAGGGCCTAGGTTCTTAGGAGTCAGACACTGTCCCCATTGGCTGTGGTGACTGGCCTGCTCTCCATTCCTGTCCCAGCACCCATTTCCAGTCCTATGTGACCTACTTTCCCCAGCACAGGGCCTCCTGCACGTAGGTCACTACGCAGTGGTGGCTTCAGTGTCACTGAGATTAGGATCCGCCTCTGCCCTCTCTCATACCCCTCCATTATTTTCAATGGGACATCTTTTTTTTTTTTTTTTTAACATTTATTTGTTTTTGAGAGCGAAAGAGAGCACAAGGTGGGGGTGGGGCAGAGAGAAAACACCAAATCCAAAGCAGGCTCCAGTCTCTGAGCTGTCAGTCAGCACAGCGCCTGACACGGGGCTCGAACCCACGAACCGTGAGATCAGGACATGAGCTGAAGTCGGACGCTTATCTGAGCCCCCCCAGGCGCCCCTTGAATAGGACATCTTGACTTAAAACCTAAAATATAAACTTACAATGAAATCTCTGTGTGTCACAGGTTGAATTGTGTTCCTATGACCGTGACCTTATCTGATGATGGGCCTCTGCAGATGTAATCAAGTTGAGGTCTTTCTAGAGTAGGGTGTGCCCGAATCCGGTTACTTGTGTCCTTCAAAGAAATTTGGACACAGAGACAGACGGACAGGAGGCTTTGTGGAGAGGGAGGCAGATTGGAGTGCTGAGTGTCAAGAATTGCCAGCAACCACCAGAAGGCACAACTAACCTCCCCTGGAGCCTGCAGAAAAAAATATGACACTTTGATCTCAAGACTCCTAGGCTCCAGAATGTAGAGAATAGATTTCTGCCAGAGGCTACCCAATTTCCGGTCCCTTGGGGCAGCCCTAGGAAATGACCAGTAAGCCCGAGACATCTGCTCCATTAACCCTCACCTTCGCCCTAGAGGCCGGGAAGTATCCCGACCCCCCACTTTCCAGAAACCACTGCAAACTGTGTCTAAATAAGCAGAGAACGAAGCTTGCCATCTGGGCCACCTGGGTCACAGCCCACATTCTTGACCAGGAGTCCAAACTTCTCCTTTCTGCTGTTTAGATAAACTTATGGCTCTTTCCGAAGCTGGAAAGTTGATGGAAAAACCCGGGTACCCAACTCGAGTGGCCATAATAAATAAAACGAACAGTAACACGTGTGGAATCGGAATGCTTCTGCGTTGCTGGTGGCAATGGGGGGCGGTCTCCAGTCTGGAAGGTTCTCAGAAGGTTAAACACAGTCACTGCGTGATTCAGCAGTTCTACTCCTAGGCACCTACTTACAAAGAGCAAGGAGGGGCGCTCGGGGGGCTCAGTCGGTTAAGCGTCCAACTTCGGCTCAGGTCATGAGCTCACGGTCCGCTGAGTTTGAGCCCCACGTCAGGCTCTGTGCTGACAGCTCGGAGCCTGGAGCTTGCTTCAGATTCTGTGTCTCCCTCTCTCTCTCTCTGTCTCTCCTTCTCTCAAAAATAAATAAACATTAGAAAAAATAAAAGAGCCATGACCACCCTGGCCCACACAAACACTTGTAGGTGAATCTTCATGGTGGTGTTTTTCCTAAGAGCCCCAAAGTGGAAACAATTCAAGTAGTTATCAAGCAATGAGTAATACAATATTACTTGGCCACACACACAAAAAAGGACAGCGCTGAACATGCCACATGGATGAACCTCGAAAGCATTACGCTAAGTGAAAGAAGCCAGAGGCAAGAGACTACAAATTGTACGACTGTGTGCATCGGAGCGCGCAGTAAAGGGAAGTCATGGACGGAAAGCGGCTGCCAACGGCTGGGGCTCAGAATGAGGGCTACGTTTAAATTGGAACTCTTCTTGGGGTATGGATGTGTCCTGAAACGGATTCGTGGTGATGGCTGAGCCACTCAGCAAAGTTACTAAAAATCACTGATTGGTTTATTTGAAGTGAGGGGATTGTACGACGTGAGAAATCCATCTTTTTAAAGATGTTTAGGTTGAAGGACCTCTATGGGTCAAGAGCCTTAGACTGATTTGGTTACTTTAGAACACAGGGGACACTACGGAGGCTTTCCAAACAGTTTTCAGTGCTAAAGTGCTTCACTTTATTTATGTGAGTTTTAGCTGCAGACAAAAATGCCAGAACACTTGAGAATTAAAACAGGGAGGAGGCCGAGAACAGAAAAACGTTATTTGGACACTTAGAAGCTAAGAAGCCACTTTCCCACTTCTTCAGAGGCCCTTCGGGTGATCAAGGAACCGGTTAAGTAATGACGCCTTTTTTCCCCTCCTCCTCCCAGCAGCCCACACAGACTTCAGCCTGGTGACAGGGACCCTTCTCCACAGACCGGCGTCCTCCACTGGCCCTCCGCCCCCACAGCGCCAGCCCACAGCTTCCCCGGCGGTGCGAATCCTTGCCCGAGGACAGACCCAACCGGGCAGCCAGGTGGAGGTGGCGCTGAAGCGGGGCCCCTGACCGAGTTCTCTCCAGAAACACCTTTTGAAGGGGTCTTGCCGGCCGTGCAGACCCTGCTCCTAAGTCCCCAGTGACGCCTCCTGCGGGAGATCCTGAAGCTTCGAGTCAGGCCCATCTATTCTCCACTGAGACCGGGCTAACCGCAGGTGACGCGTCCGCCTGGCTGTCCAGACAGGACTCCGTCCAACTCCAGGACAGTGAGACAAGCAGCCCTTGGCGCGAGCCAGGCCAGGCAGCGGAGTCCATCTGTCCCCAGTCCTGTCGGTCAGGACTTCAGGCCCATCCTGGCCATCATCTCCTCGTAGACTGTCCATGCCATTGCTGCCATCAGAGTTCTGCGGAGGGCCCGGGGTACGCCGCCTTGGAAGAAGCCACGCAGCCCATAATCCTATGGGGAGAACGAACATCAACACTCCAGAAGCAAAGTAGCAAATACAACGCACGCCTGTAGCACCAGAGGGGGGGTCTCTCTGACCCCGTTGTTGAGTCTTAGTTTTCAGACTTGTGTGGTCAATGCCAAAAGTAAGAACAGCGACCCAAGGAGACAATGAACTTGAAAAACAAGTTTCGGCATAGCTGCTAACCTCTCTTGCTTTGTCCAGGGGAATGTGTTTCTTAGCTGAAAGTCTTCCTCCAGGGCTGCTGCACACAGCCATACAGCTCGCGCAGCTCAGCGGCCCCAGGTCCCAGCGGGCGGCTGCGACCCAGGTCACGGTCTGCACAAGCCCTGGGCCCTGGCTCCAGGCTAGAGGGAAAGGGGCCTTTTTCGGTGATTTGTCTGCCTGGCGGGAGCATCTTTCCGTAATTTCGTAATATAAGAATTAAAAACAAAACACCTGTTACTTCTCACGCCTCCGTAACCTGGGCCGCTTTTTCACTCCCGTTATTACCATTCCTGCCATTTTCATACATCCTGGGGAACATATTTTTCAAAGTTGAGAATTTTAGGTACAGAGGATAGGAAAGCAGGTGACCCAAGTGGTGTGAGAATATGATCAGATTCACAAATATGTGCTTATGCCCAGGGTGAGGCAGATGCCTGACCCGTGTGTTTACGTGTGTCCTCTGCCACGCGGAGAAATGGACGCCAACAGGAAAATATACAAGGACACACGGACCTTGAACAAGAGCATCTGGTGTGTGACAGCTCCCCACGCTTGCAAAGGACCAACTCAGCACCTTTGCCTTCAACAACTTTTGGTCCATTTGTGTTAGAGCAAGTTTCTACTGCAAACAAAATGACGTGCTGGTGGGGGTTTTTTCCGACCCTGGTTGCTCCCAGGTCCTGGATCGGATGAGTAGGCCCTCCCTACTCACCTGACTCAGTACGTCTGGGGTGGAGCCCAGCAATCCGCCAAGTTTAACAAACAGAACTGGCTGTCCTAATGTAGTGAGTCCCCCCACCACCATCGGTTTTTAGCAGTGGTTTCAACCTTGGCCACACCCTGGAATCATTAGGGAACTTTACTGATCCAGGCTTCACCTGCCTCCAGACATTCAGATATAATCAGCCCAGATTATGATTGAGAAGTGAGGACTTTTTTTTTTAGTTTATTTTGAGACATAGAGAGAGCAGGAGGGAGAAAGAGAGAGAGAGAGAGAGAATACAAGCCAGGGAGGGGCACAGAGGGAGAGAATCCCAAGCAGGCTCCATGCTGAAACTCATGAACCTGACCTGAGCCAAAATCAAGAGTCGGACACTTAACCAACTGAACCGCCTCCAGTGGCGGGGACTTTTATAAAGCTCCCCAGGTGACTCAAATGTGTAAAGGACACCAGCTACCGCTCTAGAGAGAGCTGTGAACCCCAACAGGAACCAATATTTACTCTGCAACCTTACTTTGAAAATGAAGGTCACCGCCTGGCCAATCCAGCGAAATCTCATCGGGGAGAGCTGCATATGAGTTTTGATGACATCCGCAGGCTGGGTTACCAGGGAGGCCAGAACCCCGGCAAGGAGCCCGCAGCCGAAATTTACTACGGGAATAAGGACGGCATCCGGCTGGTCTGAAATAGGACAAAGGCAACATTCAGTTACCGATAAATCTCATCCTCATCCCCCACGTATTTACTATGTTGGCCACTAATCCTTCCCCAAAGTTAGAAGGTAGATTCAGACAAGGTTACGAGGTAAACATTTAAAGGAACGCTACGTGTAGATGGAGTGCGGGAGTTAAAAATTTGCCTTCTTTACAACTATCGCCATCGTAATTCATTCGGGCAAGAATCACGGGCTGTGGCTAAAACATACAAACGAAAGGAACAGAATGTTTTATATGAATGTTTACAGACTCAAAGTATCCTCTCATTGAGGTGCTTACAAACTACAAAAGAGAAAATAAGTTTTCAGGGAAGACACTAATCTTGTCCAAGTGTAAAAAGCGAGCACGGCCCACAGTGAGTCAAACCAACGTCATGAGCTTCCCACACAGTCACTGTAGACTAAAGAGCTGTATCTGTGTGAAATTTCCTGACTTTGAGCGGATGGTTTATGAGAACGTCTTTGTTCTTAGGAACTACGCATGGCGGTACTTACGGGTAAAGGGGCACCACTCCTGCAACTTGCTCTTAAACTGACGGAATAAACAATTACAAATACCGAGAGGTCACACGTGTACATCGCTGCTCCTTCACTGCCCTAACTTTCTACAGTAAAATTAAGGCCGTGGCCCCACACTGTCACCTGTCCCAGTGCCTTGGGCGGAGCAGCAGGCGTCCCAAAGCACCCCAACTGCACTTGATCACTGCCGTTGTGCTGGCGGCAGGCGGGCTTTCCCACTTCCGTGACCTTGGCTGACTGCCTTTCTCGAATCATCCAGAGACCATTTACTGAACACAGGCTCATGCCACAGGATGTGTTTCTATCGGCACCTGGCTCTGCTTGGCTGAGTGTTCACCGCCCACTGACTGTGTCCCTGTCACATCCAAATGAGCCAGCTTCCTGATGGGGCGGGTGTGCCAGAATGCCTGAGCCGCGGCACAGTTCCCTCCACCCCAACAGAGGCTCAAATCCACTTTCCACGAGGAACACGGCAATGGAGGTGGAAATGAGACTTCCCTTCCAGCTCCCAACCTACTGGCATTTCCAAGTTTGTCTGATAAGAATCCCATCAAGTGCTTCCTGAGAAATAGACTCCCAGGGCTTATCCCAAGGCTACTGATTTAGGAGGCCCTGGGCAGGACCCAGCAATCTAAATAAAGATCAGGCAAATGTGCAAATTATTATTGCAGGACTTCCGCAAAACACGCCTTATTCCACCGCCTACCCCTCTCAAGAACTTGAGTACTCACTACCAGCCAGTCCTCTACCGTAAGAGCCTGTAAACTCGAGAGGGCAGGGACCAAGTCTGTCCTGACCACCACCGCATCCTAGCACCCGGCCCCGTGCCTGACACGGCACCCACACGACTCAGTTCCTAAAACTCTGCAAAGAATCCGGAGTTGCTAAGAACATCAAAGAGTGTCAGCACAGAAAGCAGTGAGGGTCTGAGGTCAACGGAGCTCTCTTCCCACCACACCTCCCTGTGTCCATACCGTGGGTCATGATATGTTTGGTCTGGTTGTAAAACATCAGGTAGATTCCAGAAAAGGGTGCATCACGCAGAAGCGTTGCTGTCAGGCCGCTGAAGAGCCCCCGGTGCCCCTCACTGCGGTAGATGCTCCTCAGGGCTGCGTAGATGCTCCCGTAGCCATACCTGCCGCTCTGCAGAGGAAGCACAGGACCGGAGGCTGGCAGCGCAGCCCCGGGCTGCATCGAAGAGCCAACACGACTTCCCCGTAGGCGGCGTCACCAGGGCACCGGGGGCTCTGGTTCACATGTGGCTTGGGTTCTCCGACCCCAGCAGCCTCTATTTCACATCCTAAACCAGGCTAACACCCCGTGGCCACTTGACAGCCCAGTGCCTCTGGGTACCCACCCTGAAGGCCTAAAGCAGTCGGACTCACCTCGTAACGCGTCTTGATCACAGTGATGGGTGACACGCAGACCCCCGCAACCGAGCGCGAGCCCACCCCCAGGATGACAGACTCCAGGGCAGTCGGTGGATGGCCTCGCAGGAAGTACTGCTTCAAGGAGTAGAGGGTGCCGAAGTAGATGCCAATGCCCGGGACACACCGCACGATGGACTGCAGGTGAGGTCAGGGAGGAAGGAAGTCAGAGGCTGCCCAGTAAGATATCTCAGCTGGATTTTCCCAAAACAAGACCATGATTTGCAAGCCAGTAGTTGACTGAAGGTTTGGAGGGAACACCGGTAAGAAGGGGGTAGTGAGACGGGAGAGAAGGCAGCTAACCAAGGGCGTGACCTCACCCACTGCTGCCCGGGGCACTCAATCCTTCTGGGGAATTCTGGGAATCCTGTGGGGCGCCTCCCCATTACCCCTTCATCCGAGGAGGGTGGGTGAGATTCTTAAGTATCAACTGTCATCCCCCGATAATTCCCTGGCACTTCCGGCAAATTAGCGCCTAGGGTGAGAAAAGGCCAGCGGGTAAGGAGGTGCAGGTGTGCGGCCTGCGGGCGCTGAAGGGCACGGACACGCTGCCCCACGCTGCTCGCGGGGGCACAGCTGCATCTCTTCTAGACCTGCCCCTCCCCGCGGGCTCAGGTACCCCTGCGCCCCCCACCCCCCGCCCCCGCCGAGCGGGCAGCAGCAGGACACCAACAGGCGTGGGGGACCCCGCCGCGCCGCCCACCTGTCCTGACTAGAGAGGGCGTGCGAGGCGCGGGCCACTAAAGCAAAGGGGCAAGAGGGGACCCGGGGGCGACTTACGGCGGACATCCCGCTCCACAGGCCCAGCACGCTCTCCGTGCGCACCACCGTCCGGAGCAGAGCCAGCACCCCGACGCGCCTGGACCTGAGGGCACACGGGGCGCGAAGGGAAGGGACTGCCGAGACCCCGTCCTCACCAGAGAGCTTCCCGCCCACGGGCCGCTCTGCAGGCCTTCCCGAAGGCGGCCCGGGAGTCTCGGCAGCACCCCTGGCAGTGACTCTGAGTTCCGCCGTGTCCCTGACGTCACCGGTCCGTTCACACGTAAGGACGCCCTCCCCTTCGACACGGGCGCGGGAGCGATACGGGGCAGAACAGGGGCACTTCAGACCTGCATTATTTCCCGAAAACCACCCACACTGCCGGCCCCCACAGTATACAACGCGAATGCCCCAGGGCAGAGCCCAGGGAGAGGTCCCGGGAGGGGGGCCGTACCCGTGGGCTGAGGGCTGGAGGGTCTGCATGCGGGTTTTGAGGAGGTCTAGCGGCTGGAACAGGAGGGTGGAGCAGGTCCCGCTGATGGAGCCACACAGGAAGGCTTTGACCACCGGATGCAGCTGCGGGCCACAGAAGGCTGCGTCACCCTCCGCCGCCAGGGGCCTCGGCCTCCTCCAGGCCGGCGGGGGCTCTGTGCCCTCCCCCTTCACGGAAGGGAAGAGTGAACGAGGCCACCAACCACACCGCCCTCTCCGTCTCGGCGAGAGACAGGTATTGGCCGTCGCCTCATCTTCATAAAGCGAAATCAACTGAAGGGCAGCGGCTGAACCCAGAGAGGCTGGCGACCTGTCCGGCCGCTGCCCTTCGGTTATCAGACCTGTAGGTAATCAGAGGAGCAGGACAAAGAAGTGAAAACACAAGCTCAGCTTAAACGCAAAACATGCACCACTTCCTGTAAAACAGGGACCACTTCCTGTAAAACATGGACCACTTCCTGTAAAACATGCACCACTTCCTGTAAAACATGCACCACTTCCTGTAAAACCTACGAACTCCCTGCGCTGAAAGCTTTCCCTTTCTCTCCCGCCCACGCATCTCCCTGCAACCTGATGAGAGCAGGAGACAGTGCGGGGGACGCAGCCAGCCCTGGGTTTGGTGGCTCTCCTTCAAACCAGGACAGTCGCACCCACGGGCTAGTCTGGAGGCCCCACCAGGAGGGGCAAAGACTACATGTACTTCCGCCCGAGCCCCACACGCTACGGGTCGCAGAGCTTGCCTCACAGCCCACTTGATCGCAAACGGCGGTAAAGAGGCACTTATAAAATTCCAACCAGGGAAGGAAAGCCCTTTTCTCCAAAGGACACACTCGGGAAACCCCATCATAAAAGATCTGCTCTCCTCCTTAAAGGGCATTTGCGCTATTGCTTCTTTTAACAAATGGTACCCGGTGGTCCTAACACACTGCGAGGGCAAGGCTGCCAGTCACACACACAGAGCCACCCGCCCAGAACAAAACTGAGTGTGGCCTGCGGTTACCTGTCGCACAGGGGAAAGCGATCGCCCCAGCACATTTCTACCGGACGAGCAAGTCTCCAAGGATAATTGAACCCACTTAAAAGGCTAAGTAACCTCAGATAATAAATACTGGAGGTTATCACGCTGTTCAAACCGATTGCGAAGTACCAAAGGGGTGACGGAATTAGCCCGCCGACACAGACACCGAGGCAAAATGCGCACACCTCACCAGTGTGCCCCCGGCCATCGGCCGCCCCCCGTCCCGCGGAGGGGTGCCCGGCTCCCTCGGACCGATGGAAGCTGGCAGTCCCTTCCCTCCCCTCCACCCGCCACTCGGCCGGCTGCAAGGCTTCCCAGCCCCCATCTCCCCGGCGCGATGCCACACCACCTCCCCTCCCTCTTGGCTGGTCACCCCTCCTCCCTCACAACTTGCCACCAAACGGCTAAAGATGGTGCCGCTCAAGCCTCCCCCCCGGCCTTCCCTTACGCGGCCTCTGCGGTGCATGTCCAACAGCTGGCTGCCTCTAGGTCTGGGCGTCCGTCTCCGTCGCAGGCTGCTCCTTTCCCTCAGCGGGGACTTCGGCGGTTCCCCTTATCGCGCCCAGCCACAGCCCCTCAGGGCCACCAAGCCACCGCCCAAGGCCTGCCCAGCACCCCCCACCCCCCCAGCATCTCCAGGTCACACTCCAAAATGGAAACCCAGTCAACAGCTGCCCACATCCCAGCAGCAAGTCTGGGAGACACAGAAGACTCCCGGGCAAGCGCACAGGGCAATGGCAGGCAGAATTACATTTCCTGCAGCCGCAGCCCGAGGAAGACATTTCTCCAGGAGCTCCCTGCTGTCTTAACGCGGCTAACGCTTTGCTAGGAGGAAAAACCACCTTAGCTTCACAACAGCTAGGCCTCCAGGATCCAGAGTCTTCTTTACCATATGAAAGTCCCTTTGGAAACTTCTCCCTGACTCGATCTCCCTCAACTCTCACCCACCTATTGAATCAGTCTCTCCTTACAGTCTGGGGGCAGCTCTTCCTGTCCACGGGCCCTTGTCCCCAAGAGCTGTCCCTGTGCTTTAATCATGTCACCTTTCTGCACTGAAGATGTCTCGGGAATTGTTTCTTGGCCATCAGCTGGGAACCCCACCATCGCTCCAAAATCCCGTCAACTGTACCTGCTGCTTCACGACGGAGGCCTGCCGCCGGCCCTCCTGTCCCCAGAGCCTGTCCCCTCGGATCCACCCCAGGGTCTCCTAGGCAGTCCCAGCCCCCCCCTACTAGCCCACCCTCCCCTGAGCCCCCGGAGCGGCGCTGGGGGAGGCTCTACACACAGCCCCTCAGGATCTCAGAGCACTTTCAGCAGCTAGATATTTAAAGCCACTTTGCAGACGGAACTGGAGCCCACAGAGGTTGTGAACGTGTCCTAGGCCGCAGGGCCTGCAGCCGCTGGCTGGGCCGACAAGGCCTCCGGGCGTCTGGGGCCCCTGCGCTCCTCAGGCCTGTGTTCTCAGCCTCCTCCCTCTCGCCCACCGCGCAGTCCGAGGGGGTTCGCGGCCTGCCTGCAGCCTCTGAAAATCCCACCCTAGCTCCTCCCACACCGGATTCCTTCCCCGAGGGGGGGCTCTGCTCAGGCCTCCCCACGGAGGGGAAGCCCGAAACACCCCCCACCCCCACCCAGGGATTCATGCTCAATACTTCCACTGCACCTGAGCCGGTCTCCCTTGGGTCTCAGACAGAAGAGGCCACTAGCTGCCCGGTTCAGGACGGTACGTCCACCCCTGACCACCGAGCCCTGGGGCAGTCGAAATGCGGCCCAACAGAGAAAAATGACCGAATGACGTCATCCACAGGAAACCTCCATTTGGCTCTCCTGAGCACAGCACCGCAGGACAAAGCTCAGTGGGCTCTGCAGGCCGGGCCCGGGCCCCCCCAGCCCTCGCTGCAGTAAGGCCGTGGGAATGACCGTGTGATCACAGCCTCGGCTCTCTGCGACTTCCCCCGTAGGCTGCTCCCTCGCTCTCACTGCGGGAACTATTTTATGTCTTTATTTTCACAGCACATGCTTGGAGATCGTATTGGTTTGATCAGTATTTGTTGAATAAACACTAGAGCCCGTAACTTTTTAACTTTGTAATTTTCCAGGATCATTAGCGCACAGCAGATGCTAAATATATACCAGCGGGATAGACTATTCCCTAATAATTAAAATACACACGCACACACAGAATAGCATCATTTAAAAAAAAAAAAACAGAATTGGGGGCGCCTGGGCGGCTCTGTCTATTGAGTCTGACTAGCTCAGGTCATGACCTCACAGTTCCTGAGTTCGACCCCTACATCTGGTTCCGCGGACACCGCTTCAGTCTCCGTCCCCGTCTCCCCGCCCTGCCCCCACCCCACTCACATTCGCCCTCTTTCAAAAATAAACATTAAAAAAACCCCAAAGACTTAAAAAACAAACAGCATTTACACTTCTCATTTGAATAGGCTTAAGATACTGTCCTAGACACATTCTTTGAAAGCATGTTTGATTTTGTTCCCCCTAAAGAGCCCAAAGTTATTCAAGGTAAAAACGAGGACTAAAACTTTGGCTTTTTCGGGAACCAGGGCAAAAACCACCACGTGGCACACAGCACACAAAGGCACGAAGCACCTTAACAGTTGCTAAACAAGTTCCCCAAGCAATTTACTCCCCTTCAAAACACTAAATCCAGCTCAGATCTCGAGGCCAGAGCGGGAGGAAATCGGCAGAGCCGCAGCTGCAGCCTTTTTAAGGATTAAACAAACGAAAACACCTCCGCACCCCGCCGGCAGCGCGCGCGCGTGGAAACCGCCCGCAGGCGCACACCGCCCGCCGCCTCCCCTCCCCCTCCGCCAGCCCCGCCTCCGCCTCCGCCAATGGCGGCCCGGCGGCACGGACGGCGGCCAATCCAGAGGCAGGGGGCGTGGCCCCGCGGCCCCGCCCGCCGCGCCAGGGCCGGGCCGCCCGGCCCGGAGGGGGACCCGGGGCTGAGGTCCCGCCCGAGCCGCGCCCGCCGCCCCAGCGGTCTCGGCGACGGCCACACGCCTGCCCGAGCGCCCTCCCCCCGCCACTCCAGGGGTCCCACTCACAAGCAGCGCCGGTAGCGCCCGCACGTCGTTCGGGGTCGCGCGGGCACTCTCGCCCACTCCCCCGAGACCCCGACGGTTCGCCCACTTCCCCCGGGTCCCGCTCGGCGGCGAGCTCCCACCACCCCCCGCCGCACCCTGTTCAGCTCCCTCAGTCACCCCGTCCCCAGCGGACCGGCCCCGAGGCCGCCGCCCCGGCCGAGCCGGCGCCCCCCACCCCGCGGTTTACCACAAGCGTGTCCACGCCGTCGCCCACATCCTGAGGCTGCAGCAGCGCCGGGCGAGACTTCTGGATCATCGGAGGGGAGGCCGGCACGCGCGCCGGGCGCAGCGTGCCGTCGGGGGCCGCTCGCCGCTCCTCCCTCACCGGCTCCGCGGAGGCCGTGGCCCCGCTGCCCCGCCCACCCCGCCGCGCCGCACGCTCCGGGACCCCAGGGCAGGGGGCGGGCCGGGGGGCGGGGACAGCGGAGGAACTGCGCCGAGCAGTGGGATTCCGCTTCCGGGTTGGGCGCGGGTCCGGAGCGCGCGGACGCGTGCGCCCTGCCGCCCCCTAGTGAAGACGTCCGGAACTGCAGCGCCCGCCGTTGGCCTGCGCTGAAGGCGCGTCTGCGCGGAGCCCCGCCTCCATCCGGCTGGAGGTCGGGCGCGGCGTTTGAACTTGGCCGTAGAGACTCGCCCAGCCCCCTACGGCAGCCGCAGCCCTTAGCCTTTCGTGCCTATTGAACTTCAAATGTGGCTCGTGTGCCTGAGGACCAGAATTTTAAATTGTATTTAATTTTAGTTAATTTGTATTAAGAAACGGAAGCAGTGTGGAATAACTTACCGTTAAACACGGTATTTTGGCGGACGCACCTTTCCTCTTGGAACACTGGAAATTTAGTGTAGGAATTGACGTGTTTGTAAGTGACCCGTACACCGCATTTCTAAGACTTACAGCCATATGGTAAAATCACTTATTAATAATCGTTATATTATTACATGTCAAAATGGTATTTTGGATATCTTGGGTTACGTATATTATTAAAATTAATTTTGCATGTTTCTTTTTCCTTTTTTTAATGTTTATTTATTTTTGAGAGACAGAGAGAGCATGAGTGAAGGAGGGGCAGAGAGAGAGGGAGACACAGAATCCGAAGCAGCTCTAGGCTCTGAGCTGTCAGCACAGAGCCCGATGCGGGGCTCCAACCCAGGAACTGTGAGATGGTGACCTGAGCCGAAGGCGGACTCCTAACCGACTGAGCCACCCAGGCGGCCCAAAACTTTTATTTTTTAAGTACACTTCACACCCAGGGCAGAGCCCAGCAAGGGACTTGAACTCACAACCCTGAGATCAAGACTTGAGCTGAGATCAAAAGTCAGATGCTCAGTCACCTGAGCCACCCAGGTGCCCCTGAAACTTCTTTTTAAAGGAACAGCTACATTTTCCCCCAGCGGGCAAGGATCTCCACGTTTGGGAATAAGAGTGGGTTGGTGTTTCAGAGGCTGCCCCTGGCCGCTCTGGGAATGGGGGCCCGGAGTGAAAGCCTGCCGCTGCTCCCTGCCCCACACCAGCAGGTAGGGGGCTTGGTTCTGGGCTCAGGAGGAACAGGCTAGCTTTCAAGGGTGGTAGGTGCCTGCCAGGGTTTCCTCCTCGGTATCTGTTCCTGAAACACCCTCAACCCTGGAACCCAGAGTCCTGGCCCCCCGGCCCCTCCAAACCTCCTCCCATATTCTTGGAGACTTGGAAATATATGAGATCATGTGGAAGAAGCATTACCCATTAGCAGATGAGGGAGCATTTGGGAGCAAAGCTTAAAGGCAGAACTTGGAGCAGTGAGTTAACAAACAAAAGAAAAATATATGGTGACGTGTGTGACTTTAGTTCCAAACAAGGTCATTGGGGCGCCTGGGTGGCTCAGGTGTTGGAGTGTCCGACTCTTGATTTTGGCCAGGTCATGATCCCAGGGTCGTGAGATCAAGCCCTGCGTCAGGCTCTGCACTGAGTGTGGGGTCTGCTTAAGATTCTCTCTCTCCCTCGGCCCCTCTCCCAAGCTCCTGCTTTCCCTCTCTAAATAATGATGATGATGATGATGATGATGATGATGATGATGATGATAATGCCATTAACATCAGACACAGATTTCCTGAATTGTTTGCAGTCGGCAGAAGGTGATTTTTGCTTCCATGACCTAACACCCCGTAGTTACACAGTAAGCCTCCCACACTCAATCTGGCCTCTTTTTCTGAGTTGGGTGTTAAGATTTCATCATGCTCCCCGCCCGGCTGACTGCAGTCACTGTCTGTCCAGAATACATAGCTCCCTCTTGAAGCTTTATGCGCAATGAGCTTCTACACCCGGCCTCTCCGCCATCGGAGAAGGACACTGGAGAAGAAGAGAAACTGGAGATGGACAGGAGACGGAGTCTGCCCCCAAGGCAGCTTGGGTTCCCTGCCTCCCGGCCTGGAGGGGAGGAGCCTTACGGGGACTTGCACCTGTGTCACTTCACTGGGGACCAGGTGGCTGGAACGGCGAAGAGTACAGAGTGAGTTGTGCCCCAGGCTTCTGGGAAAACCAGCTCGGCGAGACGTTTCCGGTCTGTCTATCTGGAGCCAGAGCTGTTTCTGGGAATGTCTAGATTCCCTTTACTGTTGTCAAAGCAACGAGCCCACTTCTGCCCTTTGGGCGCGAGGAGGGGTTGAGGGGGGAGACATGACGCACGCAGTCTGGCCACAGCCTCCCCTCTGATGTGGAAAATGTTGAGGTTAGGAGTCAACGGCCAAGGAAGACTTTCTTTTTTAATTTATTTCTTTAAATTCAAGTTGGTTGACACACAGCATAGTATCGGTTTCAGGAGTGGACCCAGGGATTCATCCCTCATGTATCACACCCAGGGCTCATCCCAACGAGGGCCCCCCTTGAAGCCCGCCCCCCATTTTGCCCCTTCCCCCACCCCCACCTCACCAGCAACCCTCAGTTTGTTCTCTGTACATAAGAGCCTCTAAGGGTTTGTCTCCCTCTCTGTTTTTATTTTATTTTCCCTTCCCTTTCCCTATGTTGTGTTTCTTAAATTCCACATACTTCTTGAGAAGTCTTCAGTGAGAAAAGATTTTTTTTTTTAATTTCTTTAATGTTTATTTATTTTTGAGAGACAGAGAGACAGAGAGAGAGGGAGACACAGCATCTGACGCAGGCTCCAGGCTCGGAGCTGTCAGCACAGAGCTGGACGCGGGGCTCGAACTCATGAGCCGTGAGCTCATGACCTGACGGGAAGTTGGACGCTTCGCCAATGGAGCCAGCCAGCCAGACACCCCAAAGGTGGTTTTATTAAAGCGCGGGGACAGGGCTGTGGGCAGAAAGAGCCGCTCTGGGATTATGAAGAACAATTGGTTATATACTTGAGACCTGGGGAGGTACAGACCAGGGAAGTTTCCAGAAAGGTGTTTCATGTTTTAAAGAAGACCTTAGTGATCGCAGAGGCCCAGTCAGCACGAAGCCACGGTTGCTCTTCCCTCTAGCAAAGCTTTACCAGTAAACAGCGGGGGGTTCCCGGGGGACGGGAGCCTGCCTCGGGTGTTTACCAGCGGGCTGCAGGCTGTGAGGACATCGAGCCGTGTCTACATCGCTTGTTCTCCGCATCGCCCTCCTCTTCTCGAGCCTCTTTACGACTAGTGCCAGCGCCGCACAGAGCTGGACGGGCGTTTCGGGCTGCGGTGTAACTAACGGAGGCTCCTCTGTCCTTGAACACCCCTCCCACCCGGAACAGTCTGAAAGAACATTCTTAAGGATCTCCAGGGGCAGGTGCTGCCCTCCGCCTGGGGGACGTCATCCCCTGCGCCCGGTCTGGAAGATGGGCACAAACCCGCGGGGGCACAATCCCAATGGCTTCACCGGAGGCGTCGGCCAAGAGGTGGCCGTGCTGCCTTTGGGGCTTCGCGAGGGGGAAATGCCCTTCTTCCTCCTGTGCCAGTGAGGAAACGGGGCCGTGGGGTTTGTGAGCAAATGGCGAAGAAGGAATTCTTGAGGCGTCTCCGGTGCAGAAAGGTGATTTTATTAAGGCACCAGGACAGGACCCGAGGGCAGAAAGAGCTGCCCTGGGGATGTGAGGAGAGACTGACTCTCGCTTTCAAGTTTGGGGCGGGGGGGTGGTGGGGGGCAGGGGGTAGAGATGAAGTTCATTTCCCAGGAACTTCTCGATGCTAACAGCAGGGTCTCACAGGAGCCTGAAGATCTAGCTACTGTCAGGATAAGGCTGCTTTTAGTTTTTAATGACCTGTAAGCAGTAGGCATGAAGGCGGCCGTCGACTTTGGGAGCAGTGGGCCTCTGGCATCTACCCGTGCGCGGCGGGCTGGGAAGGGGTTTGATTTCAACTACATTTTCCTGGATGGCCACCTCATCCCCTCCGACCATCGCCTCCAGCCTCACCACCGAGTGGAGGAAGCCGGGCTATGAGAGCAATGCGGGCTGGCTACTCGTGGGCTGGGACCCGAGAAAGCGCTGGAAGGTTCTATGCTGTGTGTGTGTGTGTGTGTGTGTGTGTGTGTGTGCGCGCGCGCGCAGTGTCCCTGCAGTGCGGGGGTCCTGGGGTTCCACTCCAAAGGCCAAGATATGGGGCAAGGAGAGAAAGAAGCTGTGAAGCAAACCCAGGCCGTGCGCCATCCTGTGCTTGGCGTCGCGTGGAAGCCGCAGCCCCCGCCAGCCGCTGCCACTCGCCGCCCCCCGGCTTCTGCGCCAGTCCAGCTCCTCTTGTTTCTTGCCCTTTTCCCAGGGAGGAAACGTATACTCCATTTTGGCCAAAAGCTCACAAACGCAAGCACAGGCTGTCTCCCAGCCCCCTCCCCCGGTCTGGCGGGCCCCGGGGGGAGCCGGCGGTCGGCGGAGCCGCTGTCCCCGCCACAGCGAGCTGCCCTTGTCCATGACTACACACGCCTTCCCTGTGAGACGGTGAGTTTCCTGGGCCAGCTTGACTCGGGCTGTGATCCCCAGTTATTCAGTCTACACTGATCTACGAGTGACTGTACAGCGTAAGCAAAGGTGATGGCCTTCGGTGATGGGAGCAGGCCCGATCGGAGCCGCCGAGGGCCTGGCGAGGAAGACCAAGGCTCCCCCAGGGGAGAGCACTGCAGCCTGAGTCCCTCGCCCGGGCCTCCAGCCCTGACGGCCTGCCCGTCCTCACAGCTGCATAGGCCAAGTCCCTGAAGTGAACCTGTCTACCCATCTATGCACCGATTAATATTACATAATAGCTGTATTGATTAGTGTATTAATTTAATACTTTCATGTGTGTATATCACACACCTCTCTCTCTGGGGAACTCCGACACATACGTCTTGTCTCCCCTCCTTGGAAACGGGGGCCGTGTCCTCCCCATTGCTGTGCACCCTTCAGAGGCACAGGGAGAGAGCGCTAGGTGCAGAGAACGCGGCTTTGGGGAGGAGGCCATGCCGCCTGCATGTGACCCTGGCTTTGTCGCCCGCTGGCTGTGTGTTCACCTCAGCGTCCCCGTTTCTCAAATCGGAGATGGAAGAGCCTGCCTCCCAGGACTGTGGTAAAGACCAAGTACATCCATGTGCATGTCCGTGTTAAGGAAGAGGCTAATTAAAGGTCGGGAATGGCCGGTTCAGTGGGCCCGTAATTACCCGCAGACTGACTCAGTATTTACAGGCACGTCGGCTGCCGTTCCCTAAGTCCGAGGCGGCCAAGCGTAGCTCACCAGCACCCGTGTAGCTTACGTGTGTGTTTGAACACATAATCCATCTTCAAGCTTGTCGCCTTGTCCTTGCACCTGAGATCGGCCCACGGGAAGAGCCAAAGGAGGAAGTCCTCTTTGCAATCGGGATGGCTCCACGGGCCCTTATTTTCCAGCGTAACCCATGGAATATCTCCACACCAGCTCACCGGCAAGGTGGACCCGGGCAAGGAGGAGACCTCTTGAAGGCGATGCTCACGGTGCCTGAAAAGCCCGCATCGGCACTGTTGTATGCCATCATGGGACGGGGCGGGGACGGGGCGGTGCCGGGGCGCCTGGGGCGCTCGCGGAGTCGTGTCGGAGTCTTGGTTTGGGGTCAGGTCAAGACCTCACGGTTCATGGGTTGGAGCCTCGTGTCGGGCTCCTCGCTGATACTGTGAAGACTGCTTGGGATTCTCTCTCTCTCCCTGTCTGTCCCTCCCCTGTTTGTGCTCGCTCTCTCTTTCTCTCTCTCTCTTTCTCTCTCTCTCTCTCTCAAAATAAATAAATTAACTAAGACAAGCGAACAAAATCAGTGGTGGCTATCACAGTGCTCAGCGAACCTCCGTGGATGATCCTGCGGGGCCAGATGAGGGGAGAAAGGGAAAGAAATAGTCACCCGGCATTTCACTTCGCACAGCCAGGTGCTGGTGAGGCGGAATGCTGGGGGCCCCCTGCCCTCCGGGATCAGATCCTTACTCCCCCGGGGGACAGCGGAGAAGCGAGAGCAAGAGGAAGACAAGGAGCGTTGTCTGAAGCAAGGTGCGCCTGCTTAGCGGGAAGGAGCTCTTCCACGCGGCAGGGGAGGCCTTCACGCCGCCGCCAGCCTCACCTCAAACTCTGCTCAGCCTGGCCTTTCGCCTGGGCTGCAGCCCTGACCCCAAATCCTGCATTTCCAGCCACGTGACCTCAGGCCCATAACCCCTTGGGGCGTCTGTGTCTTCATCTCTAAGGGAGGGAAAATGGAATATCTCCTCCTAAGAATTTTTGTGGGCAACGAACATAACCAAAGCCCCCTGCACAGGGTCTGGCGAATACTAGGACCCAAGAAACATCCTTTTCTCCCTTATGGGTGTTAATATCCACTGCGTGTTCTGTTGCTATTTAGGGGGTTCAAGATCAGCAAAGAGGTCCCTAAATAGGTCACCGCCCTTCTCCAGGGAGTCTGTGCAATGAGGCTTGTGTCCCTCTGTGCAGCAGTAACCAAGGGCCTGCTTGGGGCGGCCAGAGACTCGCAGCGAGCCTCGGGCCCCCACCGCCGGCCAGGAAAAAGCTCACTTGAGCTCCCGGCTCGCATGGCCCTCCAGCCTCACCCCGACAGCCGCTCCAGGGGCTCCAACACGCAGACACACTTCTCTGGGTCACCATGAACGATGACAGACTCAAAGCCAGTGTCTGCATCTCTGTGATCTGGGGAAAGAGGTGGCAGTCTTCTGTCACTTGCACTGGAGAGGAGGCTTGGGTCAGGGAGGGGACCTCAGGCTGGAGACTGCATGTCTCCTGACCCGGAGGGAGGGCCTCAGGAACCCCCAGGGCCCTGGCTCTGCCACCTGCACCTCCCGGAATGGCCCCACACTCCTTTGAGGGAGGAGAGCACCTTCCAAGGGTGGTTAGGTGTGGGGGGTGGGCTGCCCGTGAATTTGGGATGCCACAGTTTCTACCAACTGAGTCACAGATACTAATCAGAAAGGCACGGATTTTTGGCAGATCAAGGAATAAGCAGGCAAAAATCCTTTCCGTAAAATAAGCAAGTCTGTCCCCTCTGACTAACATGGTCTGAGATTGTCCTATACGGTATCATCTCCAAGGGAAACGGGCAGGGTTTAGAAGACTTCACAGTTCAGCGGGAGGCTCCAATACATAAAACCCAAACACTCGTCAGATGCCTGCGTTTTTGCGGAGAATCTTAAAGCAAAATTTCTCATGACACGTTAGCTACATAAAATCAGAATCTTCCAGGGGCGCCTGGGTGGCTCAGTCCCTTGAGCACCTGACTTCAGCTCAGGGCACGATCTTGGGGTTCCTGAGTCTGAGCCCCGCATCAGGCTCGCTGCTGTCGGCGTTCAGAGCCCGCTTGGGATCCTCTGTCCCCCTCTCTGTCTGCCCCTCCCCTGCACACGCTGTCTCAAAGATGAATAAACATTAACAACAACATCAATCAGAAGTCGTCGAATTGCGTCCTCTGTCCCTTCTAAGCGCCCACCCTTTTCCGTCTGTGTTCCTTCAACCCATTTGGGATCGCAGCTCAAACTGACCACTGGGGGGGCATGAGCCGTGTCCCCAGTAGGTCCTGGCTCATGGCCTCCAGGACAGTAGGATGCCCGGCTGGTGGTGTTTATTCCCATTTTACAGGCTTGAAAGCTGATCCCCAAAGCAGTTAAGGAACAAGCAGCCAGAAGGGCAGAGTCCTCATGGGAAGAAGTCGCGGCGAATGACTTCGAATGCCGCTCTACCATCTACTTGCTGGCAACAGAGCGCCCAGCCGGAGGGCAGTGAGGACCGTCTCCCCGTCCGTGTGGGTACGTGAGGCGGCGAGCAGGCCGGCTAGCAGCCCAGGAAGCAGCAGCAGCGGGGCGGGCACGGGGCCTGACCGGCACCGGTGACTAGGAACCCTAACCGGGTAGAAGGTACAAAAAGGTGTCGCTATGTCATGAATTATCCAGAATTCCTGGGAGGGGGCTGGGCGCCTGCCCCTGGTCCTCTCCTCCGTCTGCCAGAAAAGGCAGTCTCTGGTTGAGCCTCCAGCTGCAGCACAATAAGCCAGGCGGCCGACCAAGGTGGGCCTTCTCGGGGGCAAAGCTGGGAGGACCCAGGGGCAGCACGGGAAAAGCCTGTGTCTTTGACTCGGGTGCCTCCGCTTCACCGGGAGCCTCGGCGCTGCCCAGGCCCCAGGCTCCCGGCGCAGGCAGGGCTCCCTCCCACACGCAGATCTGACCGTTGCATTCTCCCACCCGTAACTCTTCTGGATAAAGCCAGAATTCTTTCACACGGCAGCTCAGGCCCCAGGCTTCCTTTCTGGCCGGCTCCTCCGGCTCCCTTCCCTACCGCTAGACACGTCTGCTTCCGCAGTCCTGGGAGCCTGCCATGGCCTCTCTCATCTCCTGGACACCGGCACCGGCTTTGCCTGGTGAGAACCGGCCCATGTATTAGATGCGGGTGTGAATTCACGAGTCAAATCGGGACAGTATCAGGCACAGTCTGCCACCTTTTATGGACTTTTCAGGTTCTAGCAGCTGCTTGCAGACCAATGTAAGGATTACTCCTTCCCCAGTGCGGGCTGGAGCCCCAGCATGGTGGACCTTTATAATGAAGTCACGGAGGAGACAGCGGATGGGTCGCGGACAAAACTATCAGTTTGCTGATGCTCTGTGCAGTCTGTTATTTTTTTTAATTTTTTAATATTTTATTTATTTCTAGGAGAGAGAGAGAGAGAAAGACAGCATGAGCAGGGGAGGGTCAGAGAGAGAGGGAGTCACAGACTGAAACAGGCTCCAGGCTCTGAGCTATTAGCACAGAGCCCGACGCGGGGCTCGAACCCACGAACCGCGAGATCATGACCTAAGCGAAAGTCGAAAGTCAGACGCTTAACTGTCTAAGCCACCCAGGCGCCCCCTGTGTGGTCTCTTAAAGGGGCAGGACTTGGCAGGATTCCTAAAGCTGCCCCTAGTAAGTTTGACCCCCTATATCAAGATCACTTACGCTGGGCTGGAAGGGGGGCTCTGAATAATGCAGAAGTGTTGGCAAAACGTAGCTTACGTAGCATTTCCCTCAAGGTGCCCTGTGCCCCAGAGAACCTGCCACCTCTCTGGTGTGTCCCTGGGTCAGAGACAAGGCAGTCTGAACACGCTGATCCAAGACTCGCGTGATGTTAGACTAGAAAAGCAACTTGGCGGCCACCTCGTTCAACTTGCTCGTTTCGCAGGTGAGGCCAGTGAGCCCTTGAGGGGAGACACAGTGGGGTTCGGGCAGAGCCTGCAGAGCCCCAAGCAGCCTCTGCACCGTCGGCACAGAGCCCGACTCGGGACTCAACCCTACGAAGCCTCGATCCGTGACCTTAGCCGAAGCTAAGAGTCGGCCGACTGAGCCACCGAGGCGCCCTTCATTCAACAAATGTTAATCAAGCACACGTCGTAACACTTGCTGGCATCGATGTAAGAAATTACCCCAAGGAAAAAGGACTCACGAAGCACTGAGATGATGACAGTGATGAAAGTTCTGCAAAGACGCAGAGTACCGGGAAATGGCCGCGTGGGTCTGTTTCAACTAGAATTTCAGTGTCTGGACATTCAGAATGAGTTCATCTTCTGTTGTTAGCAACCTACCATCATAATGGGAATTCAAAATAAAGTGAATTTGTGTGCACAGGAGAAGGAAGCAAAGCTTTCGTGGTTCTCAGAAGTTACACGTCTCGGAGGACTGCTGTGAGGACCCTGAGCACACATTTAAGCATTTCAAGATAAAGCTGTTCGGATGCCTTCCTAAAATGAGTAGGCTGCCCTCCAGGCATATTGGTCAATATAATGTGCGTCAGCTTTGCAGAATGTATCATCTGTAATTGAAATTATGTTGTTAGCTTGGAACAGAAAAGAAAAAAATTGTTCTGAAATCGTAAATCAACTTTTTTTTTAAATGTTTTGTTTATTTCTGAGAGAGAGAGAGAGACAGCGTGAGCAGGGGAGGGTCAGAGAGAGAGGGAGTCACAGACTCTGAAACAGACTCCAGGCTCTGAACTGTCAGCACAGAGCCCGATGTGGGGCTCAAACCCACAAACCACCAGACCATGACCCAAGCCGAAGTCAGATGCTTAACTGACTGAGCCACCCAGGCACCCTGGAAATCAACTTTTTGTATACCTGTAATATATATTATAGAATAGTCTATCTAAAGGATATTTTTAGATTTGATACATATTATGTGTCCTCATGATAATAAAACCCTATCTGTATAAAGAGGAGAAAAACAAAACCCGAAATAAATTCTGTTTACAAGAGAGAAACAAAGTAGAAGAAAATAGTTCAGTTTGAAGGAGAGGAGAACACATACAGTAATTAAAAGAATGCTGAGCATTGCAGACTTCCGGGAAGGGGGTATTGTTGGAGGAAAAGACATATTTACGAACGATAAAAGAGGGTACCTAGCTGGCTCTGTTCTTGATCCTGGGGTCATGAGTTGAAGCCCCACCTTGGATGTAGAGATTATAAACAAACACACAAACACACAAACAAATAAACAGACTTTTTAAAAAATGATTAAAAAATCAATTCAGTAGAAAGATCGATAAATCTGGGCACCTGGATGGCTCAGTCAGCTGAGCGTCAGACTCTTGATGTCAGCTCACGTCACGATCCCAGATTCAGATTCAGAAACAATCCCTGTTTAATATTTTCTCTCTCTCTCTCTCTCTCTCTCTCCCTGTGCCCTCCCCCTTCTCCCCTGCTCGGGCTCTCTCTAAAATAAGACACAAAAAATTAAAAAACCACTTATGAAAGGTTTACAGACCTTCTATTTGAGTGCACCTAATAACATAGCTCCCGAGATATATGCAGCAATATTAAACAGGATTAAAATGAAAAATAAACTTACAATCACCGTTAGAGATTTTAATAGACCTTTTGCAGTATAAGCGAAAGCATAGAATAAGCAAACAGAAAATCTCAGCAAGAATGACGCCTTGACCAAGCTGATTAACTGGCTCCAGGCGACAAGCACACATATGCCCATTCTTTTCACACATACACGGGGCATTTACCGTAATAAACCATACTGAGTCATGAAACAATTCCAATACATTTTACAAAAGGAGCACGTGGCAGCTCAGTCGATTGAGTGTCAGACTCTTGATTTCAGCTCGGGTCCTGATCCCAGAGTCATGGGATCCAGCCCTGCGCCACCTCTGCAGGGTAGGCTGCCTGGGATTCTCTTTCCCTCTCCTCTGTCCCTCCCACGCTCGTGTGTGTGTGTGTGTGTGTGTGTGTGTGTGTGTGTGTGTGTCTGCCCACACGCGCACACGTGCACTCTCTCTCTCAAAATAAATAAACTTTAAAATTTTTTCAAAAACCCGAATGCACACCCCTGTATTCTCTGAGAATAGCGGAGTCAAACTAGAAACAAAAGCATAAGGAAATCCTTAAGTGTTTGGAAATTTTAAATTAACTTTTTAATTTATTTATTTTGAGAGAGAGAGAGAGAGCATGCATGAGTGGGAGACGGGCAGAGAGAGAGAGAGAGAGAGAAAGAGAGAATCCCAAGCAGGCTCCATGCTGTCAGCAAGGCTGATGGGGGCCTCTATCCCACAAACCATGAGATCATGACCCTGAGCCAAAATCAAGACTCGGAGGCTCAACTGACTGAGCCACCCAGGAGACCCTAAATTAATTTCTGAACAACTCATGATAAAAAGAATTCATGATGGAAAACAGAAAATAATTTAAATTGAAAATCAATGAAAATCTTTTGTATGAAAATATGTGGGATCCAGTGTAAGTGGTGCCGAGAAGAAATTTTACAGCTCTAAAGGCATCTTTCAAAAATTTTTAAATGTTTTTATTTATTTTTGAGAAAGCGAGAGAGAGGGAGAGAGACAGTGTGAGCGGGGGAGGGTCAGGGATAGAGGGAGACACAGAATCTGAAGCAGCTCCAGGCTCTGAGCTGGCTGTCAGCATAGGGCCCGACGCGGGGCTCGAACCCACGAACCGCGAGATCATGACCTGAGCCAAAGTCGGATGCTTAACCGACTAAGCCACCCAGGTGCCCCTAAAGGCATCTTTCAAAAATGAACAAAGGTTGGAGCCCCTGGGTGGCTCAGTCGGTTAACTGTCCAACTCTTGATTCTGGCTCAGGTCTTGATCTTGCGGCTGTGAGATGGAGCCCCAAGTTGGGCTCCACGCAGGGCACCGAGGCTGCTCAAGATTCTCTCTCTCCCTCTGCCCCCTCCCCCACTTGCTCTCTCTCTTTCAGAAAAAAAGAAAGGTTGATAATCAGTAATCTAAGATTTCATTTCAAAAAGCTGGAATAAAATAGAAATTAAACCTAAGGAAAGCAGGTAAGATAAAGACAAGAGCAGAAATCAGTGTAAAGATAAAAATAGAAGATCAACAAACCCAAAAGCTGGCTCTTTGAAAGGACTGATAAAATTGATAAACCTCAGGGTGCCTGAGTGGCTCAGTCGGTTGAGTGTCCGACTTCAGCTCAGGTCATGATCTCACAGTTCGTGGGTTCGAGCCCCGCGTCAGGCTCTGTGCTGACAGCTCAGAGCCTGGAGCTGCTTCGGATTCTCCGTCTCCCTCTCTCTCTGACCCTCCCCTGCTCATACCGTCTCTCTCTCTCAGAAAAAAAAAAAAAGAATCTGGTTTTGTTTTATTTGTTTGTGTCTTTTTTCTTTGTTCATTTGTTCTGTTTGTTAAATTCCACATATGAGTGAATTCACACAGTATTTGTTTTTCTATCTCTGACATTTCAATTAGCATAATACCTCTAGGTCCTACCATGTTGTTGCAGATCTGACCAGGATATTTCACTTAAGTAATTAATTAATTTACTTTGAGAGAGAGAGAGAGAGAGAGAGAGAGAGAATGCATGTGTGCGAGCAGGGGAGAGGTAGACAGAGAAGGAGAGAGAGAAACCCAAGCAGGCTCCACACTCAGCACAGAGCCCGACTCAGGGCTCGATCTTACAAACCATGAGATCATGATCTGAGCTGAAATCAAGAGTCAGAGGCTCAACCAACCCAGCCACCCAGGCACCCCATGACCAAGACCTTTTAAAAGGAAAATTATAGGGGCGTGGCTTAGTGGCTAAGCATCCGACTTTCGCTTAGGTCATGATCTTGCGGTTCGTGGGTTCAAGCTCGTCGGGCTCTGTGCTGACTGCCAGCTCGGAGCCTGGAGCCTGTTTCGGTTGTGACTCCCTCTCTCTCTGACCCTCCCCTGCTCACACTGCCTCTCTCTCTCTCTCTCCTAGAAATAAATAAAAAATATTAAAAAAATAAAATAAAATAAAAGGAAAATTATAGAGCAATGAACAGAAATACAAAAATCCCAAGAATCCAATGATTTATTAAAATTATCATGACCAAGAAGTCATTTTTCCCAGATAAAATACAGGTTGATTTAAGATAAGCAAATCAAACAATGTAGTTCACCAAATTAACAGAATAATAGAGGAAAATTCTATGTTCACCTTAATAGATAAGAAAAAGTATTTGATAATATTTAAATTGATATATGATAGAGGCTCTATAAAAACTAAGCAAAAATCCTGAAATTAACATTATACTTTTAATAGTTAGATATACAGACTATTTCCCAGAAATAGTAGCCAACTCTTTGAAAGGCGAGAGGATTCATCTGCAGTAGTAGTAGCTCATTAAATATCGTCAGAGATGCCTGTGTCTGTAACCACATTTCTTTTCTTTTTAATTGTCTTCTTTGACCTTTTTTTTTTTTTTAGAAAGAGAGAGAGAGCATGAGCAGGAGAGGTGCAGAGAGATAGGGAGAGAATCCCAAGCAGGCTCCGTACTGTCAGCACAGAGCCCGACGTGGGGCTCAAACCCATGAACTGTGAGATCATGACCTGAGTCAAAACCAGCCATCCAACCTACTAAGCCACCCAGGCGCCCCCAGAGCCACGGTTCTCAGAGTATCCTTTCACATGGCCTCAGACTCCAGCTTAAACCACCTTTGTCTCCTGAACGAAGCCCAGGGGGGCAGCAGAGGCCGGTTTCCAGGCCCCCTACCTCCCCCCAACCTCACAGAATATAGTCTATGCTGGAGGAACGGAGAGGGTGAGGGGAGGAGGAGGAAGACCTTTCCCAGGCCTCCCGCGGGACTCGTCTTCCCACATAGACGAGGACGTGGCTGCAGCTCTTCCGGAATATTTCCGAGAGGTGTTTCTTGAACTTCTCGCCCATGAAAGCGTAGATCACAGGGTTCACGCAGCAGTGAGTGAAGGAGATGGTCTCTGTGACGTGGGTGGCGTAAATCAGCCGCTGGCTCAGGGCACATCCGTCCAAGACCTTCATCCCAAACAGCGAAGTGAGGAAGAGGACCACGTTGAAGGGGACCCAAAAGAGCAAGGAAGCCATCACGACGATGAGGACCAGCCTGATGGCCTTGGTCTTGTGGTGGTTTTGGCAACTCCTCAGCTGGTGCAGCATCCGAACGTAGCAGAAGATAAGGATGGTGAATGGGATCAACAGACCCAAGATGTTAATCTCAAAGTAGATGAAGATCTTCCACTTCAGAGTCTGCCGATTGTAGGACGGATAACACTGTAGAACGCCATCTTCAGAGGCCACCTGGTACAATACCAGCAAGGGGCTGGTGGCCACGATGGCGATCAGCCACACGGCCAGACTCAGGGTTGTGCCCATTCTGGCCGTCCTCACTGTCATGGCGTATATGGCGTGGACAACTGCCAGGTACCTGTCCACACTCATGAGGGTGATGAAGAACATGCTGCTGAAGAAGCCCATGTAATAAACCCCAGAGACCAGCTTGCACATTACAGTCCCAAACACCCACTGGTCCAGCTGATAGTGGGTCTGGAAGGGGAAGGTGAAGACGAAAAGCAGGTCTGACAGGGCCAGGTTCAGGAGGTATATATCTGTGATGCTCCTCAGTTTCTTGCAGACGACAAGGACCAGAATGACCAGGCTGTTCCCCAGGAGACTGAATACAAACAGGACACAGTAGAAGGTGGCCAGCACCAACTTGTTGTGTCGTTGAATAAGTTCCCCGTCGCAGGGGCTCGACGCAATATCGGGATAGTAGTCATCAGTTATGGTTGTCACATTGGGCTCCAGTGTGTAATCCATCGAGGCGCGAGGACCAGGTCAGAGATTCACTCCTTAAAAATATTTTCATTTAAAAACGTAGTCTGAATTCTAACCCCCCACCCCCCGCACCACCCCATTCATATGCTGAAGCCGTAAAGTCCTATCATGGACGAACATTTGTGTCCTCGCAGAATTCATACGGTGAAACCCTATCCCACGCCGTGATGGCACGAAGCCATGGGCTCTTTGGGAAATGATTGGCTTAAATGAGGTCATGAGGGTAGAGCCCTTGTGAACGGCTCTTATATGAACACCTTTATAACAATCGGAGACAGCTTGCTCCCTCTCTCCGCTCTCCGCCACGCGAGCATACAGGGAGAGGTGGGCATCTGAGGCTGGCAGACGGTTCCCACCAGGGTCTGCTGATACCCTGGCTTTGGATTTCCCGGCCTCTAGAAGGGGGAGAAACAAATTTCTGTTGTTCAGAAACCACCCACTCTGTGGTATTCTGTTATCATAGCCCCAAACTGGCCAAGACCTCCCAATGTCACTATCTTAGGACATGAGCCATTAAGGCGATAATTGTAGTTCAGTGGCATCATAAAAGTGGGGCCCTAATCCATAGGCCTGGTGTCCTTATACGAAGAAGACGCACTCAAGCTGTCTCTCTCTCTCTCTCTCTCTCTCTGAGTGCACAGGACAGAGACCATGTGAGGACACAGCAGGACGCTGGCTGCTCCAGGATGAATTTCTGTTGTCTCAGCCACGCTGTCCGTGGCATTTCATTGCGGCAGCCTGAGCTGACTGGTACAGGCCATGGTTCTTAGACATAGACGCTACCCTAACAAGTACCTAAGTGGCACTCTGGAAGTGGCGGAGGTGGAGGTGTCCTGAGGCGCACGCTGGCGAAAGCTGAGGCTGCCTCGAGGAGGCTGTTGGTGGCAATTCGGAGAGTAAAGGTGATCGTGCTGAGGGCGCAGGAGGAAGGGAGGAGGCTGGGGAGAGATTTTCCGTCACCTCAGGGAATACACGTGTTATCGTGAACAGAAAATGGAGAGAAAAAAATGAATTTTAAAGGTACTTCTGTTGAGGTCTCGGATAGGAGTGAGGAACCTGTTACTGGAATAGAGAAAAGTTGATCCTTGCTGTAAAGTGGCAGGATTTCGCTCTAGTGCCTTGTGAAAGGTAGAACTTGCGAATAATAAGACTGGACATTTGGCTGGGATATTTCTTTCTTTTTTTTCTTTTAAATATTTTTAGTGTTTATTTATCTTCGAAAGAGAGAGAGAGATGCAGCGCAAACAGGGGAGGGGCAGAGAGAAAGGGAGGCACAGAATCCAAAGACAGGCTCCAGGCTCTGAGCTGTGAGCACAGAGCCCGACGTTAAGGCCCGAACCCACGAACGGTGAGATCATGACCTGAGCTGAAGTCGGACGCTCAACGAACTGAGCCCCCCAAGGCGCCCCTGGCTGGGATATTTCTGAGCAAAGTGTTAAGGGGAATCCTGGACTCTGTACAGCTGATAGTAAAATGGTGGAGGAGAGAGGTAAGCCGACGGAGTTGTTAAAGAGGAATCAGGACCTGAAGATTTGGAAAACTCTCAGCCTATCCATGCAGCAAAAATGAGGAATTGTTCCCGGAGCAGACGCCCAAGGTGTGGCTGGACAATCACTCGCAAAGAGATCGCCCATGGGGTCAAGCGGCCACATCACCAGTAGCCACGGGTGGAGACACTGCCAGTTTGGACAAAAGCTGTAGAGACCACACATAAGCAACGAACCCGTTAGGACTCTAGGACCCTCCGAGACCGACGACAGAGCTGTGTGCCTGCGAGTACACTTTATCCAGAAGAGGGAGGGATGTCCCTGAAGATAGATCAGCAGGGCCACCTCTGCGCACCCCACGCCACGGGGGCAGGACCACGGCCTGGGCTCCCGCCCCCCAGACGACACTGCCTCCTGGTGGGCCTCCAGGGCAGAGCGCCCAAACCAAGCGGATTATCCTTGAGCTTTACAACCTAGTGGAATTTGCCTTGCTACCTTTGGGGCTCGCCTGGGACCCACCCATCGCGCTCTTCCTTCCGATCTGTTCCCGGTGGGGTGGGAGCGCCTATCCCACGGCGGCGGCCCCACCACTGCCGCTTCCGGCCCGCAGCCCGGACGAAATCTGTCTCCGGGCGAAGGACGCCTCGCGCCCCTCTCTTCCCTGAGTTGGATGATAGCCAGGTAAGACTGGGGGTCTAGAACTGAGGCTGGGGTGGATGCAGGCTTTGGGAGCCGTTGGGGTGGAGTGACTATTTTGTGCTTGAGAAGGACCTGAATTTGGGGAAGCCAGAGGGCAGGATGTTAAGGACTGAGCTGTATCCCCGTATGTTGAAGCCCTAATTCCCTCTGTGATGCTCTTTGGGGACAGGGTTCAGGAGGCAATTAAGGTTAAATGATGTAGTCAGGGCGAGGTCCTGATCTGACGGGACTGGTGGCCTTGTAGGAAAAGGAAGAAACACCGGAAGATCTCTCTCTCTCTCTCTCTCTCTCTCTCTCTCTCAGTTGATGCCTATAGAAAAGGTCATGTATGAGGACAGACTGAGAAGATCAGCTGTTTGCAAGCCAGGAAGGGGCTGTTACCGGGAACTCAATATGTCAGCACTTTGACCTTAGCCTTCTGGCCTTCAGAACAGTGGAAAGATACATTTCCACCCAGACTGTCCTGTATTGTTACGGGAGCCAACGCAATACGGGAACTGTTAATATTTTCTGTCCAAATTTTCTGTAAACCTCAAGCTTCTCTAAAGACTAAGGTCCATTAACACATTTTAAAAATTGAAAATTGCCCCAGCTGACCAGTACAGGGGGAATTAAGTGGGCTTAGAAAGGCCAAACGTTATGAAGAAAATTTAAATACCTACACTCCCACCACCCAGAGTTAGCGATTGCTAACGTATTGCCAGATTTGCTTTTGGGTTTGTTTGGTTTTTTTCTTTTTTCCTCCCTCCCTCCCCCCCTCTGTTCTTTCCTTCCTTCCTTCCCTCCCTCCTTCCTTCCTTCCTTTCTTCCCTCCTTCTTTCTAGGCTGTTGCCTAATGCAACAGAGATGAAACTAAAACTCCCTTTAACTGCGTGGCGCGTACCCACATCCTGGAAGCAACTACTGAAGCCAGTGTGTGGACTCATTCATCCTGAACAGTTGCCTCCTGTGCTTTTACGCACTTAACTCTACCCATAAATCGTATATAACACTGTTCTGTGCTCTCTGTGGACTTGCACGCATGGGGCCACGTCTCCCATTTCATATCTGGCTTTCCGCCCCCAGCTCTGTTGCTCTGGAAGGGCGGCCGCACGGCTCTGAGAAGTTCAGGTCATTCTGTTTACTGCTCTTACAAACACCGTCAGTAACTGTTTTTAAAATGCAGCAGAAAAAGATCATCCAAATCACACTAGCCACAAAAATCGCTAAGATTTCTGAGAATAAATGTGATTTTAAAAAAGCCCTTCAATTTGGTTATGTAAAAGATTGTAAACTTGTGTTGCAGGCCCTCGAAGAAGACATGATTGAAAGGGAAACGTGTGTTATATGTATGTGAGGAAAGACTCAACAACAAAAACATGAGGAGTCTCAGATTGACATATACTCACGGAGCTTTCGATTTAGACATTGTCTTTCCAGGCGATCGACTCCTGAGCGTTCAGACCACTAGACCACCTTTCTACAATTTGAAAGGCTAAGCATGTCAGCCATTTTTAAAGATGCTCATTTCATTTCAGTATGCACCCCCAAATGAAGGTAAAACCATACTTCCTGAAGTGCGGGGGTGGCCCTTTTTCTTGTGGCTCAAAAAGTGTCTCTCAAAGTAATAGCCTCTCCTCCTACACCTTCCTTCCCACTTGTCTTGCAGTTATTTTAAAAAATAATTTTCAGTTAGCCACCCTTCTGTTCTGCTCTCTGAATACCCTAGAATAAGAGGGGCCCTCAACTTCTTCCTTCCCCAGGTCCTTCCTGCTGACCCCCAATCCACGCTCCCCCCATGCTCTCTCATCAGTAAAACCCAAGCGAAGTCTTAAGAATGTCCACCATTTGGGGCGCCTGGGTGGCTTAGTTGGTTAAGCGTCCGACTTTTGCTTGGGTCATGATCTCGTGGTTCGTAGGTTCGGGCCCCGCGTCGGGCTCTGTGCTGACTGCCGGCACAGAGCCTGGAGCCTGTTTCAGTCTGTGACTCCCTCTCTCTGACCCTCCCCTGCTCACGCTGTCAATCTCTCTCTCTCCTAGAAATAAATAAAACATTAAAAATTAAAAAAAAAAAAAAAAAAAGAATGTCCACCATTTATTCCAGGGGAACAGGCATGTCAGATGCAGGGATCACTTATTTCTTTTGAACCCCTGTGAAGCAGGCCCTCAGATCCCTTCCATTTCTGGAGTCAGGGTTGCATCTGAATCTCAGAGAGCCCACTGACTGAAGCCACGGAGAGGAAGGCCGTAGACCCAGCCCTCGAAACTACATCTCCTCCAAACCCTTCTTCCCTTCCATATCTCTCCCTTCTCTGGGTAGAGCAAAAACACTCCATTCTTTTGGAGTTTAGGCCACCTGACTTCCAAGTTCTAGACTTTTTTGTACCCAAGTAGTGTTTGTCTGAATGGAGCCTAGGAACCAGCAAAACGAGACTCCTTCCAGCTGCCTGGTGATAAGTATTTTCTTCTCTACCTTTGACTCCCTCCTGGTGCCCTGCAGAGAAAGCGGCGTGGCTTGCTTCCCTCAGTCAGAGCCACGGGCAGCCACGAAGAGATCTGCAGGTTTGTGGACTCAGGATGTTAAAGATAAAAAGATTACTCCCCCCACGTGCCAAACTTCTGAAATACTGGCCTTCCCTTTGCTTTTCTTCCAAGGACATAGAAGAGTCCTTGCCTAATGATGTCCTTCGCCCCCGAGGATGTTTATTAATACATACCTTAATTTGAGCCTTTGTTCTGGAGAGTTCAGTGTTGCTAATTCCTTCCTTTCAGAACCTCCCCTCTGTGCATGCAGCTCAGCAAGCAAGAGGCGCTCTGGAGGGAGGTGTCTTACCTGGCTGTGGTGAGTGGCAGCCAAGGGGGGAGCCTACCATCCCACAGCAATTTAAAACGTCAAAAAAAAAAAATTGATCTGACCAGAGATTACATACAGATGGCCAATCAGCATGGGAAAATATGCTCAACACGTTATGTCATTAGGGTTTTGGAAACTAGAACAGGCAGGTGCTGCTACATAATGATTAGAATGGCTACCGTCGAAAACGCTGACGCCACCAAATGCCAGCGACGGTGCAGAGCATGAGGGGTCTCCTTCATTGCTGGCGGGAAAGCAAATGGCACCACCGCGTGGGAAGAGCGCTGGCAGTTTCTCATGAAGCTAGAATAGGCTTATCATATAATCCAGTAATCGTGTTCCTGGGTATTTACCCAAATGAGTTGAAAACATATCCCCACAAAAACCTGAGTGTGTTTGTTTATAGCAGCTTTATTTTATAATTGCCAAGAATTGGAAGCAACCGAGAGGTCTTTCAGCCAATGAACGGAAACACAAGCTGTGGTAATGTACACAATGGAATATTATTCAGTGATTTAAGAAAAAGGAGCTTTCAAACAAAATAAAAAGTGAAAAAGGAGATTTCAAGCCACACACACACACACACACACAAAGACATCTCATGGATATATTGCTGTGTGAAAGGGACTCATCTGAAAAGGGTGCATCTTAAATGATTCCAACTACGTGACCTTCTGGCAAAGGCAAACCTATATAGTATAAAAAGATAAGCAGTTTCCAGGGGTTCTTGGGGACACGGGAGAGAAGGTGAAGCACAGGACATTTTTAGGGCGGTGAAACTATTTTCTGTGAAACTGTAGTGGTAGATACGTGTCATTATGCGTTTGTCAAAAACTGGAGACTGTACTGCTCAGAGTGAACCCTAACATTAACTATGGACTTCAGGTAATAACAATCTATTGATGATGATGTATCACTTGTAACAAATGTACTACCCCAATACAAGATGTTAGTAATAGAAGAAATTGCGTAGGATGGGAAAGTGGTATTACGGCCTGAATTATGTCCCCCGCCCTAATTCATATCCTGAAGCCCTAACCCCCAGTGTGACGGGTTTTGCATTTAGAGATGCAATTAAAGTCAAATTAGATCATAAGGATGAGTCTCTGACCCAATGAGCCTGGTGTTCTTGTAAGAAGAGGAAGATGAGCACTTGGCTGTCAGTTAGTAGAGCGTGTGACTCTTGATCTTAGGGCCATTGGTTTAAGCCTCACATTGGATGTGGAGCCCACTTTAATAAATAAACATAATATTTTTAAAAAGAGAGAGAGGAAGAGTTACCAGAGCTCTCTCTCTGTCTGCACGTGCACGGAGAAAGATCTTGCGAGGACATAGCAGGAAGGTGACCATCTACATACCAGGAAGAGGCTCTTGCCAGGAACCCAATGTGTCAGCATCTTGATCTTGGATTTCTAGCTTCCAGAACTGTGAGAAAATAAATTTCTATCACTTAAGTCACTCAGCCTGTGGTATGGTGTCCTAAATAGATTAATCCAGGACATATACAGAAACTTCCTGTATTTTCCTACCTAAACGATCTGCATACCTAAAAAGTAAAGGCTATTAAGGGCACCTGGGTGCTTCAGTCAGATAAGCAAACGACTTCAGCTCAAGACATGATCTCATGGTTCATGAGTTTGAGCCCTGCGTCAAGCTCTGTGCTGACAGCTCAGAACCTGGAGCCTGGTTCAGATTCTGTTTCTCTCCCTTTCTCTGCCCCTCCACCACTCATACTCTCTCTCTCTCTCTCTAAAATAAACAAACATTAACAATTTTTTTAAAAAAAGAAATAAAGTCTATTAAATTTTTTAACTGAAAGCTATGCTAAAATAAGATAACAATTTTGGGGCTCTTGGATGGCTCAATTGGTTGAGCATCCAACTCTTCATTTCAGCTCAGGTCATGATCTCAGGGTCGTGAGTTAGAGCCCTACATTAAGATTTTCCCTCTGCCCCTCCCTTACTGGCACTTGCTCGCTCAAATAAATAAATAAAAATAAGATGACAATTTAATCATTATTTTGAAGATGTGTGATTTCTACCTGCACTGGCTTTCCTTCATGGCCTGTAGCATGCACAAGTGTGCTGGGTATATGTGTGTGTATATATGTTCGAATTTTGGTGGTAACAGTGATAATTTCTGTGAGTGATTCCATTACTTACATGCTGTACATTGAAAATGGCATCATTATTAAGTGTTCCCTCTTTTCATCCTATGATGAACAGAGTAAAAACGTAATGGCCATTGCTTATGTCTGTCAACATCCTTTCTTCAGATGAATCTTTAGATCAAGGGACATCCCTCTAACTCCCATTCCACGCATTCCCAATTGGGCCTCCAATCCCACTGACACACACACACGCATGCATACACACCATTAAAAGGAGGGATGGCTCTTTGACTTCGGTCCGATTAAGGAGGACATTTCATTTTCCCATCCACAGTCATGATCTATTTAAAGAATCTCACATCTTGGGCCCCGTGTGGAAAAAAAAAAAAAACTCGTTGAAGGATGAAACCAAGCAGGGGAAATTATACCCAAGAAACAGAGAAAAAATATAATTCTGATGAAATTGTTTGTGCTCCTGGAATGACAGTTGTGTGGTTCATTAGTGTCCACACACACACCACACCACACCACACCGCCCCCCACCCCCGCCCAGCACCACCCTTTTACGCATCAGCTACTTCCCGTGGCACATTCTGGCACAGCTAAGAGGGTAGATACTGATTCGCTAGCTCTGGTTATTGGGTGCCTTTTATGTGCCGGCTCCTTTGTATATCATCATCATTAGGTCTCATAAAGATTATGCATGAGAGTTATTATCACTAAGTTTGAGGAAACCGAGGCTCAGAGGAATGAGGTGATGTTAATAGTAGTCACCCAGGTTACACCAGCTGAAGGCTAGTCTTGAAATTCAGGTCCAAGGGATTACAAAGCCCGAACCTTTCATTGCGTCATCTTAAGGGTGGCAAATGTCAGGGCCCTTGAGTTCCAGCATGTGTTGGGTCAAAACTGAGCTTTAAGTTCTCCAGGGAAACGCCTTCAAAAAGCAAGCCTTTTGAGGCTCACCTTAAATGAATTTCCCCTGGCCCAAGGGAGTGAACAGGTCCCCAGATGTTGGGAGGGAGCTATAGAAGTTGTAGAAACTCCCCATCTACAATCCCTCATTTCTGCAAGGATGCAGTAGACCCCTCACATTCATGGTTCCAGTGTTTTATGGAGCAAGCGGAGACCTGAGGGAGGGAGGGAAGGGAAGGGGGGAGGGAGGGAAGAGAGGAAAGGGGGAGGGAGGGAGGACGGATGGACATTGGGGGTGTTGGGTGTCTCAGTTGGTTAAATGTCCGACTCTTGATCAGGTCATGATCTCACGGTTTGTGAGTTCGAGCCCCGCATAGGGCTCTGTGCTGACAGCTCAGGGCCTGGAGCCTGCTTGGGATTCTCTCTCTCCCTCTCTCTCTGCTGCTCCCCTGCTCACTCTCGCTCTCTCTCTCTCAAGATAAATAAGTAAACTTAAAAAAATAAAAAAGGAAAGTAGATTGCTTAATTCTACTGTGGTACCTGCACAAATATTCAGTCAATGGAAAAATACAATTTTAGATTTTAAAAAATACCCCATTTTGCCTCGCGTAACTTGATCCTTTGTGCTTTCTTCCACACGGTGACGGCAACAGGCGCTTGGGGGACAGAACTGTGAAGGGACGGACGTGGTTGGGTTCTGCTGGTTGAGGCCACACCAGCAGGGCCATTTGCATGGAGGGTCGCTTCTTGTCTCAACGGAAGAGGCAAGGACCCAGGCGGGCCTGACGAAAACAGACCGGCTGCGGCCACAGGCAGGCCAAGTGCAGACCAGCCCAGGAAGGCCGCGGGAGGGGCGCAGCTCCAAGGAGCAGCGGTGAGGGAGGGCTGAGGCGGGACCAGAGCTGTCCTTCCCGCAGCGGCCCCCCTCCTGGGGGTAAGTGGCAGCTCCTTTCCCAGGGTGGCTGTTACACTTCCGTTCAGATGCAAGTTTTAAATGGCTCCGTCTTCCTCTGAATCTTGCTTCGTGACCCCTGAATCCATCCTTGCCTCACATACTCCATCCCTTAGAAGTATCTGCGGTGCCTGAGCTCAGGGCTGGGTAACTCCCCTCGTCATTGTCATTCATGCTTTGACCCCTTTGGGTGAAAACCCCTGGTACCTTGCATCTGATAAGCAAAGATCAATGGTTCACGGAAGGTGACACTCAGGGCCCACAGGTACTGCTGACTCACATCGCAACGGCGAGGACCTCGCCAGCAGTTGTGGGGGGTGGGGGGTGCGCAGCCTTCCCCAGGCCGGCCTGGGGGACCCGGGGGACGGAGGTGGAATTTCCCCAAGCCAAAGAAGCTTGTGCTCTCCACTCTTCAGGAGGCCCTCGCGGAAGAGCAATCATCCCTTTCATGCCCCAAGCTTCTGTCAGATCCCTGCCTTCATCCTGTCTGCGTCTGAGCTGTTTTATCTCAGGTGCGTGGCTGGGGTCCTAAACTCCAAACTTCATTCTCATTGCTGAAGTATAATCCATTGTGTGACTATACCAGAATCTATCTATCCTACTAGCGATGGGCACTTGGGTGGTTTCTGGTGGTCTATTTCGAGCAGCGCCATGAATATCCCAATACTGCTTTTTGTGAAGTACACATTTGTGTTGAATACACACCTCAGAGCAGAATTGATAAACCACAGACGACGTACATGATCCACTCCAGCAGAAGATGGCAAACTGTTTTCCAAAGCGTTTGGAATGGTTTACACTCACACCAGAGTGGAGAGTCTCACAATAAGAGGTGAATTTTATCAGTGTGCCTGCATCTATCTAGATGATCATTTGATCGTCTGATTTTTTTTCCGTTAATCTGTTAACGTGGTGAGTTACACTCAGAAAAAATCATGTACGTATCACACAGAAAACCATAAAGCTGAGGCTCTGGGCCGACCCTCTAAGGGAGGGCTTCCCGCGCCTGGAGTGTGCGGCCGCCCCAGGGAAGCGGTTTCACCGTCGTGCGGAGTTTGGGAGTTTATGGCAAAGCGGAGCAGAAAGCTGGCATCGAGGCTCTCTGCCCTCAGGCCTTGTCCTGGCTCGTCTGCCCCGGAGGAGGGCAGCGTGTTGACGCCACCCATTCCTCTGTCCCCAGTGCGCCCCCAGCAGGGAACCGCTCCTCCCGGGGTGGCCCAGGGGCTCCCCACACCACTCTGTCAGCGTCACCTCCCCAGAAGAGCACAGCGGAGCCAGAACCCTGCAGTGACGGCCTCTAAAGCCTCAGATTTTGTGCCCACTGCGTCTGTTACCTGGCGGTCGGCTCCATAAGCAGGGCTCCCTCCCCCCCAGCACCCACAGTTCTCACCTCCCCCAAATCACCTCTCTCTCTGCAGCGCCCACCGTCCGTGGTTCTACCTGTAGAATATTTATCCAGCTGGGTTCCAGGGAGGAGGCAAGCTGAGGGCCCCCTACTCCTCCGCCACGTAACTCCTCCTCCTCCTGGCACCTGAAGGCTTCGGAGTCCCCCAGACTTGGGTGGCGCCCAGGCCTGTCGCTCATTTGCTGGGGGACCTTGGGTGTTTTCTTTCACCTCTACTTCATTCACCTCTGTACAAGGTGGGTGGTGATCCCTATCTCAGAAGGGTGTTAAAAACAGAAAAGCTCGGGGGCGCCTGGGTGGCTCAGTCGGTTAAGCGTCCGACTTTGGCTCAAGTCATGATCTCACGGTTTGTGGGTTCGAGCCCCGCGTAGGGCTCTGTGCTGACAGCTCAGAGCCTGGAGCCTGTTTCAGATTCTGTGTCTCCCTCTCTCTCTGCCCCTCCCCTGCTCATGCTCTGTCTCTCTCTGTCTCAAAAATAAATAAATGTTAAAAAAAAATAAAAGCAGAAAAGCTTCCTTCTCAAGAGATCCAGTACCAAGCGTGTTAATAACCACACGTTATATTCCTAACCACCAAGGTGGCCCTTATCATTTTATCGATATCTTGTGGTTTCTCATTTGTTAGACATAGAAGTCTTTTTTGTAAAGCTTCTCATTTTGAAATAATATTCAGAAAAGGAAAATTGTGAGACTCGACAAAGAACTCTGGCATCTTTGGTCACGTTCACATCATGGTAACATTTGGACGCACTTGCTTTATGGTTTTCTGTGTGATACGTACATGATTTTTTTCTGAGTGTAACTCACCACGTTAACAGATTAACGGAAAAAAAATCAGACGATCAAATGATCATCTAGATAGATGCAGGCAAACTGATAAAATTCACCTCTTATTGTGAGACTCTCCACTCTGGTGTGAGTGTAAACCATTCCAAACGCTTTGAAAAACAGTTTGCCATCTTCTGCTGGAGTGGATCATGTACGTCGTCTGTGGTTTATCAATTCTGCTCTGAGGTGTGTATTCAACACAAATGTGTACTTCACAAAAAGCAGTATTGGGATATTCATGGTGCTGCTCGAAATAGACCACCAGAAACCACCAAGTGCCCATCACTCGTAGGATAGATAGATTCTGGTATAGTCACACAATGGAATATACTTCAACAATGAGAATGAATGATCTACGATTACACAAAATAGTGGGGATGGATTCCACAAACAACGTTGCACAAAAGAAGTCAGATACGACAACAGCGTACTATAAGATTCCACTTATCTAGGAACCAAAAAACAGGTAAAACTAGTCTATGGCATCGGGAGAAGATTGGTCACCTCTGTGGGGTGACTGATAAGAAGGAAAGGGTCCTCACAGACCAGTAATATCCTGTCTCCTGACCTGGGTGCTGATCACAAAGAGGGGTTCAGTGTGTAGAAATTCATGCACTGATGATACAGGTCTGTTCCACGTGTATGTTGCACATACCATTAAAAATTTTAAGAGAAAAAAAAACCTTCATGAAAAAAGTTCTTAAAATGTCTTTAACTTAAAAATATAGCTACAAAAACCTATACCAAATACCATTATCAATGAGGAAATGTGGAATGTAGTCTCTTTGAAATTAGGAACAAGAAAAATAAGCCTACTCTATCACTTCTACCTGGTACGAGAGACACTAATCTGGATAATAAGAACAAGAAATAAATGGCATCAGGACTAGAAAGGAAGAAATAAAGATGTCACTACTTACAGAGGATGTGGGGGCGGGGGGCAAACGAATCTACAAAGGTAGATGTAAAAGGGAGACCGTAGATGAAATATTAAAGTTAGCGAGATGATTTTATAAGGTTCCTGAATGAAAAGCTGATAATAATAGTACTAAATTCTCCATTGCATTTCTCTATCTCAGCAACAGACATAAAGCGTAGTTTTAAGAATGATTTCTTCTATTCTAGTGTCGGTAAGTATGAACTATCAAAGTAAAGATCTCCTAAGAAAAGAACAGGAACTTTTATAGAGAAAATTGTAAAACTTTATTAACAGACACTAAAGACCTCCTGAATGCTGTGGAAAGAGGTCATGTTCATGTTTTAGAAGACTAAATAAATAACAGAAGATGTCAGTTCTCCCCAAAGTGATTTAAAGTATTCCAAATAATTATTTAAAAAATCTTCACAATTTTTTTCTGTGATTGAAAAATGAGTTCTAATATTTATTTAGAAATACGGATGCCTACAAACAGCCAAGATCCTGCTAAAGAAGAACAATGTGGAGTCTCACCGGAGGATGATAGACTAATGGACCAGAGATGGAGTCTGGAAACAAACACATTTGTGGTTGGAATTCGGCTTATGACCCAGTTGGCATTGCAGCTCAGCGGGAAAAGGAAAACACTTTCAACAAATGCCCAATCCATTGACCAGCCATACGAAAAATATTTAACCACCTACTTCAACCTTACTGAAGAAAAGTATTTCCAAGTGTATTAAAGAGGTAAACACGAGGGGCACCTGGGTGGCTTAGTCGGTTAAGCGTCCGACTTTCACTTAGGTCATGATCTCGCGGTTCGTGGGTTCAAGCCCCACATTGGGCTCTGTGCTGACTGCCGGCTCAGAGCCTGGAGCCTGTTTCAATCTGTGACTCCCTCTCTCTCTGACCCACCCCTGCTCACGCTGTCTCTCTCTCTCTCCTAGAAATAAATAAAACATTAAAAAAAAAAATAAAAAAGAGGTAAACACGAAAAGAAAAGCTATAAAACCTTAAAAAGTTAATATAGAACAAAATAAATCACTCAAAGACAAAGACCCTATGATTTCACTCATCTGTGGAACTTAAGAAATGAAACAGATGAACATAGGGGGAGAGAAGGAAAATAAAATAATATAAAAGCAGAGAGGGAGGCAAACTGTAAGAGACTCTAAAAAACAGAGAACAAACTGACAGTTCCTGGAAGGGAGGTGGGGGGAAGGTGGGCTAATTGGGTGATGGGCGGTATCGCGGGCATTCTCTGGGATGAGCACTGGCTCAGAGAGAGTTTGGCTTCTATCCTTAAGTCGAATGTGGGCACCCTCTGTGACTAAGCAATTCAGTAGATGGAAAGTTGCCTAGTGCATCGGGAATATGGGCAGAGCTGCTCACTGTAGCCCTGTGCATATTAGTACTAAATTCTCAAAACAACACAAACATCCATTGATGGTGGAATGGCTAAACTAGACTGAGAGATAATTATGCAATGGAATACGCCTCAGTTAGAATGAGAACATTACAACTATACTCATTAGCATGGATAGCTCTCTTAGAATGATGTGCTATTCCATTTACATAAAGCTCAAAATAGGCAAAGCTATTTACCTGTGAGTGGGGAAGGAGACATGACTGGGGAGGGCACAAGGGAGACTTAGATGGTATGTTGATGTTCTGGTTTTTTCCTTGGATGATGGGGGTACTGGAGTTCGTTTATTATCATTATTATTATTATTATTATTTTAATTTTTAAATGTTTTATTTATTTTTGAGGAAGAGACTGGAAGTGGGGGATGGGTGGAGGGGTGAGGGTTACACAGGATCCAAAGTTGGCTCCACACTGACAGCAGTGGATGTGGGGCTCAAACTCAGGAACTGGGAGATCCATGACCTGAGCTGAAGTCCTATGCTCAAGCAGCGGAGCCACCCAGGTGCCCCTTAAAATTTTTTTTTCATATTTTATTTATTTTTGAGGGACTTTATTATTTTCCTAACTGTACATTTATATTTTCATGTTGGAATATTTAATGTACTGGATGATTTAAAAAATTTTTTAAATCCACACACAAGCAGAAACAGGAAAGAGAGGGAATTGGACTAGATAATATTGACGGATTTCTTCGGCTCTCATTCATTGGTACAAGTGTATGCCCAAATCATGAGTCCCAGAGACCCCCAAGGAGCCGACACTGATGCAAGTACATAGCGGTCTTTATTACAAGCTCGAGCAGGGGCTCACCCGTCAACCGGCACAGCGGCAGCAGGATGAAGCCCCGAACAATAGTAAGCGGGGTTTTTACGGGGTAAGGGACAGGGGTGTTACAGTGCACACGTTGTACGTATGGCATCATCACAGAAGCACCATCACAACTGTACAGCACCCATGGCAACAGTTTTGACCATTCGGTATCTGTGAGGCGACCGTTACTTTTGGTGGGACCCAATCATGACCTTTGAGAATCCTTTGAAAATGACCAATTATGAGGTGAGTTCAAAGGGCCCACGTGGGGTTTTAGGCAAGAATCCTCAGTCCCTGACTCAGACCACGGGAATGTTACACATTTCTTTTGATTGGCTGATCCGAGGGGGGCTCCGAGGGTGGCTTCAGCCGAAGCTTTTCCTGGAACTGGGGCCTCGTGCAGCCCGAGCTTGCTCTTAATGGAGGCCTTCATTTCAGGCTCCTCACAAGAAGCGTTCAGGGAACACGGACTAGACCCCGGGGATTCTGAGAGTGAGAGACCCTGGCCCGCGGTCACCGCGCCATCCACGACCTGCCGAGGCCTCCCCCCTACCCCGCACGTGCCACGTCCCAGCTTCGGTGTGTGGCCGCAGGCATCCACTTTGTGCAAAAACACAGCCCATTCACCACTCTCCACCGAAATCAGAACCAAAACGAACAGCAGTCTACTTCCACCAAGAATTTAGAAACTTTACTGCACTGCCTCCAGCAAGAAGTTCTGGTACTTTCTTCTCTGTTTTCCTCTTCCTAATTTCTCTACCCACCTTGGTCTTTTCCACACCTGGGGTCAACATACATTCCTCTTTTTACACAGCAGTTTACTTCCCTTGGTTTCCCCATGGCTCAGGTACGCCCACTCCAAGTGACAGAGCTCTTTCAGACAGATCCCACGCACCCCGAGAAGTTGCTTGGTGACTCGATGTTCTCCACCACGTTACAAGACCCGGTGCATTCACAGAGGAGCACGTCAAGGGCTTCAGGAGCAAAAGCAGGGGTGCAGGGGTGCCGGATTCCTGGGCCTTCCTGGAGAGCATGTGGAGGTGACCCGGGAGCTGACCTTCAAGGATGGGTGTGCCCCTGAGTGGAGAATAAAGCATTCTTTTTTTTTTTTAACATTTTATTTATTTTTGAGAGAGAGATAGAGACAGTATGAGCAGGGGAGGGTCAGAGAGAGAGGGAGTCACAGACTCTGAAACAGTCTCCAGGCTCTGAGCTGTCAGCACAGAGTCCGACGTGGGGCTCGAACCCACGAACCACGAGATCATGACCTAAGCGAAAGTCAGACACTTAACCGACTAAGCCACCCAGGCGCCCCAAGAATAAATAAACATTAAAAAAATTTTTTTTAATTGCAGATCATGATAGAGCCGGGCCTGAGATTCTGCATGCCCACCCAGGCAACACCGATGCTGCGGTCAGCAGATCACATCTGATGGGGGTGTGGGGGGTGGGGGGTGCAGGATCTTGGTACGTAAAATGGGCATAAAACCTCCATGAGGATGTTGCGACTTAATAAGATAATATTTTTAAAAAAGTTGTGCCCCTTAACAATGTAATGGATTGTCGAAATGCGCTGTCCCTGTTGTAGAGATGGGCTGTTCCGAGGCTCGTCCAGCAGCGCGGGACCCCGGTGACCTCCCTGGACACCTGCAGAGGTGTCAAGCCCCGCCCAAGCCTAAATGTAGCAGGAGGGCACCCAGCACCTCGACGGGGAGGCATCTGGAGAAGAAAGAGAAAAGAAAAGGCAAGGGTGTGCTGCGGTGGCTGACGGGCCTGTGCAAGTGCCCAGTGGCTTCCAGAGCTACTGAGGTGGAGGGAGTTCTGCAGAAACAGGAAGTCCTGCAAGAGAGCAAGGAAATACACACATGCACACTGTCCAAACCCAGAGAGGGGCTCTTCTGCTGGGCTCACGTTTTCTTTCAAGGCTACGCACCAACGAACCCCGAAGCTCCCTGGGGAGCTCTGAACAAAGCCCAGGGAAGACAGGGGCAGGCTCGCCAAGAGGCAGATGGCAGCGTGGAGCCGGTGAGCTCAGGGCCACCTCGGTGTTGAACTCAGGACAGGCCCTTCCCACCGCCAGGCAACCCGGCCTCTGAGGGTCTCTGCAGCTCCCAGACCCTGGGCGTGTGCTTCCCTCCCTGGCATGTCACTCTCAGACGCTGCTCGTTCTTGAGGAGACGGGTCGTCAGGTGGACACCGACAGAAGGAGTTTAAAACGACTTGCCCAAGTCGCAATGGGGTTACCGGTAGAGCTGACCCCCAAGTCCCCTGCTCCATGTTGCCCATGAGCAACAGGGGCACCCGGCTGGCCCAGTCAGCAGAGCGTGAGACTCCTGATCTCAGCGCTGTAGGTTTGAGCCCCACGTTGTGGATAGAGGTTACTTAAAAAATAGATGAAATGTCATTTAATTTAATTAGAAAAAAAAAAGACAGGACACCTGGGTGGCTCAGTCGGTTGAGTGTCCAACTCCAGCTCAGGTCATGATCTCACGGTACGTGGGTTCAAGCCCCGCATTGGGCTCTGTGCTGACAGCTCAGAGCTTGGAGCCTGTTTCAGTCTGTGACTCCCTCTCTCTCTGACCCTCCTCTGCTCATGCCCTGTCTCTCAACAATAAATAAATGTTTAAAAAATTTTTTTAAATAAAATAAAGAAGTTTTTCAGGCAGGCGGGCCCAGGTGACTGTCTTAGGGAGTGGACAGGAGTATCAAAAATTGCCAGCACTTTGGGGGTGGGATGGCCGATAGAGTAAAAAGAGCTAATATTTGTTCATCACCAACAAGGTATCAGGCTATCCCTACAGCTTCATGAGGATGATATTTTAAGAATCAAATAACGACTCTACAGGTTCTTAGATGGTGTGTCACATGAAGGAAAGTGTCTAACAGATGTTTGGTTATCTCCTCTATTGACCCATTTTATAGATCCTGAGAGTAAAAACAACTTAACCAAAGTCACACAGCCAAGTGGGGATTCAACCCCAGGTCTACTGGGCTCCCCGTTCGGCCTTCTCTTCAGTGCACTGAGGAGCTTGAGATGTCACTGGAAAAGGACTGGGCAGGGCTCACGTATTAGACAGAGGACTCCCGTTTATGAGTCATTTTGGAAGATATTTGGGCGACCAATTTCTAATATGCACCTATGACGGCCTCAGGAAGCTTTCCGTTTATTGGTAAGAAAAGCGTACTGAGTTGGACCACATCCTCCCCAAATTCATGTTCTTCCTGGAATCTCAGATATGGGATCCTTGTGGGTGTTAGTTAAGATGAGGTAATACTTGAGTAGGGTGGGCCTTTAATCCCATGGGCTTGCCACGCCCTGCCTGCATCTTGGTTTTGGGCTTTGGGCTCCAGAACCAGGAGAGGCTACATCTCTGTTGTTTTAAGCCACCCAGCTGTTGGTGACCTGCCACTGCAGCCGTAGGAGACGGGTGCAGAAAGCCCCTGAGAACTTCACGGAGGGACCCATCTTGAAGCATATACTCCCGCACTCCCTGCCTCCCCTCCTTCCGCACAGCCGGCCCAGAGCAAGCGCGGTCTACTCGGTGGGGTCTGCCTCAGCCTCTCGTGCGGCGCTGTCTGCCCCGGGATGGTGGCTAGGGCGAAGGGCGCTTCGTCCAGCAGCCTTCTCGAGCAGCAGCGCGACGTGCCAGCTGTGGGGGGACGGCCCTTTCTGGACGCTTTCAACGGCGCCTGGAGAGAATTGGATCCATCTCGTCCTTTGGCCATGCAGGCATTAACTTTTTGTTTTTTAAGTTTATTTATTTTGAAAGAGAGAGAGAGAGAGAGACGGTGTGTGTGTGTGTGTGTGTGTGTGTGTGTGTGTGGTGGGGGATCCCAAGCAGCCTCCCCTGTCAATGCAGAGCCCGACACAGGGCTCCATCTTGCGAACAGGCATTAACTCTTCAACCATGTTTATCTTTCATAAATAAAGAACAGCTATGAAATAAATAACAAACCGTTGTAATTCTCACAGATTCAGAATCAGTGTTTCCCGGGGCACCTGGGTGGCTCAGTCAGTTAGGCATCTGACTTTGGCCCAGGTCACGGTCTCACGTTTGTGGGTTCGAGCCCCATGTCGGGCTCTGGGGTGACAGCTCAGAGCCTGGAGCCTGTTTCAGATCCTGTGTCTCCCTCTCTCTCTGACCCTACCCTGCTCACACTGTCTCTCTCTCTCTCTCTCTCAGAAATAAATAAATAAATAAATAAACATTTAAAAATTAAAAAAAAAAAAAACAGAATCAGTGTTTCTCAATCCTGTAAGTTTATAGAATTACGGGAGAGTTAAAAAAAAAAAATATCAGTGTTGGGGCGCCTGGGTGGCTTAGTCGGTTGAGCGTCTGACTTTCGCTCAGGTCATGATCTCGCGGTTCGTGGGTTCGAGCCCCGCGTCGGGCTCTGTGCTGACTGCCAGCTCGGAGACTGGAGCCTGTTTCAGAGTCTGTGACTCCCTCTCTCTCTGACCCTCCCCTGCTCACACTGTCTCTCTCTCTCTCCTAGAAATAAATAAAAATTAAAAAAAAATCAGTGTCAGGGGCCATGTCAGGTGATGTGCCAGCCAGGCATCTGAGAGCGCACACCTGCACCGGGGCTGAACGTCAGGTCCAGCCTTTCTATAAATAGAAGTTCTCGGAGCTTCCTGTCTCCTGCGTGATTATGTCTCCACCTCGGGGTCCCCCCCCCATGGGGAGTGGCTGCTCAGCTCCCACACTTCTCTCTGCTTTGGAGGCGCTGTGGGGCCCGCGCCCCCTGGCTCCTGGGCACCGGGGGGGGAGGCGCTCCCCCCACCCCCCTCTCTTCCAGGCTCTGGGCAAATTTTAGACCCACACACAGAATTTAAAGGCGTGACATTTGCGCAAAGCCAGAAAGGAGGACGTAGGTTCCCTGGATGAGGGCCCCCAGGAGGGCTGTTTCTCTAACCCTTAAATCTCCGCTTCCGTCCGTATTTGGACGCCCGCCGGGCTCGGCCCCTGCTGCGGCCTGGGCAGCCTCCTTGCCGGGGGGGGGTTGGCTTCCTCCGGCTTTCCCCCCACCCGCGCTGCTGGTGGGTGCGCGTCTCTCCCGCAGGGCTGTGCTGGGGGGCAGGGAGGGAAGGGGCGGGGGGCCCGTTGGAACTGCTCCGGTGACAGCCTGGCACGTGCCCGTGGGTGACCGCCCACGCCGCCCCTTCCCCGTGGACGCTTGCGCGGGGTTTTCAGGGGCGCCCTCCACAGACCTGGGGAGACCTTGTAGCCTGGCTGCCCACCCGTCCCCGGGCCGGGCTCCTGACCCAATCTCCCGCCCCCCCTTCTTGCTGGGACGCTTCCGGGCGGGGTGAGCTCCAGCTCCCCTTCGGGGCGCGCCCCCGCCGGTGAGAAGCCCCCACGCCCCCCACCCCCGGCTGACCGCCGCCTCCCTCGGATGGGCCCCGGCCGCAGGGCTTCCCGGGAGTCCTCGAAGTCTTCCTCGAGGGGGGAGCGCGGTTTCTGAATGAACACTCTCTTTCTTTTTTCTTTTCTCAAAGGTTCATTTATTTTCGAGGGAGGGAGAGAGAGAAAGCATGTGTGCGGGAGAGCAGGGCAGGGGCAGAGAGGGCGCCTGACGCTCCGAGGTGGGCACCGCGGCTCGAACCCACGCTCCGTGAGATCAGGGCCTGGGCCGCGCTGGAGGGCGCCCCTACGTGCTCTTCCTCCTGCGCCCCGGCCTGCGCCCCTCACCTGGCCGCAGCCATCCCCCTGTGGCCGCGCTTCCTGGAAGGCCAGCAGCGGCCTCCCCGGCCCTCAGCCTGACAGCTGGCACGTGCCAGCTTGTGGTGCGCCGGCGGGCCGTGGTGGCAGGCCCGGCGGGGGGCAGGGCGGCCGGCGGGGGCAGGGCGGCCGGCGGGGGCAGGGGCGGCGGGGCAGGGGCGGCCGGGGCGGGGGCAGGGCGGCGGGCGGGCAGGGCGGCCGGCGGGGGGCAGGGCGGCCGGCGGGGGCAGGGCGGCCGGCGGGGGCAGGGCGGCCGGGCGGGGCAGGGCGGCCGGGCGGGGGGCAGGGCGGCCGGCGGGGCAGGGGCGGCCGGCGGGGGGCAGGCGGCCGGCGGGGCAGGGCGGGGCGGCATCGGCGGGGGCAGGGCGGCCAGTGGGGGGCAGGGTCGGTGACGAGATAACTTAGCCTCTGGCAGCAGGGCCAGGACGAAGGCGAAATTCCAGGCAGCCCTTTGTGTCGGGCGGTGCCAGAGCAGGGCCGGCCCGAGAGCGTGTGCCCTTGAACGTGGCAGTGACGAGTCCCCCCCCCAGCCCGGGCCCCGGCTTAGAGGGTCCCCTGCGGGACCGGGTCCCCGGCGTTCACATCAGAAGCTCCTGGGTACCGTCCCGGGCTGCTCCCCTGCCCTGCCCCCCCACCTCCTGGTCTCCTCACTCCTGATGCCACCATCCAGGTGGGGAGACAAAGCCCGCCGACCGGGTGTTTCACAAGCCCTGCGTTTAGGACCCTCTCAGACCGGAAACGGGTTCTTCCTCGGTGGCAGCATGTGGCTGCCAGGGCTGTCACCCTGCAGCAGCAGAGCAAACCCAGCAGAGGAAGAGCCCCGGGGACATCAGAGCCGCCTCCCTCCCTTCAGCTCTTTCAAACAGCTCTGTCAAAACCACAGTCCACACAGAACTCGCTGGCTTACAGTGTGCCATCTAATGGGTTTTCACATCTTTTTAAAAATGTTTTATTATTTTTCAGAGAGAGAGAGAGAGACAAAGCACGAGAGGGGGAAGGGCAGAGAGAAAGGGAGACACAGAGTCTGAAGCAGCTCCAGGCTCTGAGCTGTGAGCACAGGGCCCGACGCGGGGCTCGAACCCACGAATCCCAAGATCGTGACCTGAGCCGAAGTCGGACGCCCAACAGACCGAGCCACCCAGGCGCCCCTGGTTGCTCTCGTCTTCACGAATATGTAAAACCATCCCTACCTTGGGCTTCAGAACATTGTATCACCTCGAAAGGCAGCCCTGTCCCTTTTCCCTCTGACTCCATCTTCCTCCGGTCCCCGCCTCCCCATCCCAACGCTAGGCAGCCGCTCACGCGCTTTGCACCTCTACGGGCGGCCCTTTCATGCGAACAAAATCACTGAATCTGTGGCCTTTCCTCGGTTCCAAGAAATCACCCCGCAGCTGAGGAGCTGGCGGTAGTTTTCACGCGGATTTTAGCGCCTCCTCCCTGCTTTCGCATCAGTTCCCAGCGGCGGCTGCCTCTGCGCCCTGGTGACCAGACCCCGGCAGGACGGGCGAAGGCACAGCCCCCCGCGGCCTGCGTGACCCAGCAAACAGCGTCTTGCCCGGAGACTGGGGCGGCAGGGGAGGCGGTGCGGGCACAGCTTGCATTTGAGGAAGGCTCTGGCCTGGAGGAAATGACACACGCCACGAATTGGTAGAAAATGAGGGCTCCGGTCAAGGGATCACCTGCGTTCCGGTGCGGGTTTCGTGCTATGCCGAAAACCAAGTTTCTGAAAACAACAGCATCCCCTCTGAGCATCTGGAGTCTGGTTCCAGTTCTTCTGGCCAAGCTGACCTGCGGGCAGAAGGCTGAGGCCCGAAGGGGTGAATGTGGTGAGCGGGGCGGGGAGACTCCCAAGGAGCACAGAGAGGGAAGGCACAGTGAGGATTCAACCAGCCTTGACCACAGGACAAAGGTCTGGGGCAGCAGAAAGGAGCCTTTGACTCAGGGCCGCCTCACATCTCCCGCCATCTTCCTCTCTCACACTTGCCCGGCCAACTTCAGCCCTCCCCCAACCCACCTCTGCCTGCCTCACCTGCACACCCACCAAGCAGCTCCTGGTCAAGACTCGCGAAACCTCCCACCAGGCTGCATGTAGCTCCTGACCAATCTCGGGCACGCTTTCGTGTTTCCAGGTGATTCTATTCCTTGTCCAAGATCAACTCAGCCTCCCAGCCTCCAGGGCAACCATTTGGCCCCCAATCCTCTGTCCTTACTTTCCACCTTGCTTCTGATTTCACTCAGAAGATAGACTCCATCAAAACAGCCGTCGCCTACCCGCTATCTCTTCCTGAATTTCAGTGTGTGTATCAGGAGAGCTCGGGCTCAGCCCTTGGACCTCGTCTCCTCTTCTCTCTGTTGACCCAACCAGGGGCAGTCACCCATTCTCTTGTTGTAATACCATCAACAGCCTGGTTCGTTGATTTATTTATGTCCTTAGTCTCACCTGTATTTCTTCCTTAGAAGAACTTGATTCAGGGGCGCCTGGGTGGCTTAGTCGGTTAAGCGTCCGACTTTCGCTTAGGTCATGATCTCGCGGTTCGTGGGTTCGAGCCTCACGTCGGGCTCTGTGCTGACTGCCAGCTCGGAGCCTGGAGCCTGTTTCAGGGTCTGTGACTCCCTCTCTCTCTGACCCTGCCCTGCTCACGCTGTCTCTCTCCTAGAAATAAATAAAACATTAAAAATTAAAAAAAAAAAAAGAAGAACTTGATTCATACATACAGTGACAATTCCATCTGAGGCATCTAATGGTAATGGATTCCAAAGAAAACTCTTGATTCACGCTCCACAAATCTGGTCTTCCCCCTGACTCATCCCACAACAAATGACACGCTCCGGCCAAAAACAGAGTTCAAGGTTATCTCTTCCCTTCGCCTCACACCACACATCCAGACCAGTGGCCCGTCTGGTTGCTTCTGCCTTCAAAGTCGATCCGAATCCACCAGCCGGTCTCACGCCAACTGTCGGGGTAGCCTCTTCCCTCCTCCCAGTCACTCACAGCCTGACAGTCACCAGCTGGTGACGCTGTCTACTTGTAGATCTGCCCTCACAGGGTGTGTCACGGGGACGCAGTGTCAGGCAGGGGCCAGGGGACACACTGGAGTCACACTCAAAAGCTCACCTACTGTCAGTCGTGTGCCCTGAGGGGAGTTAATCAGCCTCCTCGTCCCTGCCATTCCTCTTATAAAATGTGAGCAACAAATATGGATTGAAAATGAGAGGAAACCCTTTTCCCTAGTAGCTCAACATTGAGTCTTTTGATCGCACACTACACATTCTCGTTTCTCAAATTGGATACTCATACATCCCTGGTGACAAGTGGCGGGGGCAGGGCCACCCTAAGCCACAAGATAAATAGAAGACAATATTCTGAGTAGGGTTGACGAGGGGAAAGATGTTTCTAGGAAGAGGGACCGTTTGTGTAGCAAGGACTGAATTCATACTTTCCATGCCAGGCATTATTTAAGGCACTTCACAAATATCAGTGTATTTCATTTCTTTTTTAAAGGTTTATTTTATTATTTGTTCTGAGAGAGAGAGAGGAGAGAGGGGAGGGACAAAGAGAGAAAGTCCCAAGCATTGTCAGCCCAGAGCCCAATGAGGGGCTTAATCTCACAAACGGTGAGATCATGACCTGAGATGAAATCAAGAGTCAGACGCCCAGCCGACTGAGCCACACGGGCGCCCCTTATGATTTAATGCTTATAACAGGCAGTCACTTTCCTCCCATTTTACAAGTGAGGAATATGAGGGAGACGAGGTTGAATACGTTGCTTAAAGGCATCTGGCTAATCACGGTGGGATTTTGAATCGGCCAGTGTGGCTCCAGTGTGTTTTTCTCTTACCTCTACTTTACAGGGCTTCTCTGGGAAGGGGCTGCCAGAGGACAGACCAGAGAAGACACAGCTGTCGCCAGGAATGAGCAACTGGAAAGGAACGAATGCACAAGAAAATAGATGGGAACTGAAAAGCATGGCTTCGGGGCGCCTGGGTGGCTCGGTGGGTTAAGCATCAGACTTCGGCTCAGGTCATGATCTCACGGTTTGTGAGTTCGAGTCCTGTGTTGGGCTCTGTGCTGACAGTTCGGAGCCTGCTTTGGATTCTGTGTCTCCCTCTCTCTCTCTGCCCCTCCCTCTCTCTCAAAAATTAATAAGTAGATAAATACCCCCCCAAAAAAAGAATCATGGCTTTAGGTGCTCTCAACATGGGCTCAAATCCCAGCTCTGCCACGACTGCCTGTGGGAACCTGAAATGTGCACATGTGCTGTCCACCTGTAAGAAGAGCTCAAACCTGCGTGTTAGGCTGGCTGCTACGGGAGAGCACTCTCTGCTTATTACCCATTTTTCTCCTTCTTTAGAGTCTTCTGCCTATTATTATCCAGGAGGTAAACAAAGTGGACTGTCGGAGACCCACTCCAGCCGCTCCAGGGGTCCCTGACGGATGGACAGTGTCGGCGAGAGAGAGCGAGAGAGCCCCAAGGTTGCTTCTGATCACCAGGCAGGCGTCTCCGTCCTGGCAGTTTCGGTGTCTTTATTTATAGGTCAAATGTTAACATGGCATCAGAAAAAGGAATTTTTACAATGGATACTCTTTGTGATAAGATGCTTTGGAAAGTGTACAGAAGCAGGTTTTACAGAAATCTTCTTGCAGAACTGCTCCAATCATAGTGAGGCTGAGTAAATCTTACAACTAAGGAGATAACAGAATGTTCTTAGGGAAAAACAGGATGACATACATATTTGTTCTAAGTTAATAATGCTAGGTTTAGGGCATAGGTTAAGTTGTATATAGATGGGCTGGGAGTCATTCTGTCTGGCTCTCAAGAGGACGAATGTTATTAAACTCGTTAATAAGTTGTTTGTGGAAGCCTTTTTGACTTGATGCTGAATGTGTAAACACCACGGAGGCCCTAAATGTGTTGGCCTTTGTTTTTGGGTTATGTTTTAGCTACTCTTATCTATCCTCATCCCAGCTGCCAGGAAGGGAGGGTGTTTGCAGAAAGTAGGCCTTGGGGAAGGGACTGCCATCCATCACCAGTTAGAAGAAGGTGTAAGTATTAACTTAAGTTCTGCCCTTATCTGTTCCTTAACTCTAAATGAGGCTCTTCGTCTCGGGGCCAGGCTCAGTTGTCTTGGATCTGCAAGGCCCATAGGAAGAGCCTTTTGACCATCATCCACGGTGCTTTCATCTAAAATCTCATTTGAAGAGGCAGGAATATGCTTTTCCTTATGAGGAATCTGTGTGGGGAACATCGATCTGATCTGGAATATTGCGAGGCCTGGTCAATACCCGCAGGCTCATCTCCAACACGAGCCAGTAGTAGCAGAAGGAGATACCAGTTCTGCTTCTCACGGCAGGAGCTGTGCACACACTGCCATTTCCTCGCTGTGACTGTCACCCAGCGAGGCCGGTGCAGCTCCCAGCAGTGGGCTACTTGAAAATAAATACCCCTAGACTTCTGCTTCAGGGACGATGGAGTAAATGTACTTTTCCTTATCCCTCACACTAAACACAGCGGAAAACCCTGGACACTCTTATTTCTAATATCAAAAAGGTGGAGTGAGAAAGGCAGACCAGGCAGGCACTGGGGAGCCAAGGCATCATAAAGCACTGAAAAAGGAAGCCAGCTGACTGGAAACTCTAAGACAAGCAGATCTTTTTCAAAAGCCCCCTAAAACACCCGTTCTTTCCAGCCAGAGGACCAGGAAAAAGGCAGCATACATAGCAAGACAGAAGATGTTGTGATAATAACCTCACTTTCCCGGCTGATAAGTGCAGAAATAAAAAACTGTGGCCCAATCTCCACCCATTCCAGCTAAACCCTTATGGGGATCCCAAACGTCTGCACATTCAAAGCTGTTATGAGGCACCCCAGCCTCCTTCTGACTCACTTTACCCAGGGTGGTGTCAGAGAAGGCCCAGCGGAGAGTCGGGACTTTCATTATCGCCTGGCAGCAATGAGGCCCATACCTGGGGTGTCAGTGAAGGCCACGTGCGCGGCAGCGTCTAAGCAGCCCTGACCCTACCAGACAGAGAGGTCTCGGTGGGGGCCTCAAGGAAAGCCAGAACTCCACCGCATTCAGAACTAACAAGGAGAATCTTCACTTTCAATGTCAAAAGAAACCAAGTAGGAAACCTGGACTCCTGGACTCCTACCCTCCGTGGGCAGAAACTAGGCAGCCTTCTCCCTCCACCAACAGAACAGTTGCAGAAGAAAACCAGCTGACACAGAAGGCTTAAATAAGATCCGGACTCTCATAATCTAATATCCAAAAGTCCATGTGTCAAGGGAAAATCACTCATCATAACAAAAACCTGGAAAATTTCAACTTGAATAAAAAAAGGAAGAAAGAAGGAAAGAAAGAAAGAAAGAAAGAAAGAAAGAAAGAAAGAAAGAAAGAAAGAAAGAAAGAAAAAAAGAGACACCAACATCAGGATTACAGAGCTATCAGTATTATCTGACTAAAATTTTAAAGCGCCGATCATAAAAATGCTTAATGAGCAATTACTTGAAACAAATAGAACAGAAAGTCTCATCAAAGAAGTACAGGATATAAAAAAGAACCAAGTGGAAAATTTAGAACAAAAAATTAATAACAAAATAAAAAAGCCATTGGACGAACTCAACAGGAGTATTGAGGAGATTTAGAAAAAAGTAAATGAACTTGAAGATAGAACAAAAGAAATTGCCCTATCTTAAAACAGAGGGAAAATAGAAGCGAGAAAAGAAATGAACAGAACCTCAGGCACTTGTACGAAATATTGAACATTTGTGCCTACAGAGTCTTGGAAAGAGTAAAAGGCTGAGGGAGAGGAGGAAGCTGATAATGTATTTCAACTAATAATGTCGGAGAACTCCCCAAATTGGCAAGAAAAACATAAAACCATGGATTCAAGAAGCTGAGTAAATCCCACACAAGATAAAATCAAAGAACCCAAACCAAGATGACACATCATAGTCATACTTCTAAAAAATGAAATACAAAGAAAAAAGAAGTCCCAAATACCATAAGAGAAAAACAACACCTTATCTACAGTGGAAAAGCAATTCAAATAACAGTGGATTTCTCATCACAAACTACGCAGGCCAGAAAGAGGTGGCACAACATTTTCCAAGTGTTAAAATCACGAGAGTTTTATTTTTATTTTATTTACTTAATTATTTAATCATTTATGGTTTTTTTGAATGTTTGTTATTCAGTCTCTACAGTTCTTTAGTTTTTAGTTTGGGGTTGTTGGGTTTTTTTGTTTTTTTGTTTTTTTTGAAAGAGAGGGAGAGAGAGAGAATCTTTTTTTTTCATGCACAGTTTATCATCAAGTTGGATTCCATATAACACCCAGTGCTCGTCTTAACAAGTGCCCCCTTTGTACCCATCAGCCCCCTTCCCCTCTCTCCCACCCACATCAGCCCTCAGTTTGTTCTCAGTGTTCAAGAGTCTCTCATGGTTTGCCTCCCTCCCTCTCCCCCACTAGTTTTCCCCTTCTTCTCCCCCATGGTCCTCCATTAAGTTTCTCCTAATCCACTTATAAATGAAAACATATGGTATCTGTCCTTCTCTGCCTGACTTATTTCACTCAGCATAACACCCTCAAGGTCCATCCACGTTGCTACACAGGCCAGATTTCATTCTTTCTCATTGCCATGGAGTATTCCATCGTATAGATAAACCACATCTTCTTGATCCATTCATCCGTTGGTGGACACTTAGCCTCTTTCCATGTTTGGCTATTGTGGAGAGGGCTGCTATGAACATTGGGGTCCATGTGCCCCTATGCATCAGCACTCCTGTGTCCCTTGGATAAATTCCTAGCAGTGCTATTGCTGGGTCCTAGGGGAGTTCTAGTGTTAATTTTTTGAGGAACCTCCACACTGTTTTCCAGAGGGGCTGCACCAGTTTACATTCCCACCAACGGTGTACACGGGTGCCCATTTCTCCACATCCTCGCCAGCATGACAGAGAGAATCTTACGCAGGCTCCTTGCTCAGTGTAGATCCTGACATGGGGCTGGATTCCATGATTCTGGGATCATGACCTGAGCTGGAATGAGGAGTCAGACAGTCAACCAACTGAACCACCCAAGTGCCCCCAAGACATTTTTAGAAGGAGAAAAACTAAGGAAATTTGTCACCAGCAGAACTGCTGTAAAGTCTGCTTTATGGACTATCTCTAAAAGGGGGAAATCTTGATACATCAAGAAGGAAGAAACAAAAGAAAGAGAGTTAAAAATATGGATAAATACCTTCTCTTCTTGAGTTTTCTAAGTTGTTTGATGATTGAACCAAAATTATAACACTGCCCAACATAGTTAAAAATGTATATAAGCAGATTATTTAAGACAATTATATTATAAACAAGGATAGTAAAAAAAAAAAAAAGATAAGACTCCTACACTTCACTTGAACCAGCAAAATGCTGATATCAATAGATTGTGATGTTACAGATACATAATGTAATATCCAGAGCAAACACTGAATAAGCTATACCAAGAGATACACTCAAAAACTCTACAGAGATGGGGCACCTGGATGGCTCAGTTGGTTGAGCAACTGACTTCAGCTCAGGTCATGATCTCACAGTTCGTGGGTTCGAGCCCCACATTGGGCTCTGTGCTGACAGCTTGCTCAGAGACGGGAGCCTGCTTTGGATTCTGTGTCTCCTTCTCTCTCTGCCTCTCCCCCATTTATGCTCTGTCTCTCAATTAAAAAAAAAAAAAAACCTCTACAGAGAAATCAAAACAGAATTCTAAAAAATGCTCAATTAGCCCACAAGAAGGTAGGAAAAAGAAAACAGAAACAAAAAGTAAGCAAAATAAACAGAAATAAAGTGTTTAATAAAAAATAAACACTTAACCTTTAAAATATCAACAATTTCATTAGATACTACGCTAATTAAGGAGTGCCTGGCTGGCTTAGTCAGTAGAACATGCAACTTTTGATCTCAGGGTTGTGAGTTTAAGCCCCAGTTTGAGCAAAGAGCTTACTTTAAAAAAAAAATACATCAATTAAAGGACAAACTAGAAAACATGATCCAACTATACGCTGTCTATAATAACCTTGCTTCAAATGTAATGATATAAGTAAGTTGAAAATAAAAAGATGGATAAAGATAAATAATAATAAAGATGATTAATGCGAACACTAATCAAAAGAAAGCAGAGAGGCCGTATTAATATCAGATAAAGTAGACTTCTGAGCAAAGAAAATTACGAGAGACAGAGAGGGACTTTATATGAAAAAAGAGTCCATCTACCAAGAAGACATAGCAGTTGTAAATGTGTATGTACCAGTCAACATATCTGCAAAATATGTAAAGCAAAACCCGATAAAACTAAAGGAGAAAAAGACACATCAACAGTTACAATTATAGTAAAACTCTAACATCCCTCCCTCAACAGCAGAGAAAACAACTAATCAGAAAATCAGGCTATGGAAGAACTCAACAACACCGTCAATTAATAGGATCTAACCGACAATTCTAGAATGCTCAATGACAGCAGGATACTCATTCTGTTTAAATGTGCAAAGATCAAATACTAATAGAGACCATATTCTGAGCCATAAAAAAGCCTCAACAAACGTAAAAGAATTTAAATTATACAGAATGTATTCTCTGACCACAATGGAATCTAACTAGAAATCAGTAACGAAAAAAATGGAAACAGCTCCAAGCACTTGGAAACTAAGCAACACACAGATAACTCATGGGTCAAAGAGGAGGTCTTAAGAGAACATTTTTAGAACACGTTGAATTGAGTGAGAATGAAAGTACAATGACCAAAGTCCGTGGGACACACTAACGCAGTGCTGAAAGGAAATTTTAAAGCCCTGAATGTTTACATTAGGAAAGAGGGAACATTTCACATTAATAGTCTAAGTTCCCATCTCAAGCACCTAGAGAAAGAAGAGCAAAGTAAACCTAAAGCGAGCAGAAGGAAGGAAACAATAAAGATAAGAGCAATTATCAGTGAAGTTGAAAACAAAAACTATTGAGAAAATCGAGGGGGAAACCTGGTTCTTTGAAAAGGTGAATGAAATTGACAACCCCGTACCCAGGCTAACCGGAGCCTAAAAGGAGAAAACACAAATCTCCACTATTGGGAATGAAACCGAGGACCTCACCACGGATTCTGTCTGCATAAGAAAGAGGTTAAGTAAAGCAATGCTGCAAACAATACTACACACATACATTTGACAGCTTGGATGAATTTGGAATTTCTCAAAAATCACAAACTGCAGCTTACCCAAGATGAAATAGCCCTAAACCTATTAAGCAAATTGAACTCATAATTTTAAGGAATTGGGCCCGTGATTACTTTCACATCAGACTATGATGATTTCACCAGAGATTTCTCCCAAATGTATAGAGAAGATTTAACAGCGATTCTGGACCATCTCTTCCGGAACACAGGAAGGAATACTTTGCCAATTTGTTCAATAAATCGTGTACAACTCTGATATTCTAAACGTTATATGGAGAGGCAAAGGAACCAAATAGCTTAAGATAATTTGAACAGAAGAACAGCACGGGAAACAGAAGAATAAACGGATTGCAGGACTTCGGAGAGCATCACGGTAATAACAATTGTGTGACAGTGGTGAAGAAACGGAATGGAATAGACCCACATGCCTTACTGACTGCTGACAAAGAAGCAATTCCATGAAGAAAGGATAACCTTGTCAACAACGGGGGCTAGAACACCCTAAGGCAAAAACGTGAACCCCAACCTACATCTTACACTTGATGCAAAATTAACTCAAAACGTAGCACACACTTAAATGTAAAACTCAAAACTATGAAACCTTTAAAAGAAAAATAAGAGAAAAACTTCAGGATGTAGGTAGTGCTAAGCAAGGAGCTCTTAGACTTGACATCAAAGGCACAGTTCAAAAAAGAGAAAATAGAAACATTTTGTACTTAATCAGATAAAAAGCCTTTGGTCTGCAAAGGACCAAAAAACAAGGAGGGGAAAGCAACCGACAGAGGGTGAGAAGGTCTTTGCAAACCACACAACCAACGGACTAGTATCTAGAAAGCAAAGAACTCTCAAGACAAACAACCCAATTAGAAGCTGGGCAAGAGATGCGAAGAGACATTTCACCAAGGAGGGTAAATGGATGGCAACCAAGCGCATGAAAAGATGATCAGCGTCACCAGTCAAGTAGGGAGATGCTACTTGATGAAACTTCCGTGTGATACAACAGCTAAAATAAAAAAGTGCTGCTAAGTACGTGGCCTTTTTTATACATTGCTGGTAGGAACGTAAAATGGCACAGCCACTCGGAAACATGATTTGTCGTTTCTTGTAAAACTTAAACATACACCTACCATACCTCCCATCAACTGCTCTTTCTGACATTGATTCCAGGGAAACAAAAACTTAAATTCACTCAAAAACCTAAACTTGAATGTTGATGACAGCTTACTCCATAATAGCCCCAAACTGTAAACAACCCAATGGCCCTCCAACGGGTGTGAATGGTTAAATAGTAATCGATCCATACCATACAATGCTCTGCAATAAAAAAGAAAAAAAAACTACTGATACACATCACAATTGGGGTGAATTTTTAGAGAATTAGACTGAGTGAAAAAAAAAAGTGCCGACCCCAAAAATGTATGTACTGCATGGTTCTATGTAGACAACATTTTTGGCTGTGGCTATAGAAAGGCAACATGAGGACCCTTAGAATGATAGAATCGTCCTATATCTTGACAATATTGAAGTCGATACCCTGGTTATGATATTATACTATCGTTTTCCAAGAGATTACTATTGGGGAAAACTAGATCTCCTTTTACTATTTCTTATAACTCCATGTGTGTCTATGATTATCTCAGAATAAAAAGGTTAATTTAGGGGCGCCTGGGTGGCTCAGTCTGTTCAGCGTCCGACTTCAGCTCAGGTCATGATCTCACGGTTCCTGGGTTCAAGCCCCGCGTCGGATTCTGTGCTGACAGCTCAGAGCCGGGAGCCTGTTTCAGATTCTGTGTCTCCCTCTCTCTCTGACCCTCCCTTGCTCACGCTGTCTCTCTCTCAGAAATAAATTTTAAAAACATTTTTTAAAAGGTTAATTTAAAAAAACACTATATATTGGGGCGCCTGGGTGGCTTAGTCGGTTGAGCGTCCGACTTTCGCTTAGGTCATGATCTCGCGGTTCGTGGGTTCGAGCCCTGCATCGGGCTCTGTGCTGACTGCCAGCTCAGAGCCTGGAGCCTGTTTCAGAGTCTGTGACTCTCTCTCTCTCTCTCTCTGACCCTCCCCTGCTCACGCTGTCTCTCTCTCTCTGCTAGAAATAAATAAAACATTTAAAAAATAAAATAAAATAAAAAAACACTATATCAATTTGTTTCCTGTATACCAGAATCAACAAGTTATATCATTGTTTTATTTTGCATCTATTTGTAGAATTTTTTTAAAACATGTATTTATTTATTTTCAGAGAGAGAGAGGGCAAGTGCGTGCACTCATGCATGTGCGTGAGTGGGGGAGGGGCAGAGAGCAAGGGGTAGAGAATCACTGTCAGCACAAAAGCCAACGAACATTCCATCTCAGGAGCCCGTGAGATCATGACCTGAGCTGAAATCCAGAGTCAGGTGCTTAACCAACTGAGCCACCCAGGCGTCCCATATTTTGCATTTATTTGAATGTTGCAGGTTGGGAATCTTTTCATATTGGTATCATCCTGTTCTATTTTTTCTGATATATCCTTTGCCTGTTTTTCTATTTAGTTGCCTTTTCCTTAGCGACATGCAAGGACTCTTTATATATTACAGGTGTCTGTCACATGGTATATGGTATTTATATGGCTCTAAGATGAGAGTTGATTTCTATTCATCAAGTGCCAAAAATCTTAACAAGTCGGTTTTGGCCTGGTCATTCTAGACACAACTGTGTGAGAGCCTCACCGACAGGCCCCCAGTGAGATCCTCTGGGCGCCTCGGTTGCGTTGGATTCCTCTACTCCAACCATATAGAAGGCAAGTAAGTAACAGCCCAAGTCGGAACTCCAGTCTACCTGAACCAGCTCCATGAAATTTTTCCTTAGTATTTCATATTATTCTTAGTACCTCTTAGGCTAAGTGGAATACAGATGATTTGCATAGGTTAACATTGTTCTTAAGATAATACTGATCATAGCTAATTTATTGACCGTGCCAAATAAATAAACTGCATACATTGTCGTGTTTAATCCTCACCTACTCTGATTATTATTTACATTTTGTTAATTGAGAAATCAGGTTCTTCTTTTTAAATTTTTTAAAATTTTATTTTAGAGAGAAAGAGCATGCATTGGGGAGAGGGGCAAAGGGAGGAGAGAGAGAGAGCCAAGCAGGCTCCATACTCAGGGCGAAGCCTGGTGCAGGGCTCAGTCCCCTGGCCCTGGGATCATGACCTGAGTCGGAATCAAGAGTCAGACGCTCAACCAACTGAGCCACCCAGGCGCCCCAAGGAATCAGAATCTTAAATCAGTTAAGTAACTTGTCCAGGGCCACAGAGCTAGTAAGGGTTGAGATCAACCCAAATCCAGTTGCCCAGGCACCAAGCTCTAAGAAAGAGTTGGGTTTCAGGTACCAGGAGATGTGCTGTATGTCAGACCCCTCACCCTACCCAACCTTTGTATACCCATGTCATGTCTCAACACTCGCCAAAGCAGTGTGCCCACTACCTGCTGTGGAATAGGCATTCTCTCCACCCCCTGATAACGCTCAGGAGGTGGAAAATTCAAAGAAGGAAGAGAAAAATCACAAATTCCTTCACGTGAGCAAGAGATCTAGAAATCTCTGAGGTCATATATGCAAATACCTCTCTAGGTAGGAGTCAGAGGGTTCATTGAGAACATCAGAATAGATTTATTTCTAGATAAACATCAGAGCACAAGAATATATAGTTATCTGACCTATGAAACACATAAAAGTGAGTTCATAGGGTTTTTCTCTGTGTGTGTGGAAAGGAGGGCTTTTTAAAATTGTGATTAACTTGGGGGTTCCTGGGTGGCTCTGTTGGTTTAGCATCTGACTCTATTTTATGTAAGTGTTTATTTCTTTATTTTGACCGAGAGAGAGAGAGAGAGAGAGAAAGAGAGAGAGAGAGAGCAAGTAGGGGAAGGGCAGAGAGAGGGAGAGACAGAATTCCAAGCAAGCTCCACGCTGTCAGTGGGGCCCAAACTCACGCACCGAGACCATGACCCCAGCCGAAATCAACAGTCAGATGCTTAACTGACTGAGCCACCCAGTCATCTGACTCTTGAACCCCATGTCAGACTGCGCTGAACATCAACCTACTTTCGATTCTCTCTCTCTCCCTCTTCCCTCTCCCTGGCTCGTTCTCTCTCACTCTCTCAAAAAGCTTGTAATTAATTTGATTATCTCAGTAGTACAAATAAAAATTTAGAGCAGTGCTAAAAGTTTATAGCAAAATATAGCTGCTCTTTGACCCCAACCTTCTTATCAGTCCCACATTCCAGAAAAGATCACCAAAAAGACTTTTAGTTGCTTTCCCCGTCTGGTATTTGTCATCAAAAATTCTAAATAGTATGCTTATTCTGCCATGTATCAACTCACAAATGTTAGTTTTGATTGATTTCCTGTCGAGATGGTTAGGGATTTAATCCTCTTCTCCCTCCCTTATTCCCCTCAAAATGATTGTAACATAAAAAGTGTCGTATGCTCCTTTCCTTAAGCTTTTTTCCCCTTTCTTGGGTATTTTCCTTGGTATGCTGTAGTTGCTTACTCTTCGATGTGCCTATGATTATATTTCTCCGAATGTTCCTATGGACCGTCCCAGGGACCTTCCCAAATCCCCACGGCTGCCTCCATTCCTCCTCCCACTTCATCCAACCCGAGGCCAGCCCTGCTCCACCCTCACTCTTCCTGCTCCCATCTGCTCGTTATCAAGCTATTATCCTTGGATGTCCCTTCTCTACCCTCCTGAAAGGAACCCCTATTTCTTGGACCCCATGTCATAGTTGCTTAGCTTCCTCTATGTTGCTAACGCATCCCGTGCAGTAACTTTCGATGAAAGGATGCCTGGGAGGGAATGTCCTCTAGTTCGTGCGCGTCTGAAGAGCCTTCATTCCACTCTCTCGCTTCCTTGATCCTTTGCTGGGTAAGGCCATCTGAGCTGACCATGATTTTCTTTTAGAGTTGAGAGACATTGCTCCACTGTCGTCAGCCATTTTATTCTGCTCTTGAGAAGGCTGAAGGCATTAGGATCCTTCATCCTTGAAATGACTTCTCCCTCCCTTGCTGCCTCTCTCCCTCTCTCTCTCCACCACTCTGTCCCCCTTCTCCTGGATTTTCCCCTTTATTTTTAAAGTTTGGAACTTTCATGATATGTGATTCTTTTTTTAAATTCATACTCTTTTTTTAAGTCTATTTATTTTGAGAGAGAGAAGTGGGACTCAATCTCACAAACCGTGAGATCATGACCTGAGCCAAAATCAAGAGTCAGACACCCAACCGACTGAGCCACCCAGGTGCCCCTCCTTTTTTTAAATAAGGATTTATTTGTTTGTTTGTTGAGAGAGAGCATGTGCATATATGCATGTGACCGGTGGGGGGGAGGGGGGGGCAGAGGGAGAGGAAGAGAGGGTCTCAAGCAGGCTCCACACTCAGCTTGAAGCCCAACTTGGGGCTCAATCTCACAACCTTGAGATCACTTCCTAAGCTGAAACTAAGAGTTTGCTCAACCAGCTGAGTCACCCAGGTGCCCCATTACTCTTTTATTCGTTTGGCATTTTCAATCTTGAGATTCAAGCCTTTCAGTTCTAAGAAATCTTTTCTGTAATGTGTTAGGTTGAATCATATGAAATTGTTTATATCTAACTTTGTTGAGCCTGTAAAAATGGAAATTTCATGTTTTGCAAGCCAATATCTTTGATAATTTTCTTCCCTCTGTTTTCCTTTTTTCCTTTCTGGAACTCCTATTAATCAGAAGTTGAACATCTCCTATTGAAGGCTCTCAGGACTATCAATGCCCTAGATCTTCCAGTGGGAACAAATCTGTTGCAACCTTTCTGAAAATAATTTGTCCAGCAGTATTAAAGATTTAGAAACACATATGTGCTTTGATTTATTAATTCCATGTCTAAGAATCTCCAGGAAATGTTGAAACATGTTTTTAAAAAATGTATGTTCAAGACTATTATTGCAACATGATTTACATTAGAACAACATTGAAATAACCCTAATTCCAAACGAAGGAATCAGTTAAAGTTAGAGGCTCTGTATAAAGATCTGTTATGCATTGAAATGGCATTTATGAGGAAATTTCCAATAACATACAAAAAATCCCTAGGATGTGGAAGTATATACATACATACATATACATATATATACATATATATGTGTGTATATATATATAGTATGCTGTTGATTTTTAAAATATATTTTCAAGGTGTTTTTTAAGTTTATTTATTTATTTTGAGAGTGAGAGAGAGAGTGCACACTGGGGAAGGGCAGAGAGAGGGAGAGAGAGAATCCCAAGCAGGCACCATGCTTACTCAGCACAGAGCCTGATGTGGGGTTCAGTCTTACAACCGCGAGATCATGACCTGAGCCACATGACCAGGTGCCCCAGTATGTTGTCAATTTTGAGGGAGACAAATAGCCACAGACAATACTCTAGACGGTGCAAGAGCAAATAAAAAATAAAAATAAGAGACTTAATTCTCCTTGTTGCAAGTAAGGGAAGAGACTCCTCTCTCCCTTTCATTCCAGAATATCTTTGTCGTTTTCAAATGTATGTAAATCTTCATAATGACCAGTCTCACAACTGAGAACCCATTTCCTCAAGGACCTGAGAGCCATCTTTTTGAAATGCTCACGTCATCAAGGGAGATAGCTCCTAACTTTGGGAGGCTAAGAACCTAACATTGTTGGGCTCTGTGTTCCTATTAAAATGAGTATTTCAGGGGTGCCTGGATAGCTCAGTTGTCTGAGCATCCAATTCTTGATTTCGGCTCACGTTGTGATCTAGAGGTTCATGAGATCGAGCCCTGCATTGGGCTCTGCGCTGATATAGCAGAGCCTGCTTCAGATCCTCTGTCCCTCTCTCTCTCTCTCTGCCCCTCCGCAGCTCATGCTCTCTCTCTCTCTCTCTCTCTCAAAATAAATAAACTTAAAAAGTTTTAAAAACAAGTTCATAAAATAAAATGAGTTTTTCTTCTGGATAAAGCCAACACAAGGGATCTCCCCAATTATTTTTGATAAAGTTAGAATGAACTACGTGTGACAAAGGTAGTGTGGGGTCCTCTCACTGGAGGTAGACTTCCTGTTTACCTGGAGAACATATATGTCCTGGGCTGTGTCTGCCGGGCTGTGTAAAGGAGGTGAGATCACTGCTTTGCAATCTCTTAAGTGGATCTGGTTTTGTGCTTATTCAGTAATAAAACTGCTTCCATTCTTCACTACCTTTACAGAGAGATTTCTGGGGCCAGGAGAAGATGTTGCTTTTTAAAACTCCCCTTCCCCACCAGCGGCACTCTGCCAAAATGACATTAGTGGCTGCCTCCGGGTGGAAGCGGAACCCCCATCTGTTAAGACGCCAACTCCATGATGAATTTTTCACTCCAGAGAGCAAAGATCTGTGTGCGCACCTGGCCTCGGAAATCCCTGGCTCTCGTCAGAATCTCTTTCAGATCCTTTTCAGCCTCGTGTGTATTTCGGGGCCCCAAACATTACAGAGGCCACCCGACTGTGGCCCATTTCTTGCCTCGTCCTCGCACTGGAAACAGAGGCACTTTTCACCTTCTCCTGTCTGAGGACACCTCTCTCAAGCACAGAATATGATGAGTTTCCAAGATGCGCCAGCTGCCATCCCTGATCCAGAGCCGGTTGGTAGATGTGACAATCCAGTGTGACACAATTCACGGAAACGACCATCCATCACCTCTGCACATCCACACACCGTTGGTTAGAAGCAACTCACAAGTCCTGCCCACACGCAAGGGCAGGGGATCGCGGGGACTGTGTCAGAGTCTGTCGGCCACAGTCTCCTCTGAGGCCTCAGTAACACATGTGCGCACGTTTCTTCGTTCCTTGTTCCGTGTCTCCTAGCCTGTCCTTCGTATTTTCTACCCTTTTTTCTCCTGCCTGCACGCTGGTGACATCTTCAGGTCTTTCTTCAAGCTCATCAATTCCTTTTCTCCTGTGTTGAATCTTGGCTCACCTGTTGGATTTTATAGTATCAGTCATTCTGTATTTTCTATTTCTATTTTCTATGTCTGTTGTTTTTCATTTCACCCAAACTACTTCTTTGTTTTTAGTTTATTTATTTATTTTGAGAGAGAGAGAGAAGGAGAAAGAGAATCTCAAACAGGCTCTGAACTGTCAGAGCAGAGCCTGATGCGGGTCTGGGGCGAACGAACTTGTGAGATCATGACTGAGCTGAAATCAGGAGTCAGACACTTAACTGACTGAGCCCTCCAGATGCCCCCCTAGACTATTTCTTTTTTTCTCCATCATAAGTGTGCTCTTTAATCCTTATCACCTCTTTCCCCCGCCCACCTACCCACCGCCCCTCTGTTTGCTCTCTAGAGTTAAGAGTATGTTTCTTGGTTTCTCTTTCTATCTTTTTCCTTTGTTTATTTTGTACTTTAAATTCCATATATGAAGGAAATCATATGGTATTTGTCTTTCTCTGACTCACTTATTCTGCTCAGCATAAAACTCCAGCTCCATCCGTGTTGTTGCAAATGGCAAGATGTCGTTTTTTTACGGTTGAAAAATACTCCATTGTATGTGTATATAACACTTCTCCTTTATCCATTCATCTATCGATGGACACTTGGACTTGGATTACTTCCATAGTTTGGCCATTGTACATAATGCTGCAATAAACTTATAGGTGCACATATCCTTTTAAATTAGTGTTTTCGTATCTCTTGGGTAATTACCCAGTAGTGTGATTCCTGGGAGCTCTATTTTTTTGAGGAAACTCTGTAGTCTTTTCCACAGTGGCTGCGTCAGTTTTCATTCTCACCAACAGTGCACAAAGGTTCCTTTTTCTCCACATCTTTGCCAACACTTGTTGTTTCTTGTCTTTCTTATCGTAGCCATTATGACAGGTATTATATCTCATTATAGTTTTGATTTACATTTCCCTGACGATGAGCGATCTTGATCATCTTTTCATGTGTCTATTGGCCGTCTGTATGGAGAAATATCTGTTCATGTTTTCTGCCCATTTTTTAAGTTGGGTTATTTGAGTTTTGGGTATTGAGTTGTATCAGTTCTTTATATATTTTGGACACTAACCTTGTGTTAGACGTGTCACTTGCAAATACCTTCTCCCATTCAGTAGGTTCCCTTTTAGTTTTGTGATTTCCTTCACTGTGCAGAAGCTTTTTATTTTGATGTAGTCAAGGGTTTTAATGTACTCGTTTTATATTCTCTATAATTTCTGTATTCAGAGTCTTCGTGGTCTTGAGGTTTGATGTTTTTACTACTTCTGATTCATACTGGCTCAGGTCCCTGTGTGTTTCTGATCTTTGATTATGAACTCATATTACTTGGAATTTTACCTACAGGTGTGTCAGGTGTCTTCAGTTTACTCCTTCGGATACAGCTCCAATGCACCCGTTTCCACTCTGCTCTGCTATTTGGGTCTGCCGTGGCCTCTGTTTTTGAGGGAGGGAGCTAAGATAGGCATTAAGGCCGCTGCCCTCCAGGGATACTGGCTTTGGGTGGGCCTCACACACAAAAGTCCCGGTCTTCCCATTCCAGACCTTGTCTCCATCCTCCTCGGTGCAAGGTCATGAACCTCAAAGAGCAGACTCCCGTCCTGAGGGACCACAGAGGCCCGGGGCCATGCAGGCTCCCGCTCCCCTCACCTCTCCAGATTTGCATCCTGAGATCAGAGGATTTCTCTTACCTTTCTGCCATATGAGCCACTTATTTTAAAAGATGTTTTCAAATAATTAGCTAGCATCTTAATTGTGCTGTACCAAGCGCTTGCCTCTAGACATTCTTGTTTCCTATTACACGTAGAAATTCCTTCTTTTCTCCTTTAATCTTTCTCTCTCCCTCTTCGATTTCCCCTTGGCCCCAGTCTTCCATCCCTTCCAGAATATGACATAGGTGTGTCTCTGGGAAGTTTCCAGACTAAATCTCTGGGATTCAAATTTCTGCAACCCGCCCCCTCTGACCCCAGCTCAGGGTTCACGTAGGATATCTACGATAGAATTTAATCAATCTATCAGAACAGGCAAAGACACCAGTACAGAGCTGCAAAGGTCTTAGGCGAGGACATGGTCACTCCTCCTCACTGTGCAGAATGGGAAACAGGCACAACACGTGGGCTCAGCATCCAGCCAGCACCTTCTTCTCGCACACAGTTGTAGGGATGGTGGAAAGAATGACTGAAACACATTTTTAAATAGCTGTCAGCAACCACTACCAGTCACCGTAGGTAAAGGTCTTATTCACTGTGGAGAGAAAACACACCGTGCCCTTCGCTCATAGCGGAACGCCATGTGAAGCCACCCACTGGGGACCCGCGTCAGCCTGCGTGTCCTCCAACACCTGCACTGCAGAATCAAGTGTCTGAAACAAAGGGGAGGCCGGGAAATAATAAAGAAATGAGAGGAGTCGGGGTGCCTGGGTGGCTTAGTCGGTTAAGCATCCGACTTCCGCTCAGGTCATGATCTCGCGGTTCGTGGGTTCGAGTCCCGTGTCGGGCTCTGTGCTGACGGCCGGCTCGGAGCCTGGAGCCTGTTTCAGTCTGTGACTCCCTCTCTCTCTGACCCTCCCCTGCTCATGCTCTCTCTCTCTCTCTCCTAAAAATAAATTAAAAAAACATTTAAAAATTTAAAAAAAAAAAAAAAGAAATGAGAGGAGTGAGCAAGGGTCTGTCTGACCATCGTCTGCTGGGGGTGTAGGCAGGGAGGTGGATTTCTGAAGATCTTCTTGACTGTTCCTCCAGTTCAGATGTCACCAGTGGGAATTCCTCTGTGACCTAGCCACCCCTCATGCAGACAAAGCTTGCCTTTGGCATGGGGATCTTCCACACAAAGCCAGATTGAAGGAAATCTCAAGATGGTTCAGGCAGTTTCTCCACCTGGGCCTCCAGCGAGGGCTCTGCACAGTACGGGCCCGGCTCTTGGCCCCCTTGTGTGGCTGCCTTGCCCTGCCCAGAACACACATGGGCTCCGGGGATATGCCCTGGGCCAGTGCACGCTCTGTGTGTGGACTTCTCCCTTCCACCAGACCCACTGATCTTTCAATTTCTGTATTCCCCTCCTCCAGTCTTCGCCAGATGCCTTGCCTGCCCTTACACTTGACCATTTTCAGTCTTTGGCAAACTCGATGAGTCAAGGTTACTAACATTTCTCTTTTTTTTTAGTTTATTTTGAGAGAGACATGGAGAGCATAAGTTGGGGAGGGGCAGAGAGAGACAGAGAGAGAGAGAGAGAGAGAAAGAATCCCAAGCAGACTCCACACTGTCAGTGCAGAGCTCGACACAGGGCTCAACCTCACAAACCTGTGAGGTCATGATCTGAGCTGAAATCAAGAGTCGGAGGCTTAACTGACTGAGCCCCCAGGGGCTCCAAGGTTGATTCCATTTCTGTGTGTTACTGTGTGAGGCAGAGCCTAGCGAGCAGGTCTGGGCCCATCAGGTTACAAGAGGTGTACCCTTCACGTCCGCCTGTGTAGGGCCCCTTGTTCCGAGGAGGCAGGAGGGGTGCGTGGGGCATTACTTAGGCGTTCGCAGGTGCGCCCTCGGAGGCCGCCTCAGCCCTCGCCCATGGAAGTCCTTCCGGCGAGGCTGCCCCCTCTGAGTCTGGGCTTGCTCTGCCCCCGTCACACTCCTGCTCGGTCACACCTGCTTTCTGCCGGCTCCGTCTGTCTGTGCGCCTGAGGACTCTCTCGCCAGTTCAGTCCACTTGGGAAGGGCGAGGGGAGGGCGGGCACCTCAGAATGCTGTGTGGGGCCCCAGGCAGTGTCTTCGGCCCGGACAGGAGGGGTGACACCTCTTTATGGAGTTTGTCTGGTCTTGGCCGCTTGCTGGCCCTTCCGAACACAACTGCTTCATCGGACTGGGAACCTCACCCTCTACTTGAGGTTCAGTGTCCCCTTGCCCCTGTTCGCTGTTGGGGAGAAAATTTCCCCTACTCTTTTTAGCTCTTTATAATGATAATTAAATTAACATAAGGCAGATTGCTAGGAGGAAACATATTTCATGAAGTGTATACGAGGGTCCCTAAGACGATGAGACCAAAGCAGGCAGCTGTGACACCCTTAAGGCAAAGAAACAATACATTTCTGAAGAACTGAAAAGACAAAGAAACTTAGTTTGGGGAACAAATTAGTGAAGAAACTAAGCAGAGTGTTTACAGAGCCTTCTTGGCCCTAAATTCCCCGACTCTGGTGAGGAGACTGCCTTTCTACCTCCCGGTGCCTTTCGCATGGGAAGTGTATTTACGGCTTTCTGGGGACAAAGAGTGTCCTTCCTGCATCAGCTGTTTCTCAAGTGACTTTAATTCAGAATAGTCCGTACACAAAGTGGTGTATTGCCCTGATGGCCTGCCCTGAATGCCGGGAGCCGCACCGGCCTCTCTGGGTGACAGTCACAGCAAGGAAGTGGCAATGTTTGCAGCTCCTGCCGTGAGAAATGAAAACTGGGATCTCCTTCTGCTACTACTGACTCATGTTGGATATAAGCCTGCTGGTATTGACCAGGCCTCACAATATTCCATCTCAGACCCATGTTCTGAACACAGATGCCTCATAAGGAAAAGCATATTCCTGCCTTTACAAAAGAGACTTTAGATGAAAGCTCTGTGGGTGATTATCAAAAGGCTCTTCCTATGGGCCTTGCAGATCCGAGACTTAGGGCGTTAAGAACATAAGAATTACAATTGAGCCTGGCCCTGAGACCAAGGGCCTATTTTGGGGTTAAGAGCAAAACATAGTTTCCACGTATATCTTTGCTAATTGGTGAAGCATAGCAGTCCCTTCCTCAAGGCCTACTTTCCACAAACCTCCTCCCTTACACTGGCCGCTGGGATGAGGATTGTAACAGTAGCTAAAACATAACCCAGGGGCAAAAGACCGACCCATTCAGGGCCCCCATGTTAGTCTCCACACACAAACCAATTCAGAAACATTCATCCTCCCGAGAGCCGGACAAAATACTCCTAACTTATCTACATACAATTTGACCTATATGTTATCCTGTTTTTTACTAAGAACATTCTGTTATTTCCTTGGTCGGAATAATTCTACTATCGATATCACGAAACGCCTCCCATTGTAAGAGATTTCTTTCTTTGATTTCATCTTGTTGCTGAACCTTTAAATAAAGATACAAAACCCGACAGGACAGAGATGCCTGCCGGGTGATCAGAAAGAGTCTCCGGGGCTCCCTCACTTCCTCTCTCTCGCGCCGACACCGTCCATCCTTCAGGGACCCCTGGGCCTGCTGGAGCCGGTGGCCTGCGGCATAGTGGCGCCCGAACCGGGACAGAACAGCCCGCTCTGGCACCTGAACCCCACTGATGAGTCCTCGGCACCAGGGCGCGCTATCCTTCAAGGAACTCATGCGGCCTGAATGTTGACGTTTTATCAGAGACTAAAAACAACCTCGTCCCGACAAGAGGCAGGCCTCGAGGGTCCTGCAGACCCCGGCGTCAGCGTACGGAAATCCCTAGAAGCTGTCATTGTCCGTACCTCCCTGCCCTCCACAAACGTAAACGTATAAAACCCCTCACTCCTCATCACGCCAGTGCTGCTCTGTCCGCCCACAGGTCCTGGCCCCGTAACAACACCTTTTGATAACAAAAACATCTCAAGAATTCTCCCTTGACCGTTCTTTCTGGGACCGAAACTTCAAATCACATCACCATCAAACCGTTGCCTCTGTAGGGGAGAAAATGTAACCCCTCTTCCCCTCGAGGTTCTTTGGCTGGTCGAATAATTGAATTGATCAGACACAGATTAACAGGAGAGGAACAAACACAAGCTTAATAACACGCATACCTCCCGTGTGCGTGGGAGAGCCCCAGGGAGCCCCAGGGAAACCGAGTAACTTCCCCGAATGGTAGAACCGATCACCTTAAACATCACCTTTAGCTAAGGACAAAGGAAGATGTTGGGGGCCGGGGGAGGGGCGCGGCCAGTCTTGGGAAGTTACCAGGAAAGCACGGTGAACACGGGTAAGGTTGTTATGCAGATTCAAGTCCTTTCCTCTCCACTGAGATGAGTTCTAGAGATTTAGAGTCATCCCCCTCTTCACGGTAAGTGAGGGAGATGCCCTTTCTTTTTGTAATGTTTATTTGTTTATTTTCAGAGAGAGAGAACAGGAGAGGGGCAGAGAGAGAGGGAGAGAGAATCCCAAGCAGGCTCCGCACTGACAGTGGCTTAATCCAGGAACCCATCAAATCATGACCTCAGCCGAAATCAGCTGAGCCACCCAGGCGCCCCAGGGAGATGCCCTTTCAAATTGAGATTTCCCTTATAAAGGTCAGTGTTTCCCACAAAAGGGAAACTTCCATCTGGTTTTAGAGTTTCTCCAGTGTTTGCAGGTGCTTAAACATCATCAGCCTAAAAGACTCCTTTGGCCGAAGACACATACGTGGGGTTGGCAAATCCTGCTCCCCGTGGCGTGCACCCACCAGCCCTCTGGACCTGGCAGTCTTCTCCCCTTGGCTCTGTGGTGGGGTCACCTAGACAAGCACAAACCCTCGGAGGTTTCAGGGCTTGGATACGACCCAGCTTGGGAAGCATGGGATCTCCCACAGAACCGAGGAGAGCCGAGCTTGACCGGATGGCCACAGTCCCTCCGAGACGGAAACTGAAAGCCAGGGGCCAGCCCTCAGCGAGGTGGAAGGCGCCGGCAGAGGGACCTGCCAGGCCTGGCTTCTCGTCCTGCTCGTGCACTTACCCCGGGGTGACCTTGGGCAGGTGGGGGGCTTTCCCTCCCCAACGTAAGTGTGACAATAGCTCCTTCTGGGGGTTGCGACGGAAGTGACCAGAAGGTGACACAGTGCCTAGCACAGAGTGGGGGCCGCCACAGAACCACTCACCCCCTAATTGTACCCGCAGTCAATGACAAATCCGTGCCCAGAGCCGACCACGCTGGTAGCAGCTTACACAGCGGACAGACACGGTCCCTGCCTGCGTCATGCTTCCGTTTAGTGGGCAGACGTTAATCACGCCCCGTACGCAAGAGGGTAGTGATGAAGTGGGTCAGCTCCGTAGGAGGGAAAAGGATGGACCCAAATATGTGCCCAAGTCAGAAGAGTGATTTGCATATAAGAACGGTGCTGTCCCCTGCTCCCCGTGACCCGGCCACAGGGACTTTTCAGCTTGCCCGTTCGGCAGAGAGACAAGGTCACCACCCACCTCCACCCCCAAAAACGTCAGCAGGGAGTGGGGCAAGCAGCCCCGAGGTGGGGACATCTCCAGGGCTTCCGACACACACGTCATAGAGTGTGAAAAAGAAAACCACAGGCCCAAGATGGAGTTACTTAGGCTCGGCAAGTCACCAGACTGGGGCTTAGTACCTAACTTAATTGCAGTTTCACCTCCCTGAGAAATACACGCTAAACCGGTCAGTCCGGAGTTTTCCACGCAGCACCAGTGAGATAATCTGTCTTCTGGACCCACCATCCCCTCAAAGGAAGATAACATGCTCTGCATGATAAGACCCTCTACTCTCATCCCCCTCTCCACCCCCCCCCGTGAAGATGACCTTGCCCGACCTTTCTTTCCTTTTCCTGGTAACTCCTTGCCCTGCCCTGCTTCCTATAAAGACCCTCCACTTTTTTTTTTTTAATATTTTTTATTTATTTCCAGGAGAGAGAGAGAGACAGCGTGAGCAGGGGAGGGTCAGAAAGAGAGGGAGACACAGACTCTGAAATAGGCTCCAGACTCCGAGCTGGCAGTCAGCACAGAGCCCGACGCGGGGCTCGAACCCACGAACCGCGAGATCATGACCTAAGCGAAAGTCGGACGCTTAACCGACTAAGCCACCCAGGCGCCCCAAGACCCTCCACTTTGTACAACTCCTCAGAGCATCTATTTCCTAGGCAGGCCCCTCCATGAAGCACTCAATAAAGCCGATTGGAGCTTCCAATGTACTTGGTTGAATTTTGCTTTTGATAAGGGTCAGCCTAAATTTGTCAGGAGGCAATACTTAAGCAAATGCATTGATCTGGGGTCAAAGAATCGATTCTCCCATCCCCCCACCCCCACCCCAGGGAGCAAATGTCCCGGGTTTGTAGAGCAAAAGGGAATGCCTGTACATGTTGTTTACAAAGAACTGTGACTGGGGCTGGTGGCGGAAAGCTCGTCCTGACGGAACGTAATGGGGTGCCGTGGCTGGCACGAAGCAAAAGCCCCTCATCGTAGCAAGCTGCAGGTGCTCTTGCGGAGAGTCCTTGGTATTGGAGGTTTCACGCAGTTCAGAAGTTCACGGTTCCACCCGGTGAGGAAGTGCATAGAAGACGCCATATGGCCCATCTCCTTGATGGCCTCCTGGCTCCATTTAGTGCATGTATTTATCTATTTAATTTTATTTAAATCCAAGTTCATTAACATATAGTGTACTAATGATTTCAAGAGTAGAATTTAGTGATTCATCACTTACATGCCCATCACCCATTTAGCCCATCCCCCCACCCAAGACCCCGCCAGCAACCCTCAGTTTGTTCTCTGTACTTAAGAGTCTCTTATAGGGGCACCTGGGTGTCTCAGTTGGTTAAGTATCCGACTTAGGCCCAAGTCATGATCTCATGGCTCTTGAGTTCAAGCCCCACGTTCAAGCCCCTGGAGCTTGCTTCAGATTCTGTGTCTCCCTCTCCTGACCCTCCCCCACTCATGCTCTGTCTCCCTCTCTTTCAAGAATAAATAAACATTTAAAATAAAAGAGAGAGTCTCTTATGGTTTGTATCCCTCTCTGTTTTTATCTTATTTTTCCTTCCCCCAGATCCATCTGTTTTGTTTCCTAAATTCCACATATGAGTGAAATCATATGATAGTTGTCTTTCTCTCACTGACTTATGTAACTTAGCATAATAGATTCTAGTTCCAACCACATTGTTGCAAAAGGCAAGATTTCATTCTTATTGATCACCTAGTCAATTCTATTATATCTATATCACATCTTTTTTTATCCATCAGTCAGTGAACATTTGAGCTCTGTCCATAATTTGGCTATTGTTGATGGTTTTGCTATAAACATCGGAGGGCATGTGCCCCTTATAATCAGTATTTTTGTATCCTTTGGATAAATACCTAGTAGTGCAATTGCTGGGTCATAGGGTAGTTCTATTTTTAATTTTTTTTTTTTAGGAACCTCCATACTATTCTCCATAGTGGCTGCACCAGTTTGCATCCCCACCAGCAGTGCAGTAGGATTCCCCTTTCTCCGCACCCTCACCAACATCTGTTGTTGCTTGAGCTATTCTTTGTAGCCATTCTGACACGTGTGAGGTGGTATCTCATCGTGTTTTGATTTGTATTTCCCTGATGATGAGTCATGTTGAGCATCTTTTCACGTGTCTGTTAGCCATCTGGATGTCCTCTTTGGAAAAGTGTTCATGTCTTTTGCCCATTTCCTCACTGGGTTATTTGTTTTTGGGGTGTTGAGTTTGATAAGTCCTTTATAGATTTTGGATACTTGGGTGCCTGGGTGGCTCCATTGGTTATACCCCTGACTTTGACTCACAGTTCGTGAGTTCGAGCCCCGCACTGGGTTGTGTGCTGACAGCTCAGAACCTGGAGCCTGCTTCGGATTCCGTGTCTCTCTCTCTGCCCCTCCCCTGCTCATGCGCTATTTCTGTCTCTCTCGAAAATAAATAGACATTCAAAAATTGTAAAAAAAAAAAAAAAAAGATTTTGGATACTGATCTTTTATCTGATACATTACTTGCGAATATCTTCTCCCATTCTGTCATCGTTTGCCTTTTAGTTTCATTGATTGTTTCTTGCTGTGTGGAAGCTTTTTATCGCGATGGGGTCCCAATAGTTCACTTTTGCTTATATTTCCCTTGCCACCGGCAACGTGTAGACTGAGAAGGTGCCGTTGCCAAGGTTTTCTTTTAAAGGATTTTGATGGCTTCCTGTCTTACATTTAGGTCTTTCATCCATTTTGAGTTTATTTTTGTGTGTGGTGTGAGTAAGTGGCCCGGGTTCATTCTTCTGCACGTTGCTGGCCAGTTTTCCGAGCACCTTTTGCTAAAGAGACTGTCTTTTTTCCATTGCATATTTTTTTTTGCTTTATCAGAGATTAGTTGGCCATTTATATGTGGGTCCATGTCTGGGTTTTCTATTCTGTTTCATTGATCTTGTGTCTGTTCTTGGGCCAGTAGCATACCGTCTTGATGATTATAGCTTTGTAATACAGCTTGGAGTCTGGGATTGTGATGCCTCTAGATTTGGTTTTCTTTTTCAACATTACTCTAGCTATTCAGGGTCTTTTGTGATTCCATACAAATTTTAGGATTGTTTGTTCCAGCTCTGGGAAGAATGCTGGGGTTTTTTTTATTTTATTTATTTATTTTTTTTAAAATAGGAATTGCATTGAATGTGTAGATTGCTTTCACCAGGACCAAAAGCTCTAGATCAGTGATATCCAATAGTAATGTAATGAAAGCCATGTAGAGAATTTAAAACTGTCTGGGTAATAACTTTAAACAGTAGTATTAATATTTTAACAGTATTTGTTCTTCTAATCCATGAGTGTAGAATGTTTTTCCATTTCTTTGTGTCTTCAATTTCTTTCATAAGCTTTCTATAGTTTTCAGTGTACAGATCTTTTACTTCTTTGGTTGGGTTTATTCGTAGGGATTTTATGGATTTTTTTGTGCAATTGTCAGTGGGATTGATTCCTTGATTTTTCTTTCTGTTGCTTCATTATTGGCGTATAGAAATGCAACCGATTTCTGTACATTGACTTTATATCCTGCAACTTTGCTGAATTCACATATCAGTTCTAGCAATTTTCTAAAATGTTTATTTATTTTGAGAGAGAAAGAGCACAAACAGGGGACAGAGGATCTGAAGCAGGCTCCGCACTGACAACAGAGAGCCTGATGTGGGGCTCAAACTTGTGAACCGCGAGATCATGACCTGAGCTGAAGTCAGACGCTTAACCACCTGAGCCACCCAGGCGCCCCAGTTCTAGAATTTTTTTTGGTGGAGTCTTTTGGGTTTTCCACACACTGCATCACGTCATCTGTGAAGAGTGAAAATTTGACTTCTTCCTTGCTCCTGGCTCCATTTGAAAACACTTAAACACAAGTGACCTCATTTTATTTCACCTTTCGCATATAAGCAAATTCACCAGGACCAAAAGCTATAGGTCAGTGGCATCCAATAGTAATGTAACGCAAACGATGTAGAGAATTTAAAATTTTCCAGGTAATAACTTTAAAAGTAAAGAGAAACAGCCAAAATTAATTTTTTAAATATTTTTATTTATTTCTAGGAGAGAGAGAGAGAGAGAGACAGCGTGAGCAGGGGAGGGTCAGAGAGAGAGGGAGTCACAGACTGAAACAGGCTCCAGGCTCTGAGCTGGCAGTCGGCACAGAGCCCGACGCAGGGCTCGAACCCATGAACCGCGAGTTCATGACCTAAGCGAAAGTTGGATGCTTAACGGACTAAGCCACCCAGGCGCCCCCAACAAAATTAATTTTAATCAATATTGTTAAGCCAAACATCTCCAAAATAGTATCATTTTAACATTAGCTAACACAAAATTATTACATACATATTATATATAACATATTTTACACATATTATATTGTATTATTATATAAAATATAACATAATATGTATATTATATATTATACATTTGTTATGTTATACATTGTATTCTATTCTATATTACATATTACATATATGGTGCATTCTGTTTCATACTTAGTCTGCAAAAAATCTGGTAAATATTTTACATTTATTTCATAGTGAGACCAGCCAGATTTCAAGTACTTGATGGCTAACACTGGCCAGTGACCGGTGTATTGGGCAGGGCCGCTCCAGACACTGTAACATTTAAGCCATGGCCTCCAGGGGCCCTGGCCGGCGGCACAGGTTCGGTCACCGCCGCAGGCGCTCTCTAACCAGACCCGGGGAGGCCGCACTACAACAACTTGTGTGGATTCCAGGGACTGTCCTTCTCCAGGACACCAGCCGGGCCAGAGAGCAGCCTAGAACCCGGCTGCCTGTTGCAGGCACCCCGCCCCAGGCGCCCCGAGTCCGCCTTCGTGAATCTTTCCAAGCTGTTTTTTCTCCCCAGAGAACTGGCTATAACTAGTCTTTTTTATCTTTTCTCTGAGCTTCCGAGCGAATCGTTATCTCCGGCCGTTGGGACCGGCCTCGGAGCCCCCTCGGGCTGGCCTCGGGGTAGGAGGAACACCATCCAGGGCTCAGGGCGAGGGCCCTGGGGTGCAGCCGCCGGCGAGCAGCCGTCATCGCCCCACCCGCGACGGTCCGTGCCGCTCGCCGCGTCGTGAGGTGGACACGGCCAACCTGGCGCGCAGGCCTGCAAGAAAGGACTCGGGGCGGACACGTTGTGACACCGGGGAGCCCTTCGGGAGGCCTGGCAACGACTCGGTCCCGCCGCCTCGTCCGGGTCCGGGTCCGGCTCTGGAAGGCGCTAGAACTCACAGCTGGGAAGCCGCGTGGGCGCAGCCCCGTAGCCCCGGCCGCGGGACGAGGCCTGACGCCCAGGCTTCGCACCCCTTTTCCTACGTACGCTCTGACTTCGGGCCTGAGTCCTCGTTTCTGCGATGGGCTCAGCACACCCAGCTCACAGGTCAACGGGCCGCGGGTCCCACGAGCCCCTGGCCGTGGTGCGCCCGCACATGGCCACGGAGGCCGGCCGCCCTTGGGGCCGCGCAGGGGCCTCGCCGCGCTCGTGACCCCAGCCCGGCCTTGGCCGGCAGTTCGGGTGACAGCCGCTAGGGGGAGCCCCAAGACTGCCGTTGGACCCCGCTTCCTTCCACCCGCGGGCGACCCCAGCCGTCCCCCTGGGGTGCGGGCGGGCTGAGGGGAGCCCTGGGGAGGAGCCGGGGCTGCCCGCCTGGGTGTGCGTGCCAGGCGCCCGCTCTGACTTCCACCAGCCGGACGCTGCGTGCAGGTGCCTCTCTGACCTGCGCGGCCCCCCGGACCCCCACCAACCTCCCGGCCAAGTGGCCCCGAGCTACTCTCCAGCCTCCTCACCCGGAGGGGCCCGGGGGTGCTCTGGGGCGCGCGCTCGTAGCCGCACACGCACGTCCGGTGGCCTGTCCACTGCTCCCGGCCGCGGGCTGTGGGTCCCGTGTGGAACCCCTCGTGGAAGGAAAGAGCGTGCGAGCTCTCCTGCCAGCAGCCGCACACCGCGGAGGCTCGGCGAGTGCACTGCACAACCGCAGAATTACCGGAGCACCCTCGTCCCCGGCCAACACCCGTCACTGCCGCCTCTAGCAGCGAGGCCCCTCCCCAGCCACAGCCCCCCGGCCCCAGGACCAGGTCCTGAATGCCTCTACTTCTCACAGCCTCTGACCCAGGGCCGCGCTGTGTCCGTGTCCCCCCGACATTCGTCCGGCCCCCGGCTCCTGCGGCCGCCGCCTTGCTGTGGCGAGCGACACAAACCCAGTTCCCGGCGACGGGTGTTCCTAACCGGCTGCAGCCCCTGGGCTTGGGGACCAGTCCCGGGCTCCTGGTGCACACCCGCCTTGGGGCGTCTGCTTGCTAGCGCCTCGCCCGAGGGGCTTAAACAACGGGATTTCTTTCGCGCGGTCTGCAGGCTAGAAGCCCGAGGTCAAGGTGTGGGCGCGCGGCTCCCCTCGGGGTGTAGCCGCCGCCTTCTTGCTCGTCTTCCCTCGGCCTCTGCTCTGGGCACACAGTGTCGCCTCCTCTTCCCGCCCGGACCCCAGTCCTACTGGGCCAGGGCCGGCTCTTACGACTTCAGTTAACCCGAGTGACGTCCTTAAGGATTGTATCTGCAAGTCCCTTTAGAAGCTGGGGCTTTACCATGGACTTGGGGGGACACAGCGTTCAGTCCGTTACACTGGGGTTTTAATTGTTCTCAAAGCACAGTACAAAGGTCATCGGGGAGGAGGGAGAAGGCTGCCCGAGAGTCCGAAGCAGAGAGGTCCCTGCGGCTCAGAAACCCTGGCGAGGGAACGGCATGGGGTGGACAGGTCTTCTGAGGGGGCAGACGGCTGCACATCGACAAAGTCCCGGACACTCCAGCGGAAGGGACCACACTGAGACGACTCTCGTGACCTCCAGACCTTCTCGCCGCTTGGGCCTCTCCTGACGCGTCCCCCCAGGGAATGCATCCGCCCAGACGCCTTAGGGAGAGAGGATGCCTTCCTCCGTTGTCCCCAAAGTGCAGATCTGTGTCCCTCTTACCTGGTTTGGGAACTTCTTGCTTCCAATAATCATCCATCGGTTCCCGAGGCCCCACGTTGCAGGCCCCACGCAAGGTCGCTGTCGTGCGGTGTCGCTGAGCCTCTCAGCACCCTGCCACGTGGGGTTTCCCACCTTGGTCTTCCCCGGAGGGCAGGGCCGGCTCCGAGCAGTAAGCTTGACCGAGGCCACACAGCCTGAGGCCGACCAAGGCTCAGCATCGGACCAGCACAGCGTGACTCCACGTAACTGTAGGTCTGCAGGCTCGCCGGCGTCACCCGCACATACCACGCCGTCCTGCCTGGGAAATGCAGCCACACAGCCGTTTGGTGCGGCGAAGCCACGGGCTCTGGATGGCACCAGGGGGCCCGGAAGAGTCCTGCGACAGCACTGGTCCCCAAGGCTGGGCCATGCCCGCCGATGGGCACTGCAGCGGCCGCTCCCGGCCCTGCCGAGAGGTGGGAACCTAGGAGGGGAAAGACAGGGCCGGGGGGACAGAGGCCGGACAGATGGCCCTACGTCCTCCTGACACCTGCCTGTTACCTCACTCCCCCAGCTGTCTCCTTCTGCAGCCGCGAGGAGTGGAAGGCAGAGGCCGTGGAAGGGGTACGACCGAAACCCCACGCCGTTCATCTCGGTGTCGCGAGCCGGCGGCCCCGAGCACAGGGGTCGGTACCTAATAAACACCTGAAGAGCGACCGCAGACAGAGAGGGCGGCCCCGCCAGGGCTGCGGACAGCATGGAATGCGCCAGAGCCGTGGCCACCAGCAACTGCTTCCTAGAGGACCTGCAAATGATTACTTTGCTTTGGAATAAAGTTTCCAAACATTGCTTTAGTTTGCAATGAGCCTTTAGGACTTCTGCCTCCATCTAGAAAAATTTTCAATCCAGGGACGCCTGGGGGCTCAGTCGGTTGAGCATCCGACTTTGGCTCAGGTCAGGATCTCACAGCTCGTGAGTTCAAGCCCCGCGTAGGCTCTGTACTGACTGCTCGGAGATCGGAGGCTGGAGCTGCTTCAGATTCTCTGTCTCCCTCCCTTTCTCTCAAAAATAAATAAACGTTTAAAAAAGTGTTTAAAAACTTAAAAAAAAAAGAAAACACTTAAATCCAAATGAGACTCCTGGAGAATGACAGACACATTTTCTTTCTTCCTTTCTTTCTTTCTTTCTTTCTTTCTTTCTTTCTTTTTTTTAACATTTATTCATTTTTGAGGGAGAGAGATAGAGTGCAAGCGGGGGAGAGAGAGGGAGACACAGAATCCAAAGCAGCTCCAGGCTCTGAGCTCTGAGCTGTCAGCACAGAGCCCCATACAGGGCTTGAACCCACAAACTGTGAGATCATGACCTGAGCTGACGTTGGAGGCCTAACCGACTGAGCCCCCCAGGCGCCCCGAACATATTCATCTTATAACTGAAAGTTGGTGTCCTCTGGCCCACGTCACCCCATTCCCCTCACCCTCAAGCCCTGGCAACACCGATGTATATTCCTTGTTTCCCTGAGTGTGATCTTTTTAAGGTCCACCTATAAGTGAGATCATAGAGATATTTATCTTTCTATGATTTTCACATTTGAATCACAGATGGATTCCATTTACTTTAAAAATCACACTAATCACACACACGTGAGCTTTAGAATATGACAAAATGTTACCTCATCCATATCTTAAATGCTCCATATGGAGAAATGTCATAATCCAGGAATTATAGTTATGTTGCTGGGTATATGGTTTCAGCCAACGTTGGCTTCTTTACGGAACCCAGACGCACACTTGAGCTACAGGAGATGTACTGGCTTCAAGGAAACACACGTCTTTAGCCTCTTCTGCAAGCAGGTTAAATTGACCTGACATCGTAGTTTTACAATCACTGATCTGAAACATTTTTGGAAAAGCAATTTTTTTTTAATGTTTGTTTAGTTTTGAGAGAGAGAGAGAGAGAGCAGGGGAGGGGCAGAGAGAGGGGGAGGCAAAGAATCCGAAGCAGCTCCACGCTGTCAGCGCAGAGCCCGCGGTGGGGCTCAGACTCACAAACCGTGAGATCATGACCTGAGCCGAAATCAAGAATCAGACCCTTAACCGACTGGGTCCCCCAGGCGTCCTGCAAAAGAAATTTTAGGCGCGTTTTCCACGTAAGCCTCTCAAGATACTGAAACGGTTGCCTCCTTGAGCTCAATTCAGAGCTGGGGCTGTTCCCAATGGGCTGGAGTGCGGGTGCTCACGGCCCTGAAGCAGCCTGCGGTCCACGCACTAAGCAGAGTGCTGGGGCCTTTGGAGGAAGCCTGGCGTCAGCGTGCGGCTTCTCCAAGTCGAGGCGTTAACTGCGGGCTCCATGCCCGAGAGGCGCGCCCGCCACGCCTGCCCTCCGTGCCCGCCGGCGCCTGAGGGGCTGTCAGACCGCCGCCCTCCACCCACGCCTCGTTGCCCCTCAAGCGCGGATAGAAATGTAACTGGAACTTACTCAGACGTGGTTGTTTGGGGGGCCGGCCCACGCGGAAATAAATACTGATACTCTGTGTTAGAACTGAGACTAGGACCTGGCTCTGAATAAAGTGCACTCGGTCTACTGTAAAAACGTATGTATTTTCTGCTACGAGACGGGCAGAGCCTATCACAGCACCTAAGAAGAAAGCCTCTCACCGCGGTAAGTGGTGCAGACCCTCCAGCCCGGGCGCCCGGGCGCACCTGCAGCCACTGCCACGTTTTGTCCACGTTTGCGACCACAGGTAAGGCCCACGGCCACGCGTCTCGGGTACTCCGCGCGCTGAGAACCGCGGGGGCCAAGTGTTTCTTTCCCGGCCTTTGCCGTCTCTGTACCTTATAATGTACTTTCGAAACGACTTGAGGCGACAGTGTTGATCCTGGGGATTAAAAAGTGTACCTGAGCCGACCCAGTTCTTGGTTCAAGTCCATCCAACGGAGGGCGTCCGTCAGGAGCCTACGCGGCTGCCCCGGACGCCAAATCCCGCCGTCTGTTTTCTGGTCGATTACAGTCTTTCGTTAAACAGTATCCACTGCAGCCATTAAAGCGCAAAAGGACCCTGTAAGACCCTGGTGTCAATTCCTTAGGGTCATGGGGACCTGATGCAGGCGTACAAACCGGGACAAGGCACCGCTGCATTCGCTCCTCTGCATTTGTACTTCACTATGAACTTATGTTGTGTCCAACGATGGGGTTCAAATTCAAGAAGATTTTCTCGGAAATATGATGCCACACGTAAGGTTACCCCGTAGGTGAGCGTATGCATGGCTGATTTGACAGCTTCTTTTCTTTCTTTCTTTTTTAATTTTTTTTTTTTTTGAGAGAGAGAGAGAGCAAGTGAGAAACAGGGAGAGAGAACTGCAAGCAGGCTCCACACCGTGAGCGCAGAGCCCGACGCGGGGCTCATACTCACAAACGTGAGATCATGACCAGATCAAGAGCTGGATGCTTAAATGACTGAGCCACCCAGGTGCTCTGCTGACAACTTATTTTCAACAGCTGATCAATGATAGAGACTCAGCTGCTCTATTTTATTGCTCCTGGGTATTAAGCACTGTATCATCTCTGCAGCAACAATAGAACAACTCCTTTAAGGGTTTTGCTCACAAAAGACAACTATTATTTTATTTTGTCCTAACACAGACCCTCCAGAGCCTCAGAGAGCGATATGAAGACATTCTAGGAAATAATCAGAACTACTTCTGTCGTTCAAAGGGCTAAAATGGAAATATTTTTAGGACACAAGGTTGCAGCGATTTGTTCATTTTGCATTGTTCTCCGTTAGTGAGTTCTACGTGATTGGGAACACACGCCGTGTTTGGGGACAGGAGAGTGGAATGTTTCAGAATTTCAAAGAAAATAGTTCAGTGGTGCCTAAAAATATTGTCTCCAAAATTACTCCTGGAGCTCTGTTACCTTTGTACCAAAGAGGGATGCTTTTTCTTCCTGTTGAGCCGAAATGATGAAATAAGCCTGGGAAATTGCAGCGAGTGGTATTAAAATGTAAACATTCGGGCAGAGGGAAGAAGTAAGAACAAGTAAATAGCACTTATTTTGTCCACAGTGACTCCTCTAACTTCCCAGTTTTCTACGTCTGATCTTTCTTCTCTTCGGAGGAAAAGCGGAACGAGCGAGAACTTCCGCTTCTGGGTCTTCTGGTGCGTCGGGGTGGCCCTGGTGGTGGCAAGGCAGGCCCGGGCTCCCCGCCGGCGCGGAAGGGCCCGACCCTTCAACCCGCACCCGCCCCGTTAGCCAGGTCACCCTCCTTCTGGCGTCCGCTCCCTCGGTGGCCGCCTCCCCGCCCGCATCCGGAATCAGAAGTGCAAGTCCTGCCTTTGCCCAGCGGCCGCCTGCGGCCCCCTTGCTCTGGTCTCTTCCTTCTGTCGTCTGAAAATGGAAATAACGGTACCTAACGCGAAGGGGAAGCTCAAAAGGAGAACCCCCAGGCGCGAGCCCTCGCCCGGCGTCTGGCACTGAGCAGCACATGCCACCTGTCCCCTCCTCCTCCGGCAGCCCCCACCCCCACCCCCACCCCCGCCCGCTCAACTGCTGCTTTGTTTTTCTGAAGATGTCACCTCCATCCCGTCACCTCCTACCTCCAGGACGGAAGCACGAGACTCAGCTCTGGGGTCTGATTACGAGCAGCGACCACAGTTTCCCAACCTTGATCCCCCCCAGGTAGGTCTTTTTAGACAACTGATTCTCTTTTTTAAAAAATTTTTTTAATTTGAGAGAGAGAGAAAGAGATAGAGCAAGTAGGGGAGACGGGCGGAGGGGAGAGAGAATCGCAGGCAGGCTGCACACACAGTGCGGAGCCTGATGCAGGGCTGGGCCCCACGACCCTGGGATCATGCCCTGAGCTGCAGTCACGAGTCAGAGCTCAGCCGACTCAGCCACCCAGGCCCCCGACACTGTATTCTTAGTCACCTGCCGTGAAATGTTGACAACATAGATATGCTGTCTGTTTAGGTGCCGTGTGTGTGTCCGCACAGTAGAGTCGTCACCCCCTTGGATGCCCGAAGCACGCCCCCATCAGCCTGCAGCAGAAGGTGGGAATAGCCGAGCCTGGCATTCAAGGCTTAATCATATCCTCACTTCCCTGTGCTGTGTCTCTCCCACAAAGCCTTTTTCAGACCAAGTCTCTGGTCCTCGCCTGTCTCGTGTGCCTGTGCCCATCACTGCCAGGCTGTCCCCGCCATCCTCACGGCCCCTCCACCACGGCTCTTACCTCGAAGCCCGCCCGGTGCCCTTACCCCTCTGCCCAGTAGAAACCGGGAGCTACTCCGTCAGCTGGAAGAGACACCGAGGGCGATTAGGACTTGCAAGCAAGTAGAGGGAAGACAAATCTTTTTTTAAGTTTATTGATTTATTTTGAGCGGGGGAGGAGCAGAGAGATTTCCCAAGCAGGCTCCACACTGTCAGTACAGAGCCTGACGCGGGGCTCGATCTCACGAACCAAACCGTGAGATCATGACCTGAGCGACACTCAACTTGCTGGCTTTGGCCAGTCTTCCCAGGGTCCCGTCTGGGGCACCCCGAACTGTGGGGGGCGACACAATTTTCCCTTTACCCATCTGGGCTCTTGGCGGACGCCTGGTAATAAAAGAAACACAAAAGGGTCATTAACATGCGTGCGTCGTACACACACCGGAGGCACGCGGGGAAAATGGGTGTCCCCTCAGGGTGGCTTAGAATTCAGGCTTAGACGCGCGCATGATGGGAGAGGCAGGGGTGTGCGTGCTTCTCGGGGACAGTAAGTGATGTGAGCCGTGCGAGGGCCCTTGGAAGTACGGGTGGGATGTGACAGCCTGCGACAGCGTGTCGGGTGTGGGGGGACTCCCAGCCTCCTCTCCTGTGACAGGTGTCGCAGGTGCGTCCCGGTGGCAGAACCCCCGGGGAGAGGGTCTGTGGTGACCCAGGTCCTCGGGGGCTCTGTCCTCAGGCCGATTGGGAGAGGCCCCGACTGGCTCTTTCTCAGGCCTGCGGCTCGAGCTAAGCAGTGCGCGGAAGCGGCACCTGTGGTGTCCATTCTCTCTTCGGGGAGCAGCTCAGACAAGGGGGTGAGGCCCGCGGGGGTGAGGCCGCCCGAGGCCCCGGGGGCAGGGAATGCAGAGCCCCGGCTGCCCCTTGGGCGGCCCATTTCTCAGGGGGCGCTCGCAGCCTCGGGGGCTCTCCCGTCCCGCACCCCCTTCGCGGGCAGCGGTCCCCGCGGGCCGCCAGCGCGTCACCCCGTGGAATTCGGGGGGCGAGGAGTGGCACGGCGGCGGGGCGCGGCGGGGCGGGCTCGGGTCCCCCTGCTGCGCCCGGGCGGGCGGCGGCGTGTGGCCCCGGGCGGGGTGGGGGAGCCGGCGGGGAGCGGGGCCTCGGCGGGGAGGGCGCCCTGGCCCAGGCCCCCCGAGGGCTTACAGGCGGCGAATGGTCACCGGAGAAAGCGGCAGGAGGTGTGGAGGCCACGCGGACGCTGGCGCACCCCAGGGTGCGGAGGGCGAGGGTGTGGCTGCAGGGGAAAGAGGGTCTCGGCAGGAGCCCGGAGCCCCCAGGGAAGCGGAGGGGTCACCGCAGGCCGGGGGGCCGGGGGTGGCCCCTGCGACAGGTGGCTCCGGGCGGGAGGAGGAAGGGGGGCGAGGGGCCACGGGGAGGAGGCAGGGAACCTGGCCGCAGGCTTCCTCTGACCCAGCAGGCGGCCACCCTGCGGGCCACAGTCCCCTCCCCAGCTCGGCCGGCGGCGGGGGCGGAGGGGCAGGTGGGGAGCGAGAGGGGCCGGGCAGCCGGGCCTCCCGAGGGGGAGCCGCTGACCCCTGACCCCGGCCAGGCCCCGGAGCAGACGGTCAGGAGCAGCGGCGGGCACCCCGCGGCTGCGGGCGGCGGTGGGGCAGAGCCGCCCAGTTTGGGGGTGAGGCTCATGCCCGGCAGTCCTGTACCCCAGGCTTGACCGGAGGGCGTGGGGTGGCACGGAGTGAGGGGGAAGTGGATCCGAAGCCCCTACCAGGTGCCGGGCACTCACTGAGAGCCTTTTGTGCCGATCATTCCCATTGCCGACCTCCTAAGAACGTCATCTCCATGCAGAGTCTAACTCGGGGGGCCCGGGGTGCTGCTTGTCTGTAAGCGGCCGGTGCCCGGTACCCACTGCGCTTCGGGGCGAGAGGCTGCTCCGTCACCTGCTGCCCGGGCAGCCGCGTGGCCCCCCTCACAGGCAAGAACACGAGGCGCAGTGGGCCTGGGTGGCTCGGGGGCCCTGCCCTCCCCCCAGCCCCCCGTGGGGCACATAACACCCCCCACACCCGCACTTCCTCCAGGGCGCGCGTGTCTGCCCCGGGCTCAGCCTCACCTCCCGCAGGCCGGGGGCTCCCACTCCCTGCGGCAATATCTAAAGATAGTCAGCCTCACAGGAAACCAGAGACTATTGGCTAACTTTGCAAATAAAGATGCCCTCAGAGGGAGGGAAAGGGAAATGCTCTGTGACACACAGACAGACAGACTGTGGGACGGGTGGCCGATCATCTCGACTGTCGAGTCCAGAGGTCAAGTCCAGGCCCGGCCCAGGTAGGAACCGAGAACTCGCCAGCACCTGCGGGCTCACGGGGTGGGGCGCCGCGGTCGGAGGTCACAGCGAGTGACGGCCGCTGGGTTTTGCGTTCCATGCTAAGAAGGACCATTTTCCCGAAGATGTGGCAGCCGAGGGCCCAGGGGCGTGTGGGGCGCGGCGTGGGGTCAGACCATTCATGATACGCTCCTCACGGAATGTGACTAGAAGCGTCGGCAATCGCCTGTTAGGGACGTGGAGAAACGCTCACGAGTTGACATTCCCTGGGAAAAAATTGCATCTGGATGATAGTGAGGAATTTTGATTAACTTGTCAAAGTAAGAAATAGTAAGGAAGTTGTTATCGTGTACAAAAAAAGAGTTCTTATTCCTTTAGAAACTCATTCTTGCCTGTTTATGGGTGAGATGCTATGATGCCTGGATTTATTTTTAAATAGTGTAGTAGGACATAGGTGGAGATTAGATGAAATGACCACGAGCTGCTCATAGAAGCTGCGTGATGCACGCCTGGGAGTTCTCTCATGTTAGAAAATGTTACAATAAAAAATGTTTAATGTCGCATGGGCATTTTATTTTTTATTTAGTTTTTGTTTTTAAAATGAATTTTTAAATGTTTATTTATTTTTAGAGAGAGACAGAGCATGAGTGGGGGAGGGACAGAGAGAGAGAGAGGGAGACGCAGAATCCGAAACAGGCTCCAGGCTCTGAGCTGTCAGCACAGAGCCCAACACGAGGCTCGAACCCATGAACCTCGAGATCATAACCTGAGCCGAAGTCAGACACTTAACCAGCTGAGCCACCCAGGCGCCCCTGTATTTTAAATATAAATATAACTGTGCTTCATATGGACATAAGAATATGCATGGAGATTGGATGGGAAAAGGCGGAAAGTTGGCTGTGGTTGATTCTGGGAAGTTGGATTGTAGATAGTTCGGTTCTGTCTTGTTTTTCCTTTCCTTTCCATGCTTTTTTGGTGCCTCCTACATTTTTTATAAAAAGCCCTTATTGCATTTACAGTGACAACTATTTTAATAAATAAGTCGCTGACCAAATGCGATGTTCGATACTAATATATGCCGTTGTAATCTCCCTGAGGACACGGCCTCAGAAGGTTTGTGTCGCGGGAAAGCAGTCCCAGGATTATGAGCGGACACACGTATGGGTGCAAGAGGGGAGGAAAGACCCGAGGTCCCGGGTGAGGACGGCGGGACCTGTCATTTCCCAGCACTTGACCTTTGTCAGGCCCTCCCAGCCTCACAGACCCTGCAGCCTGTGCTCTGTGGGCTCACAGCCGAGCCCGGAGAAAGGCCAGGGACTTTTAGGATTTCTCCTCCCCCAAAAAAGTTCATTTTCTCATGGGGCGCCTGGGTGGCTTAGTCGGTTAAGCGTCCGACTTTCGCTTGGGTCATGACCTCACGGTTCGTGGGTTCGAGCCCCGCGTCGGGCTCTGTGCTGACTGCTGGCTTGGAGCCTGGAGCCTGTTTCAGTCTGTGACTCCCTCTCTCTCTGACCCTCCCCTGCTCACGCTGTCTCTCTCTCTCTCTCTCCTAGAAATAAATAAAATATTGGAAAAAAAAGTTCATTTTCATTTTCAAATACTTTAAAGTTGATTTATTGACTTAGAGACACAGAGAGGGCGCGAATGAGCAGGGGAGGGGCAGAGAGCGAGGGAGAGAAACAGGCTCTGCCGGCACAGAGACCCACCAAGGGCTCCAACTCACAAACTCGGAGATCATGACCTGAACCGAAATCAAGAGTCCGATGCTTAAAGACTAAGCCACGCAGGCACCCCCTTTTTTCAAATACTTCATTTTTTTTTTTGAGAGAGAGAGAGAGAGAGTGCACCAGCAGGGGAGGGGCGAGGGAGGCAGAAGATCCAAAGCAGGCTCTGTGCTGAGAGCAGAGAGCCCGACGTGGGGCTCACACTCACGAACCGTGAGATCATGACCTGAGCCGAAGTAGACGCTTACCCTACTCGGCCACCCAGGCGTCCCTCAAATTTCTTACACAGAAAACTCGAGGTAGAAAACAACTTGAGTCCCAAAGAAGATGGGACTGTGTGAGAAGCAGACAAGAAAGTTTCCTGGCGAAGCTTCTGCTTCGGGGGCTTCTGGGTCTGCTCTGGGCAGCTCAGCACTTGCCCCGGGAAGCCTGGGAGGGGCCCTGGCACCACCGTGCGTCTGTCTGTCTGTGTGTGTGTCTGTCTGTGTGCGTGCATGCAAGTACGGATCCACGTATTCTGCCTGCCTCTTGGCTTCGTTTTCACACCCCCAGGAAGGGAGCACCCGCTGTGCGTCGGCCGGCATGGCGCCCGCTGCCACTCTGCTGCTCAGTGGGTAGGAGAGGCAGCCTGGCCTTGGAGCAAAGCCCTGGCTCTGCCCTTGACCTTGCTAAGCCTCGAGTCCTGCTTTAAAATGAATACGAGCCATGAGTTGAGAACCGCTGAGGCGAGCGATGGGTATAGGGTGGGTATCTGTATCAAGGGCGGTGTAGACCAAGTTCTGGCCACACCGTCGGGCCCACATTTGGTGCTCAAGAAACAATACGTGCTCTCACTATGGGAAGCTGAGAGATCAGAGTTTGCACCTTAAGCCCACGAACCACATCCAAATGCGGTTGTTAAGGGGCAGGGAGGCAGAGCCACGCCAGAGCCCACCCGGGTCAGACCAGCATCCGTTCCCCAACCCACCCCTCCCGGGAGACACCTCGCTCCCCGCTCCCGCCTGCACAGGCTTCTAGAAGGGCAGCAAGATCAGGTCCTTCGATCTCAGGTCTGGGCCATTCAGCTGCCCCTCCCCAGCTCAGCCTCTGACCTGGAACAGAGGCCTCGGCTACCCGGGTTCTACTCGGGCTCAAATAATCCGTCCCCGAAGGTGCTCAGAGCCAGCACCGGCAGAGGCCGAGCTGGAGGTGGGCCTCTGCTGTCCAACATCGGGTCACAGCTACAGGGAGGCGCAGCCCGGGGGCTCGGGCGAGCTCTCCACTGACGTTTCCGGGACTCGCTCTGACGCCCAGCAGCTCTGTCCAGGGACCCCGAGGGCTTGCAGCACTGACTCTGCCCAGCCGCCCCTCGCCCCTCGCGGGGGTTTCCGGTGGAATGTGATCCTGCCCGCCCTCCCCGGGGGCTAGCGGGCGCTGGCTGCCCGGCGGGCTGGAACTCTCTGGGCTCTGCCCCCACAGCCCGGCTCCCTCTGCCTCCTCTTCCCATCTGGCCAGAGAGCAACTATTTTGGATTAGGAACCATTGCAGGGAAGAAAACCTAGATCGCACCTCTTTACATGTTTTTTCAAAGTGTTTTTGCAAGGCCGCGTTGTGCTTTTCCTCAAACTTGGGTCCAATGTCACATACAGCACACTCAAAGAACGGTGTGCAGGCTAACGACTTACAAATCAATTTCCCACCCGACCAGCAGCCAGGCAGCCCGAGAGACCCAGGCCGGCCTCCCCCCAGCGGCCTTCCCTTCCTCACTGCCACCCCGCCCTCCCCGAAACCCCACAGTCCTGATCATCGGGGTCACTGCTGCCTTGCCGTCCCTCGAACTTCACCCACCTAGACGCGCATCCCTAACAACATGCGTTACTCTTGCCTGCTTCTGACTTCATATGCACGGATTCACACCGCAGGTCTGCGTTTGTAAAATGCACCCATGCCGTGGGAGACGTCGACGAACCCACACAAATGTTCGTGGCGGCGGCGTGGTCCACAGAGGCCCCCCACTGAGCGCCAGCCAGGGGCGCCTCCACGGTGGGGTGCATAATCGTGAGGCGCTCACACACCGCCTGCTGGCACAGAACGGCAAGAGCAGATCACCGTCACAGCAGGAGCACGAGATGCTTCCAGAAACGCTGGCATGAATTCACACATACATGCAAACCTGGTCTTTATCCACAGGCCGGTTACCCCCGTGCGTCTCCACCAGACAGTGTCTATTTCTTCGAACCAGATTATTGCACTGCTGTCAGTTTCCCCAAGTTACAGATGTGTGTTACCAGCCAGACAAGGCCGGGCCGGGCGGAGAGAGCCCCGAAGGGCGCGCCGGATCGGGCACTCTTCAATTCCGCCCCGCCCGCCCCATTTCGAAGTCTAGCAATTTTCCTACAGTTCCTTGGTGTGGAATTTGCGGACCCTCTCTTCACCCCGCTTCTGCCTTCGCTCTCTCTGCAGCTTTTCCTGAACCCTCCACGGAGACTGAACTTGACTTGTGAAGGCTCCAGGAGTCTGTCAACCCCTTCCAGCCCCACATGCCCACTTCCTTCTGTTTCTAGTATATTCTCTCACACCTCCTCTGCCTCGCCTTGACCCTGTGAACATGCCTGTTGGCTTCAAAGCCCCCCACCTCTTGCCCTGCCCCCCACCTTCGTTTACTTGGAAGATTGCCCCAGCTTTAAGCCTCAGCTTGAATGATCCCCTGAGGTTTCTTCCTCTGAGATTCTGTTACTAAACAATAACAACCATTTACAGAGACTGTATCTCAGCCATTTTTACCTCCACAGAAGTTAGCACAGCACCTACTGCTGGGAAATAAAATTAAAAATGAGATCTGCAGGGGCGCCTGGGGGGCTCAGTGGGTTAAGCGTCTGACTTCAGCTCAGGTCATGATCTCACGGTTTGTGAATTCGAGCCTCTCGTCGGGCTCTGTGCTGACAGCTCGGAGCCTGGAGCTGCTTCAGATTCTGTGTCTCCCTCTCTCTGTCTCTATGCCTCTCCCCCTCACTGTGCTCTGTCTCTATCTCAAAAATAAATGAACATTAAAAAAATATTTTAAAAAGAAATTTAAGAATTAAAAAAAAAAAGAAAAACTCATCACTGGAAGTACTTTCTCCTCTCCTTGAAATGAGGACGTGCGTCTTTTTGAAAATGTGATCACTTCTTCTGTCAGCTCTATGTCCCAGGAATCTTTCCCAGGGGACTGGGGCTCTTTCTTTGAAATATAAACACCAAGGGGCACCCGGGTGGCTCGGTCTGCGGAGTGTCTGACTCTTGGTTTCGGCTCAGGTCATGATCCTGCGGGTTTGTGGGTTCAAGCCCCGCATCTGGCCCTGTGCTGACAGCACGGAGCCTGCTTGGGATTCTCTCTCTCCCTCTCTCTGCTCCTCCCCTGCTCGCTCTGTCTCTGTCTCTCTCAAAATAAATAAAAAACTTTTAAAAAAAGAAATATAAGCATCAAGAATTAGCACTCCTATCTCCCAGTTTCTGTGGAAGGGTAGGAGCCTAACTTGGGAGCCTGACTTTTGCTCCAAATTGCAGAACTATTCCCGTGTTGAAGATATGAGCCTATTTCTTCTCTGGAGGCAGCTGTTGCAGACGGTCCCTTCGGTTCCGGCGGTGGGGTTAGGGTGACTGTGTGTGTCTGTCAAGTTCTGTCGCTTGAGAACTAGGTTTGCTTTCTCACGGGAGGGATCGTAACTGCATCCAAGGGTGAGATTTTTTTGTTTCCCCCCCTTCTTGCCGTGTCTGAGCAGATGGCCCTGATGCACATCACATTCTGGTTTCATGTCTATTTAACAGTAACAGTGTTTTCTCTGTTATCGCTGTGAGAGGTTTTTCTGGACTGGAGATTTTTTAAAAATCTTTTTAAAATGTTTATTTACTTTTTTTTAATGTTTTTTTTTTTATTTATTTATTTCTAGGAGAGAGAGAGAGAGACAGCGTGAGCAGGGGAGGGTCAGAGAGAGGGAGTCACAGACTCTGAAACAAGCTCCAGGCTCTGAGCCGGCAGTCAGCACAGAGCCCGACGCAGGGCTCGAACTCACGAACCGCGAGATCATGACCTAAGTGAAAGTCGGACGCCTAACCGACTAAGCCACCCAGGCGCCCCAAATGTTTATTTACTTTTGAGACAGAGAGGAGAACGAGCAGGGGAGGGGCAGAGAGAGGGAGACACAGAATCCGACGCAGCTCCAGGCTCCGAGCCGTCAGCACAGAGCCCGACTTGAGGCTCAAAAAATTCACTCATGGACCATGAGATCATGCCCTGAGCTGAAGTCAGACGCTTAACCCACTGAGCCCCCCAGGCGCCCCCGGTGGTGAGTTTCCTAAGGCAAATGCCGTAGGAGTGGGGGGCAGAGGAGAATCTCTTCCCTTATTTTCAGCAGGGAGAATTAAGCCTCTTATTTTGAAATTTAATTTGTCCTTACACTAGCATATGGTAAAGGATACAGAATCGGCTTAGTTAATAAATTAATGTAAAATCCATCTCTTCCTCAATTGCCAGAAAAAGTCCTAAAACATTTCCTTTCAGAAGTTCACAGCGAGGCAGGGATAAGTCAAGGCCACACCGTGCTCGTTAGACGGAAGGAGAGGGCGGGGTGTCAAAGCCGGCACCTGTTAAGGGGTGGCTCACCCAGCAGAGGCCCTCGCCCCCGGCCTGGTTTTCCCCTGGTGCTGGCTCTGGCTCCGGGTGTTAGGCCCATGCAAACGCTGGAGCGGGGGCCAAGCCATGTGGCTGCAGGTGGACCGTTGCCGAGTGTAGACAGCCGCTCAGTTTACTTGCACGGGGGATGGGCTGCAGGCGTGGGTTCGAGGCCTTTCCAGCTGCGCCTCTGTGGCCCCCCATGCTTCCCCCTTCCTGCCCCCCAGCGGGTCTCCTACAGAGTCCGCGGTCGCTGTGAGTGGGAAAACCGTCAGGACCTGGGAGAACCCGGTGCCCGCGGCTTCGGGCCTCGCTGCCAAGCGTCCCCTGGGGGCCAAGGCGAAGCTCCCTGCCTCGGGACAGACCCGCGTCGGAACCGGCAGGCCGCGAGCCGCCTGCTCCTCCTGACGCCAGGCCGCGTCTCTACCGCCCGGGGCTCACGCGGTGCCGGAGACTCCGCGGTCCGGTTCCCGTTGACACCTGAAGCCCGTCAGAGCGGCCGGGCCGTGCTTGCAGTTCGGGAAACCGAGGCAGAGCCGGAGCGGGCGCGGGGGCCCCTGGGAGGTTCGCGGCCTGGACAAGCAACGCCACACCTCTGATTAACTTCTCATTTTAACCCGGGACTGTGAGCACCCCGTGTTATATGAGCTTCGGGTGTACACTGCGGTGAGTCAACACTTCATTCACTTCCCAGGGCTCGTCGTGGTAAGTGCACCGTGTGTGTGTGCGTGTGCGCATGTGTGTGTGCGTGTGCATGCGTGTGCCTGCATGTGCGCGTGCGTGTGTGCGTGCGTGCGTGCATGTGTGTGCGCGTGTGTGCGTGTGCGCATGTGTGTGTGTGCGCATGTGCGTGTGTGTGTGTGCGTGTGCGCGTGGTGTGCGTGCGTGCATGTGTGTGCCGTGCGTGCGCGTGCGTGCGTCTGCGTGTGTGCATGTGTGCGTGTGCGCGTGTGTGTCGTGCGTGTGCGTGTGCGTGTGTGTATGTGTGTGCGTGCATGTGTGCGTGTTTGTATGTGTGCGTGCGTGTGTGTGTGTGCATGTGTGTGCGTGTGTGTGCACGTGTGCATGTGTGCGTGTGTGTGTGTGCGCGTGTGTGCATGTGTGTGTGCATGTGTGCGTGTGTGTGTGTGTGTGTGCATGTGTGTGCGTGTGCGCGTGTGTGCGCGCGTGTGTGTATGTGTGTGCGTGTGCGTGTGTGTGTGCATGTGTGTGCGTGTCGCGCGTGTGTGCGCGTGTGCGTGTGCGTGCGTGTGTGTGCGTGTGCGTGCATGTGTGAGCGTGTGTGTGTGTGCATGTGTGTGCGCGTGTGTGTGCGCGTGTGCGTGCATGTGTGAGCGTGTGTGTGCATGTGTGTGCGCGTGTGCATGTGTGTGCGCGTGTGTGCGTGTGCGCGTGTGCGTGTGCGTGCGCGAAGGCAGGAAAGAGCTGCCCCGACACCTCAGCCTCTCCTCCAGAAGGAAGGGCCCTGAAGTTCTTCGCCGCCGTTGCCGGGAGGCTGGGGGTCCGGCCGTGAGAGAGGAAGCGCCCGCCTTCTTCACTTCCTGGCGGCGGTCGGTCCGCCCACTGGGTTCCGCGCCCCCAGCCTGGGCCTCGCGAGGGGCGGCCCCGGGAAGAGTGCTCAGGCTTGCGTCGCGGATCTTCTTCTTTCCGGGGCGGGCAGGGTGGGGGGGTGCCGGGTCTACTGTTTCTCGGTTTCAGCCCCGGAGGTGCGGCCTGCAAGCACCGCTTCCCTCAGGAGGGAAGGCCCGGCGCCCAGGCGGGAGCACGGCTGGGGGGGCATCTGCCGCTCCTCGGACGGGCTTCCCTGACCTCTCAGGGCCGCCGCCGGGTCACCTGTACGGGAGGGACACCCACCGCATGTGGGCTTGTAGCCAGGATCGAAGGGGCGTATGTGTGCAGCGTGCCAGCGCGGGCACCCAAGAGTGGCAGCCTCCTCTCCGTCTACCCGGGCTCTCCGAGGATAACTGGGCTCTGGAACATTCTCAGCAGAATGGCATCCCCACGAAGAACGATGGGAGCTCTAGCAGTCTTTACTGTTCTCTAACTGCCTTTGGTTCAAAAGAACAAAGATTATGGGGCACCTGGTGGTCAGTCGGTTGAGCGTCCGACTTCGGCTCAGGTCATGGTCTCACGGTCCGTGGGTTCGAGCCCCGCGTCGGGCTCTGTGCTGACAGCTCGGAGCCTGGAGCTGCTTCAGAGTCTGTGTCTCCCTCTCTCTCTGACCCTCCCTGCTCACTCTCCCTCTCTGTCAAAAAAAGTAACTAAATATTTTTTTTTAATTCAAAAGAACTAAAATTAAACCACAATTTTGTTGGCATTTACACAGAACGTGGAGCCCGGTCTTCACTCAGGGGTCTAAAGAGCCCTAAGCAGAGACCCCGGAGGGAAAACCACCAACCAACCAACCAACCAAGCTAAAGACAAAGAAAAGAGGCAGAGGACCCAGCAGGCAGCGAGCAGGACGTGAGGGAAACGCAGGGGAAGCGGCCGAAAAGGATGTGGGACCCAAGAGGAAAGTGGACGTGGGCCACTTAGATGAAAAGGGAAGTAGAGAACAGGGAAGATGATTGGAAACAGTGGGTAAATGGTGACCCCAAAGAAGTGAAAAAATAAACGAGCAGGCCCGAGAAGAGGAAGTGGGCCGGGGGGTTCAGGGCAGGATGGAGAGGGGGCGAGGGAGGGGCTCACGCGGCAGGCTCGGCTCTGCTGAGGGGGGCCGCGTGTGCGCTCCGTGCTCCGCTTCTGGGCTCAGCTCAGACTCTTGTATGTGGACACCGTTTAGTCAAACTTGACTTGCGGAAGAGGGGCGAGGAGCCGGGACTCGCGGGGGGTGCGCTGGAGCTGGCCGCGGCCCCGCACCCCCGGCTCAGCCGGCTGGGGAAACCCCGCAGACGGGGACTTGGTGGCCTGGTGGCCTCGGGCCAGGAGAGCCGGTGTCCAGCCCATCAGACCCCCGGTGGCCCTTCAGCCCGGCCCGGAGACCACTCCCGTCTCTAAGCTCATCCCCCCGTCCTGGGGCCTCTCAGAGGACCCAGAAATGATTAAGAGGACCCACCCTTCCTAAGAAGCTCCCTCCCTCGACAAGTTCAGAGGAATAACTGAGTGAAGTCCTTCCTTTGATGTCAGATCTCTGATGTGAATGGTGCCCTCCGTGCTCCCGGCTTCTGAGCCAGCAAAGCCGGGTTCACACTGGCTGAGGCGCTCCCCCCGCAGGCCCCCTCCCAGCCGCACTGAACGGTGGGCCGTCCCTGAGCAGGGCGAGGCCGGGCTGGGTCCCGGGCCGCGCAGGAGGGCGGGCTGACCCGGGCAGCGGGGATTCCCACCCAGAGCGCCGGCTCGGCTGCAGGGGCTCCGCAGGCGGCTCAAGTGGCACTTGGCTTGCTTCTCTACACCTTTCATTCACTCACTCACTCACTCACTCACTCATTCATTCATTCAACACACTAGGCATCCACTAAGTGCTCAGAGTTCAAGCCAGGCCCGTGGCCTGGGGTCCGGAAAGACACTCGTGTGCCCTGTTGGCGCCTCTGGGAACGGGACGGTTCAAAGGCCCTGTCATTACAGAGCACCGGGAATGAAGGTCAAGGACACAATATCTATATTCCAACATGTGTTCCTCCGGCGTCTGCTCCGTGCCCGGCCCCTCCCTCTCTTGAACGCTGTCGACAGAGCTGCAGAAGGCGCCGGTCCTCTCCCGGGACCTGGGGTCCGGGCGGGGCAGACGGGCCGGCCACAGGCCAGCCGCATGGCCTTGGGCAAGTGACCTGCTGCCGTGAGTGCACCTACTTGTCCGCAGAGATCATCATCCCCTTATGCGCTGGCTACCATCTCCTGGGCACGAACCACACGCCGCTCGTTACCGTATCAGACTGTTTGCTTGTTTATTTTAATCTTCCATATAACTCGTATTTCTGTTTCTTTTTAAAATTTCAACTGAATTAATGAAAATCTTCTCCCCAAATAGGTAATATGTGTTCAGCAAGGAGCCTGAGAGCTGAGTAAACACTCAGTAAAGGTTTCCTCACTCCTCCCCAACCCCGAAAAATCTGTAAAGAAAATATTTTTTATTTCAGGGGAAAAAAATAAAACAGACTCTGCAGACGAGATTTCCACAAGGCCTGGGGCGGGAGTGAGCAGCGCCTGGAGGGCCCCTTCTGCTTCCTCACCACATGCACCTATTTGAGTGCCTGCTGTATGCTCCCCTCAGAGCGGCGCCCTGGGCAGATGTGAGCAGATGAGGGACGTCAGACTCAGAGGTTACAAGTTCACCCGAGGTCACCTGGCCAGAGAGGGCAGAGACGTGAGACTGAGCCAAGGGAGGGCCCGAGTCTGCCCACCTCCTGGCTCTCCCCTCAGTGGCCCGGGGACCCCTGCGAGCAGGTTTAGAGGAGGTCCCCGTGGAGAAGGCGCAGCGCCGAGGGGGGAAATGCAACCTACTTCACGCAGGTTCGGGAAAATCTAGCCAACCCCCCAGCACACGGTCTCTGGGCTGCAGGACCGAGCACAGGCAGAGCGATGCCACAGTCTCTATTGTCCTTGGCCCCTCTCAAGGTCAGCTTTGCCTTGGGGGAGGAGAAGGGACAGGGGAGTGGCTGCAGGCTCCCTAACTTACGACCCCTGAGAGCTGGACGCGCCGAACAGAGGTGTGGGAAGCCACCTGCGCCGGGTGGGAATGTCCCGGTCTCCCCGGAGCTCCGCTCGGGCCATTTCAAGCTGACATTTGTGTGGCTCAAAAAGGGTAGCATCTCAGCCATTTTATGTGGTTAACCTTAAACAGTATTTCTTTAAGTTTATTTATTTATTTTGAGAGAGAGCGAGAGAGTGCACATGGGAGGGGCAGAGACAGAGGGAGACAGAGAATCCCAAGTGGGCTCTGTGCCGACAGCGCGGGGCTCGATCCCACAAACCCATGAGCTCACGACCTGAGCCGAAATCAAGATTCAGATGCTCGAGGTTCCTGGGTGGCTCCGTCGGTTGGACATCTGACTCTTGGTTTCTGCTCAGGTCGGGATCTTGCAGTTTGTGAGTTTGAGCCTCATGCCAGGCTCGGCACTGACCGTATGGAGCCTGCTTGGGATTCTCTCTCTCTGCCTCTCCCACATGCACTCTCTCTCTCTCTCTCTCTCTCTCTCTCTCAAAATAAATGAATAAAATCTTAAAAAAGAGAGAGAAACACTCAACTGACTGAGCCACCCAGTCACCCCTAAACTTAAACATTATTGATTAAGGTCACAGCCAGAGGTCTGTTTCTGAGACGAGGGTATTGCAGCTTAGAGCACAGGATGCACTCACTTTCCCTGGGATGTTGGGAATTCCAGCCCAGGCCGAGAGGGCCCAAGTCAGAAAGGCTTAACCCACTTTGTCCCAGAAGAATCTGGGTAAGCTGCACCGATGCGCCAGAACCCAAAGCGGAGGCTGGGAAGGGGGAAGCAGAGCCCTGGCTGGAAGGGCGGGTCCTCACCTTGACACCACAGTCTGGGCAAAACCAGTGTGAAAAGGAGGCAGTGGGGTGTGGACGGTCCCTTGGTTAAACAAGTGTGAACTTGGCGTTTAGTTGTGGCAGGGAGGGGGCAGTGACAACCAGCCGGTGTGCTCTGAACGTGCTTGGGGTTTCTTGGGGCCTGTCTGTGGCATCACAAGGAAGAGGAGGAGGCCTCCGAGGGCGGGCGAGGGGGGAGGGGAGCCCTCGGGGCCTCTGGAGTGAAAACGCGGAGTCCTGGCTGGGGGAGGGGGGGTGGCTTACTTCCCAACCTGGGCAGAGAGGTCTCCTGCTTCCATTTTTGGGCTGGAGGACCAGGAGTAGGGGGGAGGCCCGGGCCCCAGCGAGTGCAGGGCTGCGAATTACGGGGTGAATTCGCTGCCCCGGGCCCCGCACCGCAGGCTAACGGGGCATGGTCCCCTATACAGGGTCCATCAGCCTTTTTGTGACAGCAGAGGCCCTGAGAGGGCAGTGGTGGCACCCTCTTCACTGGGCCGCCCGCGGCTGCCCGCTTCAGAACAAAGGCCTTTCCGACTTCTGGTGCTAACACAGAAGGGTCCTGGGCACAGACGAGGTGGTCCCTCTGGACTGTAGGACTCTGTGTCTCGTCCTGGAAGGAAGAGAAGGGCCTGGTGGCTCCAAGAGAAAGAGAAAGGAGGCTCAACAATGACGAGAGGCTCAGGGCACAGGTGCGCTCGAGGCTCCGGAGTCTTCAATCTTGGCTTCCTGCGCAACAAACTGGGGTCCCGAGGGTGGAGGGGTGGGGATAAGGAAGGAAGTAGGGAAGTTCGGGCCACTCGTGTGAATTATGGCTGCACCCCCACCGCCCCACCCCGCTTCTCCACACCCACAGTCCTCTCCCCCACCGTTGACACACTGGTCAACCTCTCGGATCGACGTTTGAAGATCCAAGAAGAAAAGATCTGTCTCAAGCTTTCAAATGTCTAGATTCAAATGCTAGCTGAGCCATTCACGGCGTAGCTCTGACCAAGTCCCTGAACCTCTCAGGGACCTGGCTTTGTCTTCTGTCAGAGAAAGCCTTTATAGCACCTATCAGGAGTCTGTTGTGGGGATTAAACAGGACGAGTGTGTGTCAGTGGCAAGTGTACTGGTTAGGCAGCCGATGCCTGTTTCCTTCAGCCTGCTCCCGCGCGGGGCCAGATAGAATCCCAGCTTTGTTTCTCTGAGAACTAATGCTGTTATTTGTCTTCCCTTCTCATCCAGGTCGTCATCATGCCCACCCACTCCCCTGCGTTGACTTTAGAACCTTTCGAGTACGATGAGTCCGCTGAAGCCTGTGATATAGGAGATGCTGTGGCCTTCGGGACCGTCTTCCTGTCCATACTCTATTCCCTTGTCTTTGCCTTTGGCCTGGTGGGGAATTTGCTGGTAGTGTTTGCCCTCACCAACAGCCGGAAGCCCAAGAGCATCACCGACATTTACCTCCTGAACCTAGCCTTGTCTGATCTGCTCTTTGTAGCCACATTGCCTTTCTGGACTCACTACCTGATAAGCGAGCAGGGCCTTCACAACGCTATGTGCAAACTCACTACCGCCTTCTTCTTCATCGGCTTTTTCGGAGGCATATTCTTCATCACCATCATCAGCTTCGATAGGTACCGGGCCATTGTCCTGGCTGCCAACTCCATGAGCACCCGGACCGTGCAGCACGGCGTCACCGTCAGCCTGGGCGTCTGGGCGGCCGCCATCTCGGTGGCTGCGCCTCAGTTCATGTTCACAAAACAGAAAGAAAACGAGTGCCTTGGCGACTACCCGGAGGCCCTGGAGAACCTGTGGCCTGTTCTCCGCAACGTGGAACTCAATTTGTTTGGTTTCCTGTTCCCCCTGCTCGTTATGAGTTATTGTTACTTCAGAATCATGCAGACACTGTTTTCCTGCAAGAACCGCAAGAAAGCCAAGGCCATTAGGCTGATCTTTCTGGTGGTCGTCGTGTTTTTTCTCTTCTGGACACCTTACAATGCCATGATTTTCTTAGAGACGCTTAATCTCTATGACTTCTTTCCCAGTTGTGACACGAAGAAGGACCTGAGGTTGGCCCTCAGTGTGACTGAGACAATCGCGTTCATCCACTGTTGCCTCAACCCCTTTATCTATGCATTTGCTGGAGAGAAGTTCAGAAGATACCTTTACCACCTGTACAGGAAGTGCCTGGCTGTCCTCTGTGGCCACCCTGTCCACGTCAGCTTCTCCCCGTCTGAACAGACCAGCAAGCGGGAAAGCATTCTGAGCAGTAATTTCACTCAACACACCAGCGACGGAGATGGGTCCATCCTCCTCTGAGGGAGTCTCCAGAGCCTTCCCCTACACACAGCCTGGAGCGCCTGCGCCTGCCGCTGAATAACGAAGACAGATTTTTTGTTTGTTTCTTACATGCAAGACATGATGCACCGAATCCTCTCAGACAACCCTGAACCGTTTTTGATCTTTGTGCCCCAAATTTGAATGCTCAAGGGTAGACAAGTCTCTAACTGCAAATGTCAGGACTTTTTGTTCACAAATGACAAAAATTCAACTCGCTCTAGCTTGGCTAAAGAGGAGGCAGGGAGTATAATTCACATGGTGGCCTGAGTAAGAGAGTGGCTGAGCCCTCAGAGTATGTAGAAACTAGGGCTTGAGTCCAGCTAGGATTTCCTCTCTGTGGCTCTCAAATCTCTGAGTGGTGACAGTCCTCAGACACAGCTTAGCCAACAGAGTGGGACTGAGAACCATCCCTCTCTGGTCCCAAGGTTAAAATTCCCAGCGAAGGGCTCTCATTGGCTGAGTTTGAATCAGATGCCCTTCCCTGGGCCAGGCTGTGGTATTCACTCGGGGAGAATAGATACGATGGCAGCTTCCATTCCAACTGCATGGTTAGAGGTGCAGAAAGCCATATGTCCAAGAAGCTGGAGGGGGCGGGGCTGTCTTGACCCAATAGAACAAGAGCTGCCCACCTACCTCCCCACGTATCTGGCCCAGCCCCCTCACCGAGCACACCAGCCAGCCTTCCCTTTTTTATCATGCCTCCAAATCTGCAAAGGTTGTCCAATGACCACGGGGTCCAATCCGAGATGCTACATCACATGGTTCCACCTACGATTCCCCGTCTCTTCCCCTTCCCCAAGGAACTCAGCCCTTCAGCCAACCAGATCTCATCCTGCACGCGTCGTCCCTGCCCCTGTGCGCGGGGAGGTAAATAAGATGAACCCTGGCCTAAACTGACAAGGGGTGGTTTCCGCTCCCACCTTCTCATTGCTCCCCAGGGAGCTCGGGGCCAGCCCAGCTTCAGCTTCCTTATCTGTAGAATGGAGATCGTGGCACTTTTCACGCAGGGAGCCCCCTTCTCAGCATGAGAAACCAGCCACCAACTCTTGCTGCTCTCACCCCTCGGACCTGGTCTCCAGGCTACAGCTTCCCCCCGCCACCCCCGGCGCAGTGCCCACGGGGCAGCCTCGGCACAGCCCGAGGAGCCTCCAGGCTCTGCTGTGGGGTGTGCCCAGGTACAGAGGAGGCTGGTTGCTACAGTGGTACTCAGTGGACACCCCTGGGTACACGGATTGATGGTCTTCCCTGACCCTGCCCTCTAGACTGCCTCGAATATTCCTTTCCAGTTGCCTCGTATCAAGCCCCTGCCCATCTAAAGCGAACCCCCGTCACTGATGCCACTGCCAACTTGGGGAGCCAGGGTCGCAAGCACAGCTTTTTCCCCTTTTTTTAGTAAACATTTGGGATGGTCAAATACTTTAAAGCTTGAAAGCCAATTGCAATAATGCTAAAGAGAATGTCCTCTACTACCTAACACGCAATGTCTTCCTTCATCTGCCCACCCAGGACTTGTTTGTACTCTCACATGTTTAGAGTTGAAAGTGTAATGTACAGACCCCTCTGCAATCTGCTATTTTTCTCTTAACATTAGACCACAAATGGCTTTCTGTTTCTATATAGTTTTGTGCTGTTCGCTTTAGAAGGCTCTGCCAGGCTGCGTGCTTGCTGAAGGCAACTGACAACTCATCACTGTATTTCTGACACTTCCTTGGGAGTCAGTACGTTGGCTTCGTCAGTGACAGAATGAATTGTGTTCCATCAAAATCACATCTCATAATTTACTCACCATTATCCTGTTGATAAACATTGCACTTGATGCCAGTATTTAGTGAATGTATATTTTACAGCACTTCTGTCCGCGTCATTTCCTTTCTCCGGTTCAATTATTTCCTTTGGATCGATTCCTCCATCATGGGGATAACTGGGTCAAAGGGCACAGGAAGTTTTTGGCTTTTGACACATACACTGGAAACTAGTTTATTACAAAATCTTAATTGAGCATTTATCATAGGCAATATGTAAGTTCAGATCCAGAGCGGCCCCAAAGATGGGTGAGACCAGGCCTCTGCCCTCAGTGGTTGAACATTTAAGCGCAGAACAGAGAAGTGAACAAGAAAGCAGACTTTGCGTTCATTGGTAACACAGGAGCAGTCCAGCCTGAGTCTTAAGGGTAAGGAGCCCTCCAGGCAACGGAGGAATAGCATTCCGGGCTTAGCGAGTGGCATGTGTAAAGGAGGTGTGTGAGGGCACGGGGCACTTAACATGAGAAAACCGTGTGAATTTTGAAAGACATTAGGAGCAGACTGGGTGGGCAGAGTCTTCTGGAACATTGGCTTAAACAACTAACAAGAGGGGCGCACTCTCCTCAGGCTCTCCACTTCATCGCAACCTTTTCATTGTAAAACTTTTAATTAGATTTTAACTCAATTTCTGGACTCCCAAGAAAAGAGGGAAACATTCTTCTGGCTTAAGAAGTAAAAGTAGAGACAAACACTTTCATTTCTAAGTGAAAATTAAATTACTATCGTAAGAAACATTCGCTCATCCATTCTGCTGAATAAGACAGAATAGGAAGAAAATAGGGAAGTTCACTGAAAACCCTAAGTAGCAATGACGTTAGTGTCTACAGAAAGGAAAGCACATTTGAAAAGGACAGTTGCCCCTGACAGCACAGCTTGGAGCAAACTCACGACGGCTTCTGAGTTCTGGGCTTCCCCAAAGCAGAGGGTTAGCGGTGGACGCCAACGGCAGAGAGAGATCTCTGGTGGAGTCCCAGCAGATTAACTTTGTGACCTTGGGCAAGTTAGTTGACATCTCTGAGGCTCAGATTCTCATCCCATGAAAAACAAGAATAAAAGCAGAAAAAAAGAAGAATAAAATCACCTCCTAGGATTATTATGAGGATTTAGCAGGACTGCCTTCACAGTGCTCACAGTGCATGCCTGGCAAAGCAAACTCAAATAAGTGGCGGCGACTAATGTTTTTTCCTTCTGCTGCTTCTTAGATTGAACCTTTCCCAGTGAAGAAACTCAGACTATCTTGTCCTTGGCTTCCTGCTCTTCTTAGTCCCAGAATCATAGAATTTTAGGTGCAGGTAAGGGGCAGGAGACCCAGAGAGGACCAGGGGCTGGTCCAAGATCACACAGTGGGTTCATGAAAGAGGTAGATCTCTTGAATCCAAGTCTATGGATTTTTTTCCTCATCTCAGTAACAATACAGACCAATCCTATGATAACTGTAGTTAACTGTATTGTATATTTGAAAGTTATCAAGAGAGAAGATTTTAAAAATCCTGATCACAGACACAAAATTATAATTATCACTTTGGAATACATACGTGTCTAAAATCACTATTTTGTACATATTAAACTCACATAATGTCATATATCAATTATACCTCAATAAAGCTGAGGAAAAAATACAGACCAACCCTGCCTCTAAGAGCAGAGAACACAGGTGAGCATGGAAAAAAAAAAAATCCAGAAGGAAGGTCTACAGGCAGATGACTTAGGCAGGGAGGGGAGATGCTCTTCAGAATGCTGAGTTTAACAGCATCAATTCACCCACAATGACAGCCGCAGCCTGGGTTCTGTGACATCATTATCTCTCAGGAAGACGGTCAACAGACAGAAGCTCATCAGCAAAGGATACCAGGGTCCCCAGAGGCAAATCTAACTGCCGGACCTGGGCGGGTGTAGAGCCTTAGCTGAGAAGGGCCGCTGTCCAGGGATGGCTACTTCCCGCAGGGAAGCCCTTTCCAAATACTCTGACTCACTTTAGGCTTATTCTTGCTCCTCAAATGGCCATCCGAGGGAGAGGTCAGCTTCCCAGGGAAAACTGGAGAACACCCTCTTTGGACTGGTGAGAAGAGCTACTACCCCTTATAATCCGCTGCGTCTGCAGCGCGTACAGGTCTGGTGGGCTTTCCATGGTCTCTCTGGGAATCTGCCCATGAGCACCTGGGGAGAGAATCACCGCTGGCCCCACAAGGCCAAGTACACGTGGGACCACGGCGACTTGACTGAGAGGTCTACCTTGGGCACCACCTGGCCCTGAGATGATGTCTCATTAGTGCCCTCCAAGTCAGGTAGTCTGTCCCAGCTCAGAAGTTAACTCTCTTCTCCACCCACACACCGTTCCCCCGGTCACAGGGAGCGCTTCGGTTTCAACATGACTTGTAATACTGTTTGCCTGACCGGCTGGGTTGGCAACCCCATGGCTGGCAGGCCACCCCCAAGGGGTATTATCTGCGAGCCAGTGACAAAAGTAGTTCTCAGCAAGTCTAAAAACATCCAGTTTCTCTTCAACACATCCTCCATCCAAAGGAGGGCCAAGTCGTCTTCTCCAGGGTACGGGCGCCATGTCTCATTTCTGCTGAGCAAGACACATTGTTGGGCAGCAGCCACAGTCCCTCCGCAGACACACCCAGACACCCTGGAAACCACAAAACATGCTCAGCAGGAAAATTATTTATACTCCGTATTTCCTCATTTCTTTAGGCAGAAACAAAAATACGTTCTAAGTTGCATTTGAGTACTTTCCATTTTCAGCGTGTTTGTTTTGTTTCCTTTATGACTTTTTCTGGATATAAAAGAGAGGCACGGTCATAGAAAGTACAAAAAATTAAGGAGTAAAAAGTGGGAATTACACAACATTTCTTCTCTCTAAGAATAAGGTGTTTTTCTACCACATTACTCTCTGCAGATACAAATTTAAGAAAAGATTTGAGATCATAACATACACATAGTTCATCATATTTTTCATTTAATATCATAGCATAAACATTTTTCTGTGTATTAAACTCAAACAGGCGTTTCAATGATTGCATACGAGTCCGTATGGACTTTAGCCAAGCCCCCTACCGATGGACGATGGACGTAGAGGCAACATCAGTTTTCATTATTATGTGCAACACTGTGCTAAACGTTAATCTTTGTGCATATCTTTGGTTGTAGAAGAGGAATTACTGGGTCAATGGATTGGGCATCTGTGTGTCTTTTGCTCACTACTGCAAAATTGCTTTCCAGAATGATGATGCCATGTAGCTAATGCCCCAAGCACCCTGCTCCCAGACTTTAGTGTACACACCACCCCCACCTTCCCAAACTGTGGGGTCAGGACGTCATAGGCTTTTGTTATTTTATAAAACACTAGCTACTGACTTCAAGAATCAGAGAGAGAGAGAAAGACTTCCATGCCTGGGACACCTGGGTGGTTCAGTTGGTTAAGTGTGTCTGACTTTGGCTCAGGTCATGATCTCACCGGTTCATGGGTTTGAGCCTGGCGTCGGGCTCAGAGCTCAGAGCCTGGAGCCTACTTCAGACTCTGTGTCTCCTACTCTCTGACCTACCTCTGCTCATGCTCTTTCTTTCTCGCTCTCTCAAAAATAAATTTAAAAAAAAATTTTTTTTTTTAATTTTAAAGGCTTTGGGATGCCTGGGGGGCTCAGTCAGTGAAGTGTTCAACTTTGGCTCAGGTCGTGATCTCATGGTTTGTGGGTTTGAGCCCCGTGCCTGGCTCTGTGCTGACAGCCTGCTTCGGATTCTGTGTCTCCCTCTCTCTCTGCCTCTCTCCCACTTGCACTCTGTCTTGCTTTCTCTCAAAAATAATAAAAATAAACATTAAAAATATTTTTAAAAATACTCCATTCCTGAGAGGAAGTGGTAAGACTGTTATCTAGGAGAGAGAAAAGGAAAAAGAGACAGAGGATTTTAAATTTCATTTGTTATTTTTAAAGCTTATTTATTTATTTTGCGAGAGAGAAAAAAAGCATGCACGAGAGCAGGGGAGGGGCAGGGAGAGAGAGAATCCCAAGCAGGCTCTGTGTGGTCAGCGCAGATGCCGAGCTCGATGGCATGAATCACGCCATCGTGACCTGAGCCGAAATAAAAAGTCAGATGCTCAACCGACTGAGCCACCCAGGTGCCCTAAGACAGGAGATTTTTAAAAGTGACCAAGAACATCACAAAATAGGTTGTTTTAAGGAAACAGAGCCTGCTCAGTGTTGGGTTAAAAGGAGAGGCCATCTGAGTCATAAAAAATCCAGGGGAGGGGGGATGGAGAGTCACTGTTTCATAATGAAGGGCTGGAGTTTCAGTTTTGCAGGATGAAGAGTCTTGAGATGGAGGGTAGTGAGGGTCCCGCACAGCATGGAACGTACTTAATACCACTGAGCTGTACGCCTAAAAATGGCTAAGACGGTATATTTTCCACAGTAACATTCAGGAGGAAAAAACTCCAACGGAATCAAGGGAGAGAAGGAGGTAGTGACACTTCCTCTGGGGGAGAAGGTGGGGGTGTCCTCGGGGGAGAGGTAGGGATGGACGGGGCACCCAGAGAGTCCCTGGGCAATTTGAGTGTTTAAAAAATTCACGTCATTTTAAAAAAATGTTTATTTTGAGGAAGAAAGAGAGAGCGCGCGCACGCATGCACATGAGTCGTGGACGGGCACAGAGAGAGGGAGAGTGAATCCCAAGCAGGCTCCGCACTGTCAGCGCAGAGCCTGACCCGGGGCTTGATCCCATGAACCGGGAGATCATGACCCGCCCTCAAGAGTCGGACATTCAACCAACAGAGCCACCCAGGCGCCCCTGAGAGGTTCGCATCTGTACAAAATAAACAATCTGCAAAAGGCAACCGAAGAGAAAATTTATTCCAGATTTAGCAGAGCTGATTGCAGGGAAGTCGCCTTTCAGTGCACCCAGTGCATTCTGGATAGACTTGGAAAGAGCTCTCCCGGGGTATGGAGAGCTCGTTAACCTGCAAATGTGGGGGGAGACAAGACTTTCTTTAAACCTCTAGTAAATTCTCTCTGGGATGCATTTCACAAATTGTTTATACCTTACACAGAAGTGAACTTATTAGACGTCCAAACGGTAGTGGCTTTCAGACGCCCCGTATCTTGGGCTCTGCCAGCGGGCGCAATGCTCGAGGCGGCCAGGGTGCCCGCTCCAGGAGCCCTTGGGTGAAGCCAGGTGGCCTTGCTCAGGGACAAGGCGACGCCCAGCTGGGAAGCCCCACACCAAAGGCTAATTTACATCTGAGCAGTAAGGAATAAGTCCCATTTCAAGGCACCTTATACCATGGACAAATAGAGGAAGCCTGAAAAGAGTGTCCACAGGCTCCGCAAACCACATCTGCCGCCATGCAGCCGTCGGCCGCTTGCTCTTCTTCCTCGCGGGTCCAGCGGACGGATTTCCTCTGCTCTAACCTGAAGCCAAACCCCCCACGTGTGGCCTGGGTGCATCCCCTCCTCCCTCCTCGGGGGCTGCGCTTCTGCATCCCTTCCTTCTCGGCTGCAGGAGCCGCAGCGGCGAATGAGGAGGCCAGGCGGCCTCTCGTGGTCAGACCCTCCTCTGGACCCCACCCCCTTCCGTTCCTCTTCTCGGCTCTTCTCCAGCAAAGACACCCAGGAGGCTTCGCCAGCCCCTCGGCCCCCGGCCTGTCCTGCGCCGCCGCCTCATCGCTCACCCAGGCACCCTTGGCAAAGCCACGGAAGTGCCCACACGGCTGGGCCAGTGGGTCCACGACCGGCCACCCCACTGACGACCTCCTTCGCGAAGCCCCTTGGGTCCTGGAGATGCCGCTCTCCCGCTCACCGCTGCCCTTCCAGCCGTCCTCCCTGGTTCCCTTCGGCCTCCCCGACCTCTGCGCATCAGGGGCCTCGAGATGACGTCCCCAGATGTCTTCCGTCTCCCTCGCTCCCCCAGAGAGCTCGGCCGGCTGCACAGCTGCAGACAGCAGCTCTGTGCACGGACAACATCCGAGCGGCCCTCCCGGGCCCAGCCTGCCCCGCCGGAGAGGACGCAGGACGCCTGTGTGCAGGGCCGCAGCGCAGCGTCCAGCGACCCGAGGAGAGACGAGGAGCCCAGGTCATCAGCCTCGGTCTTCCGGGAAGTTCTGGCCCTCGCCCTCGGACCACTTCTGGCCACTCCCAGCCTAAGGGGGTGCCCGCCCCACACACTGCCGCCTCTTCCCGAGTGGTCCAGGTGTACTGGCCCCGGGACCCAGCATCCCTGCTGCACAGGGTCCTCAGTGAGGCCGGATGGACCCCGGGGCCATCTTGCTGCTCTCTTGTGGTGAGGGTCTACCTTCCTTCGTCCTGATGAGCCTGGGCTTAGAGGCTCCGCATCGCTGCTCAGCCAGCGTCGGTTTTTGGAAGTCACTTAACCTCCTTGGGTGTCAGTTTACTCATCAGAACAATGGGGATGTTGATGCCTACCTGTATTCGGAGGAGAACTGAGAGAGGGTATCGCGAGCAGCAGGCACGGTGTCCAGCCCAGGCCGCCCATCGGTCTCCGTCTCCTGCCCCTGAGGGCGCAGCCCAGCTGCCCTTACCTCCAGCCCTAACGGACTTAATTCCAGTGTCTAAGAACCTTCCCCCGGGCATCTCAGTTCTCTTCCCTCTTCAGGAGCAGAGCGGGGGTGAAGGTGTGTAGCGCGGGACCTCATAGGCACAGGCCTCCCGAGTAACCTACGGGGACACCCCCACGTGCCTGAGACCCGACTGCAGGCTTGGACCCACCACGGGTCCCAAGTAGGACCTGAAGTCTTGCGTGCATTTTCATCAACACGGTTTTGCTTTCAACTCTGAACGTGAAGGGTGGGGACGCAAGAGGTGTTATTCTGCTCTGTGGTCAACAAGAGATCCCAGCAGCGCGTTGGACTTGGCCGAGAGGAGAGACCTTAAACGTTCTCACCAAACACGGAGAAAGGTTATGACGTGTGCCAGTGGGTGTGTAACTAAAGTTACTGTGATAATCAATGTGCAATACGTGTGTGTCAGCTCAGCAGGCTGTCCGTCCTAAACGTGTGCAGTGTGACGTGTAGATTGTATCTCCATAAAGCGGGGGGAGGGAGAGGAGACAAACAGGGACTGAGTTTCCCCGGATAAAATCTTGCCATTTGAGCGGGAGGGAACCTGCCGTCACAGGCCTCACGGCCGTAGTCAGCGCGCTGGTGTCTGTGCGCTGCCTTTAGGTAGAACTAAAGAATGCGCTTCTATAACTATGATTCGTGTTTTAAGGCTGGATCGTTTCCATGAACTGAATTTATTTCCTAAATCAAAAACCACAACTTGCTCCTTCTTCTTCCTAATAAAAAGATGATAAGGAAGGCACGGGGCGCCTGGGGGGCTCAGTCGGTTAAGCCTCCGACTTCGGCTCAGGTCATGATCTCACAGTTCGTGGGTTCGAGCCCCGCGTCGGGCTCCGTGCTGACAGCTCAGAGCCTGGAGGTGCTTCGGATTCTGTGTCTCCCTCTCTCTGCCCCTCCCCCACTCACACTGTGTGTGCTGTGCGTGTGTGTCAATTATAAACAAACCTTAAAAATAAATAAATACATAAATAAAAATAGAAATCAGGTGGACGTACGTGCTAATACAGAAAAGTCTCTAGGATGTATCCAGGGTAAGAACGAAGACAGAAGACATTTCTCCTAAACACCGGCAATTACATGTGCAATAAAACATTTGGAGAAGGATATACAGGAAACCACTCAGTGGTGCTGGGATGACGGGGTGGGAGAGTAGCAAAGAGAAAAGGCTAGAAGTCTGTTGTGGAAAGGAGGCTTCCTGCGCACCATGTAACATTTAAAATGTCCTGGCAGTTTTTAAAGCCCCACCAACGCTCCTTGCACGTCCACGTCCATGTCTTCCCTCTTCCCAACCACTTGTCTCCACCGCCCTCCTCACCACTAGACCCAGACAAAAGCAAATCTCAGAGTTCCCCCAAGAAACAGAATTCTCCCTCCAGCCCCCCACCAGATAAAGAAACAAGAGAACAAATGAAAAGGTGTAACTTTTGGAGCGTCTGAGTGGCTCAGTCGATTAAGCGTCGACTTCGGCTCAGGTCATGATCTCGCAGTTCGTGGGTTCAAGCCCCGTGTTGGGCTCTGTGCTGACAGCTCAGAGCCTGGAGCCTGTTCCAGAGTCCGGGTCTCCCTCTCTCTCTGACCCTCCCCTGCTCACAAGGTCTCTCTCTTTCAAAACCAAACATTTAAAAGAAGGAGGAGGGCCCTGGCCCTCGGGCCCAACTTTGGTCCACACGGTGGGCCCAGAGTTCACTGCCACGAGACCCTGCCCAGGGCGGGCCGGACCCCTCTGCCCCTGGGCCGGGCGGGATGGGGGTCGTGCAGGCTCCCCAGGCCTCCGCCAGCGACAGTCGGCGCCCAGCCCCTCCGCCCGCCCTAGGAAGCCTCCTGGGGCCTGCAAGGAGGGAAGGGACAGCCCCCTCCTGCGCTGCCGGAGGCGCCAGGCGCTCGGACAGGGACAGAACCGTGTTAGGTGCAGATCTCCCCGCCTTGTCCCGCCCGTTCGGCCTGGCACCCGACGGGGCAGACAGAAGGGAGCGGGACAGAGGGGGTGACGGAGGGGGGCGGGGGGCGGGGGGCAGAGCCTCGGGCCGCGGGCGGGGGAGGAAGGCTGTAGGCAGAGACTTACATAATGTGGGCGCGCGGAGGCCCTAGAAACCAGGGTGGGAAAGTCCTCGCCTGGTGAGGAAGAGGTGGGCGGTACGTGTGGGGACGCGCCCGGCCCCCACGGCCTCCCGCTGCCCTCACCTCTGCAAAGGGCCCTCCGCTGACCCCCTGCAGAGCTCCAGCTTCTCGCGGCCCAGCCTGGACCTCCCGGCCACCCCCCCCGGCCACCCCCCGGCCACCACCACCCCCCCGGCCACCCCCCGGCCACCCTCCCGGCCACCCTCCTGGCCGCTGCAGCCCGAGGCCACCGCCCGAGGGGGCCTCATGCTCAGAGCCGCGGCCCGGCTGGTGGTCTTCACCCCTGCATCACCCCTGCGATGCTGTCACCTTCCCGTCCTGGGGGCCGGGCAGCAGGGAAGCGTGGGGAGGGACACACACCCCTCCTCGGACCGCAGAGCCCGCTGACTTTATCACGGGAGGCCTGGACCTCCGTGGGCACCGGAGGAAGGAGGCAGCCCCGCGAGCCCTCCCAGAGCAGCCCCCCCCGCCCCCCCGCCCCGAGGTCGGGACGCTTAGAGCAGTGACCCTGGGGCTCAGAAGCCCTGCCAGACGCCCGGCCGCCCTCGCGTCCAGACCAGCCAAGACCTGCTCCTGGTGGGGCCCGGGTCCTGGGAGCCGCGCCCCCCGCCCCACGCGCGCGCCGCCCCCCCGCCCCCCCCACGCGCCCCCCGCCGCGCCCGCCACGCCCCCGCCCCCGCGCCCCCCGCCGCCTCCCCCCCCCCCCCCCCCGCCCCCCCCGCCCAGCCCCCGCCCCCGCCCCCCCCCCACCGCCCCTGCCCCTCCCCCCAAGGCTTCGCGCTCCACCTCTGCACCAGCTTCAGGGACTTCGCTCGCCTCGAGGCCCTTCCACCGGGGATTCCAAGGACCAAGGCAGACGCGAGTTCGAGTCTCGGCCAGGCAGCAGGTGTCGAGCCCCTCCCCCCGTCAGAGTCCAGACAGGGGCCGCAGGCCGCCGGCGGGAGGCTGGCTTTCTGGGGTGACCGGCGTGGAGCTAAGGGGGCTGCTTCTGTGCAGGGGTGTCGGCCGGCGACGCGGAAGGAGAAGGAGAAGCGGGCGGCACCGGGCCCAGCCCTTCCGGGACTCCCCAGACCCTGCGAGGGGCAAGCGTCCCCCAGGGCCGCGAGGAGGCCAGCGCGCCCGCAGCTGCCGGCAGCCCCGAGGCCACGGCTCCCCGGGAGGCGGCCGGGCACCCGGGGGGGGGACGTCGGGGACAGAGGGACAGAGGCTTGTCCCGAGGAGTGACCTGTGAGCTGCTCCGGAAAGCTGCAGGGGGGGTGCAGGCGCGAGGCGCGGGGCCCCGCGGCACCTTCACACCATGCGCCGCGCCCCCTCCCGACGGAGGGACGGCAGCCCGGGAGCCCGCGGTCCTACCCGAGGGGCCCACGGCTCCGGGGCGGGTCTGCCGGGTCCCTGCCACACTCACGCTGCAGGGCGCCGCCGCGGCACCCCAGGGCGCAGGCCCGCGGGAGGTCGGGGCCCCTCACAGCGCCGCCCTCTGAGGTCAGGATGGCTTAGTTCTGGCGGGGTTGGGGGGTGCTTACCTGGAGCTCCGTCAGGCCCCCGCGGCTGCCCCCCGCTCCTGGCCCCCAGGGCCGCCTGCCTTCCCTCTCTTGCGGCCTCAAGGCCCCGCCCCAGTTATTCTATCCCTCTTTCACTCCTTTTCCTTTTCTCTTTAAAGTCCCTTCCCAGGAGCGCCTGGGGCGCCCAGATAGTGGCCCCTCTGGCTGAGCTGATCAGCAGGGGTGTGCGGCGAGGAGTCAGCATCCAGACTCCCGGGGGTCGCTCGGGGCGCATCTTCAGCAGGAAGGCTGGCCTTCTAGAACTTTCTGGCCAATCCACCTGCCACCTGCACGGGATGGACTTTCACGTCATTTCACGTAAAGGATCTCCCATTTTGTGTGCTGGGTTTGGATCCCTTAGAGGCTGTCTTGCAGGGGCCTCACCTGCAACGGCCCCTCGTGAGGGTGACCCCGTGCTTCAGCTGGTGCGCCTTCTGCCTGACGGTGTTCAAGGTCATGCACGTGGGCTGGCCTCTCCTCAAGGCCAAGCCACCAGCCAGGTGCTTCATGATTCTTCTCCCCAGACCCCTTTCTGGAAAGTGTCATGGTGGCGGGCAGGACCCCCAGAGGGACCCAGCCTGGCGCAAGTCCCAGCGTCTCCACCGCCAGCCGGGAGACCTTGGGCCAGCTTTGAGCATTTTTAGACTCAGTTTCTTCCTCTGTAAAGTGACAATGGCAGCAGTAGCTTGCCTCCGAGCGCTGTAAGAATTTTTTTTAATGTTTATTTATTTTTGGAAGAGAGAGAAAGAGCCATTGGGGAAGGGGCAGAGAGAGAGTCCCGAGCGGGCTCTGTGCCGCGCTGTCAGGGCTTGAACCACAAACCGTGAGGCCACGACCTGAGCCGAAACCAAGAGTCTGCCGTTCAACTGACTGAGCCACCAGGACTATAGAATTAAGCGAGTATTTGTGACACTCTCCGAGCCGGGCTGGCACGCAGCTACGGTCCCCGAATACCATCTGCGGTGCCCTTGGTACCTTTACCAGACGCGCCCCGCTGGGGCTTGAATGCAGGCCCGCGTCACTGCGTGGCCTCACTCTTCCCATGAAGATGCTTTTAATTTGCAGATTTCCATTCCTTAAAGTTCAAAACTCAACATCAGGAACTGACAGGAGGGGCCACCTGCTGTGTCTGGTTACCGCCAGGTAAGGAGATGTTTTCAGCCACCTTCCCTGACAGCCCGCTGACGGCGTTGGCTGGGCCTCCCGGGCCGCAAGCACCCAGCTCTCCTTTCCGACAGAGGTCATCAGTCTGTCTATGCGAATAGGAAGAGAAGGCCAGGGGGACTCTGGGGAAATCCTCTTGAAATGTTTTCACTGCAGATTTTGAAAAAATTCAATGAACCATTTTAAGCGGCCTGAAAACTGACTTCTAGAATATTTAACCAGATGAAGGATTAAGATGAAGAAAGGTGGGGGGTTTTGTTTCCACTCCCCTCCCCCCAGCTTTTTACTTGGAAAAATTTCAAAGCTGAGAAGTCAAACGATTATTATAACCTTTACCTGGATTCACCAGTACATGGTTATAACCATATAACCTTTATCCAGCTTCACCAATTTTAACGATCTGCTACATTTGCCTGACGTCTTCATACAGAAACACACACACACACACACACACACACACAGAGAGAGAAAAAGAATACATTACAGGCATCTTGATCTTGAATTCCTAGTTATGTCAGCATATATCTTCTAAGAGGAAGGACTCCTCCCACGTAACCACAAAGCCATTACCACACCCAAGAAATGTAACATAGGGTCAATAATTTAATTTAATATATAATAATAAAGTTCATATTCAAATTTTCTCCAATTTCCCTCAATCCAATGGACAATCCAGAATCCAATCAAAGTTCAGCATTACATTTCCAGTTGATGGTCATGTTTCTAGTCATTGTTAATCGAAGGCAGGAGTTGAGAAACTTTTTTTGTGAAAGGCCAGATAAGCATCTGTCTCAACTATTCACCTCTGCTCTTGCAGCACAAAAGCAGCCATTGATGGATTTTGTGTAAACAAATCGGTATGGATGGGTCTCAATAAAACTTTACTTACAAAGGTAGGATGTGGGTCAGATGTGACCTATGAATTATAGTTTGTCAAACCCTCATCTAAGACATTCCTCCCGTCTGTTTTTGCCGATAAAGATAACTGATATTTTTGAAGAGTCCAAGCCTGGTGTCTTGTAGAATATCCCACAGACTAGGTTTGTCTGGTTGTTTCTTCATGATTAGATAAGGTTAGAATGTTGGGCAAAAATTCAAGACAGATGAATCTGAGGACTTCACATTACATCGCACCAGGAGGCATGGAGGTCAGTCCGTCCCATTATTGGTAAGATTAAGTTTGATCTCTTGGTTAAAGAGGTGTCTATACGATCACTCCATTATAGAGGCACTTTCCCCTTCTTTAAAGGGGAAGTAATTAAATCGAAGTAATTAAAAAGTGAGGGGAATGTTTAGAACCATGTGAGTATTCTCTTTCAAAACTTTTCACCAAATCCTTTTAGCACTAATGGTCCAGGCCTTGATAACCCTTGACTACATGGATCCACGACTACATTGAAATTTGCAAAATTGTGATTTTCTATTTCTATCATTCCTCTACATTTGCGATCTGGCATTGCAGTGGATGTGGTGCTCTGCTTTCCCGGCTCCCCCTTCAGGACTGGGTGCTCACTCCCCCCGCTGCTCGGGGCTCTCTGCTAAGAGCCTCCCCAAGAATCCCCCACACTGGAAAGAAACTGCCTTCTCCAAGGATAGTGCTGCTCCCTGAGGACGATCTTCATCTCTGACGACGTAGTGGGAGGGAATACAGGGGTGCAAGCCCCCGCCCCAACTTAGGACAGCTCTGATGAGGCATGCGAACTGCAGAGCCCCCCACTGAAACAGCTCCCGCTCAGCCGTGATGGCGTCACACTTCCCCTCCCCCATCTGTCCAGTCCTGCTTTCCTATCTCCCACCGCGTTGATCCTGGAGACCTTCCCCAGCAAACTTTCTGCATGCAAGTCTCCACTCTCCAGCCTGAAAATACAAAATGCACCTTCTTGAAGGCATATGTGGTCTAAAAAATGGAGAATGCTCATGCAGGGACAATGTGAATCGGGCCCGGATGCCAGGTTTAGTCTTACCAGCGTTCATACAACTTTGTGAAGTTGAGTATGGCTTGTTCTACTCAAGGAGCAAAGAGACAGAAAAGAAACTGAGAACTTGCCCAAGGCAGTCTAAGAAGATAATGACCCTAAAGCTAGATCCCCAAAGGTCTTCGTCCATAGTAAAACCGTGACCTGATAGGGACCTGCCTACACTCCTACTCCAGGAAAGTGAAAGTCTTGATCCTTACTGTGGAGAGAGGAACTCGCTCTCTTATAATGTTTTAACCACGTGCTATTACCTCACATGAATTTGAAGACCTCATTTACTCTTTCCCAGTGGTCAGCAAAACCTCAGGTAATAATTTAAAGTGGTTTGGGAGGGGCACTGTGGTGGTTCAGTCAGATGAGCATCTGACTTTTCATTTCTGTTCTGGTCGTGGTCCCAGGGCTGTGGGATAGAACCCATGTCGGGCTTTGCACTGGGCATGGAGCCTGCTTATGATCCTCTCCCTCTCCCTCTGCCCCTCTCCCCACCCCGTGTGTGTTCACTCTCTCTAAAATAAATAAAATGAAAAAAAATGTTTAAGCTAAAAAGTCAGAGGACAGATGTATTTAGCCATAGAATAAATACAACTAAAGAGAGAATTGGAAAAGTAGAAGATAGAACTTAACCAAAATCCATGCCACAAAGACACAGAGCTTGAAAACATCAGAGATTTATGAAAACAAGGAGAGAAAGGCCAGTTTATAACTGAGGCTCACTTCTGCAGACCCACTTACTTAAAGAAGGAGGGACACCTGGGTGGCTCAGTCAGTTAAGCACCCGACTTAGGCTCAGGTCATGATCTCACAGCTTCTGAAGTCCAGACCCACATAAACTCTGTGCTGACAGTTCAGAGCCTGGAGCCTGTTTGGATTCTGTCTCCCTCTCTCTCTCTGCCCCTCCCCGGTTCATTCTCTCTCTCTCTCTCTCTCTCTCTCTGTCTCTCTCTCTCTCTCTGTCTCTCAATAATAAAAAAAAAAACTTAAAAATTTTTTTTAGGGGTGCCTGGGTGGCTTAGTCGGTTAAGCTTCCGACTTTCACTTAGGTCATGATCTCGCGGTTCGTGGGTTTGAGCCCCGTGTTGGACTCTGTGCTGATGGCTCAGAGCCTGGAGCCTGCTTCAGATTCTGTATCTCCCTCTCTCTCTGACCCTCCCCTGCTCACACTGTCTCCCTCTCTCAGAAGTAAATAAAACATTATATATATATAATATATTATATTATATATATATATTATATATATATTAAAAATTTTATTTATATAATAAATAAAAAGTAAAGCCAAACAAAGGAATGATTGGCATAAAATTCAGGATGTCATCACCTCTGGAATCAGAGGAAAGCACACATTTGGGGAGCACTCCCAGGGGAGTCTGACCTGAGCTCATGTCTCCCCTCATAGCCTGGGTAAGGGCCACCCATGTGCTCCTTTTATTGTCTTTCATAGTCTCGATACATCTTCAGATACTCTTCTGCATGTAGGGCAGTTTCACAATTTTTAAAAGACTTTTAAAATTTTTTTCTGAGATCAGCTCTGCTTTGTTCTCCTTTCCTACCAGCCCAGGGATGTCTGATTGGGGGGGCGGGGAGAGGGAACCACTCTTGTTCCTTTTTGTTTGTTTTTCTCCCCAACACCTATGACTGACAACATGGAAATGTCTAGGGCAAATGGCACAGATAAGGCCTGTGGGGTTCCCAGGGTCAGGGCCATGGTCAGTGTGGGAGGTGACCAGAAATCAGCTCTCTCCAGTCAGTGTTTGGAAGAACTCACCTTCTTCTTTACTGTTGTCATATAGGCAATAAAGATTTATGGAAGAGAATTTGGAACACTACAGAAAGCTATAAAAAAAATGGCCCTTGAACATAGGGTAGCAGAATGGATAAAAAAACAAAATCCATCTGTATGCTGTCTACAAGAAACTCATTTTAGACTGGAAGATACCTTCAGATTAAAAGTAAGGGGAAGGAGAAATATATATCATGCTACGGGAAATCAAAAGAAAGCTGGGGTAGCTATACTTATATCAGACAAACTGGACTTTAAATTAAAGACAATAACAAGAGATGAAGAAGGACATTACATAATAATTACAGGGTCCATCCATCAGGAAGAACTAACAATCATAAATGTCTATGCACCGAATATGGAAGCACCTAAATATATAAAACAATTAATCACAAACGGAAACAAGCTTCTAGATAAGAATGTGCTAATAGCAGGGGACTTTAATACTCCACTTACAGCAATGGATAGGTCAACCAGACAGAAAATCACTAAAGAAATAATGGACTTGAAAGACACATTGGACCAGAAGGGTCTGACAGTTATATTTAGAACTCTACATCCTGAGGCCAGGGAATTCACTTTTTTCTCAAGTGCACATGGCACATTCTCCAAGATAGATCACATACTGGGACATAAAGCAGCCCTCAATAAATATAAAAGAAGTGAGATCATGCCATGCACACTGTCAGATCATAATGCTTTGAAACTTGAAATCAATCACAGGAAGAAATCTGGAAAACCTCCAAAAACATGGAGGTTAAAGAACATCCTACTAAAGAATGAATGGGCCAATTAGAGATGAAATTAAAAAGTATATGGAAACAAATGAAAATGAAAACACAACAATCCAAACTCTATGGGATGTGGCGAAGGCAGTCCTAAGAGGAAAGTACATTGCTCTCCAGGCCTGTTTCAAGAGATTAGAAAAAGCGCAAGTGCAAAATCTCACAGCTCACCTAAAGGAACTAGAGGCAGAGCGACAAGAGCACCCCAAACCCAGTAGAAGAAGAGAAATAGTAAAAATTAGGGCAGAAATAAACAACATAGAGACCAAAGAAACAATTGAACAGATCAATGAAACCAAGAGTTGGTTTTTTGAAGAACTAAACAAAATTGACAAACCTCTAACCAGGCTTCTCAAAAAGAAAAGAGAGAGCACCCAAATAGACAAAATTAGGAATGAAAATGGACTTATTACAACCAACCCCTCAGAAATACAAGCAATTATCAGGGAATACTATGAAAATTATATGCCAACAAATTGGACAACTTAGAAGAAATGGACAAATTCCTAAACACACACTCACTACCAAAATTCACACGGGAAGAGATAGGAAATCCGAACAGACCCATAACTAGTGAAGAAATCGAATCAGTTATCAAAAATCTCCCAACAAATAAGAGCCCTGGACCTGATGGCTTCCCTGGGGAATTCTACCAGACATTTAAAACATAACTAATCCCAATTCTTCTCAAGCTATTCCAAAAAATAGAAATAGAAGGAAAACTCCTGGACTCATTTTATGAAGCCAGCATCACTCTGATTCCCAAGCCAGACAGAGATCCAGCAAAAAAAGAGAACTACAGGCCAATATCCTTGATGAATACGGATGCAAAAATCCTCAACAAGATCCTTGCAACTCGAATTCAACAGCACATAATAAGAATTATCCACCATGATCAACTGGGACTCATTCCTGGGTTACAGGGCTGGTTCAAGATTTGCAAATCAATCAATGTGATACATCACATCAACAAAAGAAAAGATAAAAACTGTATGATCCTGTCAATAGATGCAGAAAAAGCATTTGACAAAATATAGCATCGCTTCTTAATAAAGACTCTAGAGAAAGTCGGGATAGAAGGAACCTACTTAAACATCATCAAAGCCATCTATGAGAAGCCCTCAGCTAACATCATCCTCAACAGGGAAAAACTGAGAGCTTTCCCCCTGGGATCAGGAACATGACAGGGATGTCCACTCTCACCACTGTTGTTTAACATAGTGCTGGAAGTCCCAGTATCAGCAATCAGACAACAAAAGGAAATCCAAGGCATCAGAATTGGCAAAGAGGAAGTCAAACTTTCACTCTTCGCAGATGACATGATACTCTACATAGAAAACCCGACAGACTCCACCAGAAGCCTACTAGAACTGATCCAAGAATTCAGCCAAGTGGCAGGGTACAAAATCCACGTACAGAAATCGGTTGCGTTTTTATACACCCACAATGAAGCAACAGAAAGAGAAATCAAGAAACTGATCCCATTCACAATTGCATAAAAAACCATAAAATACCTCAGAATAAACCTAACCAAGGATACAAGAGATCTGTATGATGAAAACTATAGAAAATTTATGAAGGAAATTGAAGAAGACACAAAGAAATAGAAAAATATTCCTTGCTCATGGATCAGAAGTATAAATACAGTTAAAATGTCATTACTACCCAAAGCAATCTACACATTCAATGCAATCCCGATCAAAATTGCACCAGCATACTTCTCAAAACTAGAACAAACTATCCTAAAATTTGTATGGAACCACAAAAGACCCTGAATAGCCAAAGTAATACTGAAGAATAAAACCAAGATGGGAGGCATCACCATCCCAGACTTTAGCCTCTACTACAAAGCTGTCATCATCAAGACAGTATGGTATTGGCACAAAAACAGACACATAGACCAATGGAATAGAATTGAAAATTCAGAGCTGGACCCAAAGGTATACAGCCAACTAATCTTTGACAAAGCAGGAAAGCATATCTAATGGAAAAAAGACAGCCTTTTTAACAGGTGGTGTTGGGAGAATTGGACAGCAACATGCAGAAGAATGAAATTAGATCATTTTCTCACACCATACACAAAAATAAACTCAAAATGGATAAAGGACCTGAACGTGAGACTGGAAACCATCAAAACCCTAGAGGAGAAAGCAGGAAACAACCTCCTTGACCTTTACTGCAGCAACTTCTTACTTGACACATCCCCAAAAACAAGGGAATCAAGAGCAAAAATAAACTATTGTGACCTCATCAAGATTGAAAGCTTCTGCACAGCAAAGGAAACAACCCACAAAACTAATAGGCAACCAACGGAATGGGAAAAGAGAGTTGCAAATGACATATCAGATAAAGGGCTAGTATCCAAAATCTATAAGGAACTCACCAAACTCCACACCCAAAAAACAAACAATCCAATGAAGACATGGGCAGAAGATATGAACAGACACTTCTCCAAAGAGGACATCCCGATGGCCAACCGACACATGAAACGATGCTCAGCATCGCTCCTCATCAGGGAAATACGAATCAAGACCACACTGAGATACCACCTCACGCCGGTCAGAGTGGCTAAAATGAGCAAATCAGAGAACTCTAGATGCTGGCGAGGATGTGGAGACACGGGCACCCTCCTACACTGTTGGTGGGAATGTAAACTGGTGCAGCCCTTCTGGAAAACAGGGTGGAGGTTCCTCAAAAAATTAACAATAGAACTCCCCTAGGACCCAGCAATAGCACTGCTAGGAATTTACCCGAGGGACACAGGAGTGCTGATGCATAGGAGCACATGGACCCCAGTGTTCATAGCAGCACCTTCACCAATAGCCAAAACATGGAAAGAGCCTAAGTGTCCATCAACTGATGAACGGATCAAGAAGATGTGGCTTATCTATACGATGGAATACTACATGGCAATGAGAAAGAATGGAATCTGGCCTGTATAGCAACATAGATGGACCTTGAGGGTGTTCTGCTGAGTGAAATAAGTCAGGCAGAGAAGGACAAATATGTGTGCACGTATAGGAGGATTAGGAGGAACTTAACGGAGGACCAAGGGGGAGAAGAAGAGGAAATGGTGGGGAGAGGGAGGGAGGCAAACCATGAGAGACTCTTGAACGCTGAGAACACACTGAGGACTCATGGGTGTGGGGGGAGGGGGGAGATGGGCATGGAGGAGGGCACTTGTGGGGATGAGCACCGGGTGTTATATGGAAACCAACTCGACAATAAACTATTTGTAAAAAAAAAAAAAAAAAGGCCCGTGAGGCCACTTTCCAAAGGTAAACATTTTATATAGGTCTATTAACTATTACATTTTCTTCTTTGTCATTTCATTCATTTATTCAACACATATTTCTTGCACCTGCCCGATGAGTCAAAAAGCAACAACAGTGGAGGACATTGGGGGTGGAGCCATGAAGAGGAAAAGCACTTCTGTCATGAGAGACGACGCGCCGGGGGGGCCCGCGGACGACGCGCCGGAGGGGCACCCAGACGACGCGCCGGAGGGGCACCCAGACGACGCGCCGGGCGGAGACGCCCAAGCTAGATCAGTGCGGCCTCCCCAGGAGACGGCGGCCACCAGCCCGAAGACTGAGAGGTAAAAGTAAGCTTTCCGAGGTGAAGGGTGATGGAAGGGTGCCCCAGGTAATAGCAACCATGTGCAAAACTCTCTGGAGGAGAGAAAAAACGAAGAAGAAAAAAGAACAACACATCGGCATCCCCGGAAAGCAGGTGGAAAGGGTGAGAGACCGGGGGAAGCAAAGGCAAGGGACTCAGCCTCGACGGCGCGGGAGGCAGGCCTCGGGGCCCGGCGGTGAGGCCCTGGAGGACTTTGTAAGCCCCGGTGACGGAAGGAGACAGCAGCATACAGGTAGCACGGGACGATTAAAAGGTTTTAAGCGAAGTGATTATGCGAGATTTAGAAAGATAACTCTTGCTGAAGTGCAGAGAGATAAGGAACATATGAGGGAAGAGGCATGTTTGGAGGCGATGATGATATTGTGTATTTTGTGGTGATCTCCCAGCAATTTTTCCTCCTTCACCTCTGCTTTCTTTAAAATTGTTTTATATTTATTTATTTTTGAGAGACAGAGTGTGAGTGGGGGGAGGGGCAGAGAGAGAGAGAGGGAGACACAGAATCTGAAGCAGCTCCAGGCTCCGAGCTGTCAGCACAGAGCCCAACAAGGGGCTCGAACCCACTGACCGCGAGATCATGACCTGAGCCGAAGTCAGACGCTCAACCGACTGAGCCACTCAGGCGCCCCAGCACCTCTGTTTTATAACAGCCATGAAGTCTGGTGGGCTTCACCTCACTCAGACCCTGGGGTGGGCTCTGGGAGACTTAGATGACACAAAATAGTCCCACCTCTTTGCAATGAGATTCCTTCCATAACCAGGTGTAAGCCCATCAGCGTGTGGCATTTCCTTGTCCATGGATGGTTCCAGGATGGTCTAATCGGTGTGAAGATCAAGTGTTTTGTTTGGAATTCCGGGTCACATGCTCTCTTTCAGTCCAGAGAGTATGATGTCAATCTGTGAAACCTAAAGCTGCCGCAGCCTCTTTGTCATCATGAGGGCGGCCAGCCTGAGGAAGTCATTGAACATGGGAAAAAAGGAAGAACCGAGGAAATCTCAGAGAGGTAAAACTAGAGCTCTGACCAAACCATATCTAAACCAACATACCTCTGGCCTTCACATTTATACTTTAAACTAGTATGAGTAGGGGCGCCTGCGTGGCTCAGTCAGTTGAGCAACTGGCTTGAGCGTCCGACTTCGGCTCAGGTCATGATCTCCTGGTTCATGGATTCGAGCCCCGCGTCGGGCTCTGTGCTGACAGAGCCTGGACCTCAGAGCGTGGAGCTCCTTCGGATTCTGTGTCTCCCTTTCTCTCTGATCCTGTCCTGCTCACGCTGTCTCTCTCTCTCAGAAATAAATAAAACATTAAAAAAAGTTTAAACTAGTATGAGTAATGTTTTGTTGTTTGTTTGTTTCCCTCTTGTTTTTTTACTTGGAACTGATACAAATGAGAAGTCCGCTCTGCAACCTGATTTTGAGGTATTTGAGATGTCTAAGAGGTTGCTGCCAAATGCTTACTTTCCTAAGTCTGTTGGGGGCAGGGTTCTTACCAACGTGCGCACTCTTTATGTTTAGGACTCTAGTAAGACTATTAACCATGAATTTGGCAAATATTTTTGTTCAATTTTCTGTTCACTTTTGTTTATCATGGGTCTGGACGTCCAAACACTTTTAAACTTGAGTTAGATTCATCTCCTGATTGCTTCCTTCATAAATTATTTTATGTTAGGAAATCAGGAAGGATATTGATATGTTTGAAGTTGTCCAGAGCTTGGTTGGAACCCAATGGGAAACACATCAAATTCCACCCTTTTGACCACAGAGATTGGTCACAGGTGAGTACCTGTTCCAAGATGGCCCCAGGAAAGCCCGTTTCAGGACCGTTGTGGGAACCCCTGGAAAGCTGATATTTTCTCTCTCTCTCTCTTTCTCTCTCTCTCTCTCTGCTGGGGATTCTCAGCCGATGCTATGGGAATCTAAACATACTCATCACCATCTTGGTGTCGTTCAGGAAGAATCTGTGAAAGAATGAGGCCCACACAGAGAAAAGCAGAACCAAAACATAGCGAAAGAGAGACCAAGCCCTGACGACAGAGCCGAAGGACCTGGATCCCATCACACCCAAACTTTTGGCCTTTTTGTTACACAAACCAGTTAATTCCCTTTTCTATTTGCTTCAACATGATTGGGTTTCCATTGTTTGCAACCTAAAGAATTGGGCAATGAAGAACAGATGGTTCTTTTAAAGACTAGGACCTTCCCAACAACCTCCTCCTCAAAGCGCCTTTGTCCAAGGGAGCCCCCTGGAGGGGCCCTGGCAGCCTGGGACCCGCCATGGTCCACCTGAGCCAGCTCCCTGATGGTCACTAGACGATTGACACTTAGAGGGTGACAAACAAGGGCAGCGTGACAGAGGACAGGATGGCACATTCAGAGGAGTAAAGGTGCCCACTTCTACTCATACCTGGGTCCTGTCTCCACAATACTTATTTCTTTCCTTTTTTTTATTCTTAAGTAGGCTCCACACCCTGAGATCTAGAGCAGGAAGCTTAACCGCCTGAGCCCCCCAGCCACCCCTCGGCCGTACTTACTTCTGAGAGAACGCTGTGAACGTCAAGTGTCATCAAGTGTCCGCTTGCCTTCTGCCCCCCACCAAGCAGTGTCACCCCAGGTCTAACAAGGTCGTTTTTCCTGCTGGTTTCCCCCTGCAGACGGTGAAGTCCCTGAAGACAGAGTCTTTCACTAGATACGCCTCCAGGCTTCAGTCTAACTGTGTGGGAGGCACGTGAATAATTACGTAAAATAAATGCTTTCTCTGCTCCCCCCCGGGTGGTGCACGGTGGAGGCTGGGAACTCTGATCTGGGATCTGGGGCACGGCCAGCGCGCTCCCAGCAAGGAGGGGGCGCCTGTGTCTCAGAGCCTCGCTCTCTCCCTGGGCAGGAGCGTCACCCACGCCGACGGGTGATGGGCATGTGGGGACCCCAGAGCTTGTGCTGGAGAGAAACGAGTCAACGCGGGACAACTGCTGATTTAGAAGGGACGGCTGGCTACTCGGTGATCATTCAGGACGCTGCCCTCTGCCTCGAAGTCTGGGAGAACGTTTCTTTGAACAGGCGCCGAGGGAGGGAGTGGTTTTATTTCCTGCCAAGAGCTGCCCCCTGAGACCCTAGCAACACGGGGGCATCTCCTTCAGCCAAGAAGCGAGAAGAACACACCCCACGGTGGGGGGCACTCCAGAGTCGCTGTGGGCGCCTCCCCTCCTGGGTGGGTGTGGCTGGCTGGGCGACATGTCCTCCTAGCTGGAAGGCCCTGAGCTGCGGCTCAACTGATGGCTACCGTTGTGCCTTTTCTGGGTGAAGTTCCACAACTTAGGGGGAAAAGTCATCAACAGTGACCAGTAACTTAAACACAGTGGACCCTTAAGGTTGTTCTCAATAGACAGCTGTGGGGCATAGACTCCGGGCATTGAAAGCACTGCTCACCCCAGAAAGGAAAGCAAGAGCTGGTAAGGAGTGAGGACTGGGCCACAGTGGTGAGTGAACTTAAGGCTGGCGACAGTCACAAATCACTCCCCCCGCCCCCAGGTGGGGTCTGTGCCGAGTTCACCAGGCTCTCCGGGCTGCCCAAGAACAAAGGAAAGAGCAGAAAACAAATGATTAACTGACACAGAATCACAGTCCTGTCGGACCTGAGCCTCCATCAGTTTACAAATATCTTAGTAAATTACACACACACACACAAAAAGGCAATCTTATCAATAGCCTAATCTCTAGAAGTCCCTACAGTCTTAATGCTAATCCTTTGCTAGAGGGAAAACCAACTTCAGTTGGACAACAGACAGGCCTCCAGTCATCTGTGAGCCTTTGTTAGTATATGGGAGTCCCTTTAAGAAACTTCCTCTTGACTTTACCTCCCCCCAACTCCCTAGTATATGAACGGTCCCCCCTCGCACTTATGATGCAGCTCTTTCTGCCCACGCGCCCTGTCGTCTGGCTCCACCGCCACCCACGTCAGCCAATGGTGCGTGCACCCTAGACTTCGGCCTTCCCCAGTCTGAAACAAGCCCTACCCTCCGAACCCCACACTCTGGTGTTAGTGGAGACAACCCGGGCGCCCGGACTGCCACTCCCACCCGGAAGTAGGGAGGCGCCCCTCCCTCTCCCTACTGGGATGGGGTCGGTGAAGGTCTACTGAAGAGGCACGACTCCTGCCAGTGCCTGGTGATAATGAAGCTGCCACTCACCGTGATGTCACTGGAGTTCTCGTGGGGGCAGTAACAAGGCCCCCCCGCCCCCCATGGCCAGAGAAATACCAGTGGAGGCCAGGTGGGAGCCAGACCTTGACACACAGCAAACAGCAGCAAGTTTCCCTCCTCAGGGGCCCACGGAGGCCAAGTAGGGAATCTGGACATCCACCTCCACCAGCTATAACGCCGCCCCGTCCCCTGCCTGAGCCATATCGAGGGGAAGCTAGCTGAAATCGAAGGTTTAAATAGAGTCTCATACTATAGTCTCCAAAATGTTCAGATTTCAATAAAAGATCATTTACCATATCGAAAACTGGGAAAGTCCCCAACTGAATCAAAAGACTGTCAATAGATACACCACTAAGATGTCAAAAATGTTAAAATTATCTGATAAAGATTTTGAAGCAGTTATCATAAAAATGTTTCAACAAATATGCTTGAAACAAATGAAAAAAGATGGAAGCTCTCAGCCAGGAAATATAAAGTCTTGGTAAATAAATAAAAGATATAAAGAAGAACCGAAAGGAAATTTTAGGACTGGAAAATATAATAAGCAAAATGCAAAACACAAACACAAACAAACAGGGGCACCTGGGTGGCTCAGTCAGTCGAGTGTTCGACTCTTGATTTCAGCTCAGGTCATGATCCCAGGGCTGTGGGATCGAGCCCCTCATCGGGCTCTGTGCTCATCGGGCTCTGTGCTGAGCACAGAGCCTGCTTAAGATTCTCTCTCATTCTCCCACTGCCCCTCTCCCCTGCATGCTTTCTCTCTCTCTCTAAAACAAAAATAAAAACAGTGAATGAGTTCAGCATCAGAATGGAGGGGACTAAAGAGAACCACAGAGAGAAAATGGACAGAAAATAAAAGACACTCAGAGACATGCAAGGCTATAAGAGATCTAATATTCTTGTTATTGAATTGCTTCCCTGGAAGGGAAGAAGAAATAGAGCAAGTCTGGAAAAGTACCTGGAGAAATAATGGCCAAAGACACAAACCTACAGATGCAAGAAGCTGAGTAAACCCCAAAGGGGAACGAAACCCCAAAGAAATTCACACCAAGGCATAAGAGTCAAACCTCTGAAAACTCAAAACAAAGATACGATCTCGAAAGAGCCAAAGAGAGATGACAACTTACAGATAAAGGGAAAAACAATTCAAATGACAACAGATTTCTCATCAGAAACTGAAGGCCAGAAGGAAAACGCTGAAAGAAAAGAACACTCGATTCAGAATTCTATACCCCTGAAAACATTATCCCTCGGAAGTGAACAGGAAATCAAGACATTCTCCGATGAAGATAATCTAAGGGAACATGTTGCTTGTGGACCTACCCTAAAGGACATTCTCGAAATAGAAAAGCAACAGAAAAAAAAGGAACTTCAGAACAACAACAGGACGGGAGAATGTGGTAAACACAAATGTGGGTAGTTACGGTTTGCCTATCGTCTTGAGTTTTCTTTTTTTTTTCCCTCTTGAGTTTTTTAAGTTATGTTGGCTAGTTAAAACAAAATCATAACACTCTCCCATGTGGTTCTCAGTGTATATAGAAGAAATATTTAAATGGTGGCTATAAAGGAAGGCAAAGTTGCTCTGTGTCACTCACACCGGTAAAATGTCAACACAAGCACTGCGATAAATTGGATATATATAAGGTAACACCAAAAGCTATCTCTTCAGAAAGATAACCTCAAAAACATTACAGATAAATCAAAATTGATTCCTAGAAAATGCTCAAACAATTCACAGGGAGACAGTAAAACAAAAACAAACAAACAAACAAACAAAAAAACAGAAACCGAGAAAGAACAAAAGATACACTAGCAGACTTTAAGTCCCGACACATCAATAATTACATTAAGTGAAAACGATCTAAATACATGAATTAAAATACAGAAATTGCAGGGAGACTCAAGAACATACCTGAAAAACATGCTACCTGCAAGAAATATACTTCATTTTTAAGTTTATTTATTTTGAAAGAGAGAGAGAAAAGCACAAGCAGGGGAGGGACAGAGAGAAAGAACCCCAAGCAGGGTCTGGACGGTCAGTGCCGGGCTCGAACCTAAGATCCATGAGATCGTGAGCTGAGTTGAAGTCAAACACTTAACCAACTGAGCCACCCAGATGCCCCAAGAAATGCACTAACCAAATAGAATCTAAGTGCCACATCTTATGCAAACATCAACTCAAAATGGATCTCAAACCTAATGTAAATGTAAACATAAATGTAAACGTGACTATCAATGTGAATGTGAATATAAAACATAAAGCTATAAAATGTTCAGGAACAGTATCTTCAGGATCAAGGGCTAGGCAAAGAGTTCTCAGACGGGACACCAAAAGTCTAATCCATAAAATAAAAAAATCAATACACTGGACATCATCAAATCGTACAATCTTGGCTCCGCAGAAGACCGTGAAGGATATAGGAAGTCAAGCTACATGGTGGGAGAAAATACTTGCAAACCACAGAGGCAGCAAGGATTAATAGCAATGATATGGTTTTTTTTAAAGACTCTCCAAATTAACAGTAAAAAATGCGGACAATCCACTAAAGAAGATACACAGTAGGCAAATAAGCACATGAAAATAGGTTCTACCCGGTTCTCCATTATGATAATGCAAATTAAAACCACAATAAGATGCTACTACCTACCTACAGAGTGGTTAAAATAAAAAACAGTGCCACGCCAAATACTGGCAAGAATGTGGAGAAATTAGATCACCCATGTATTGCCAGTGGTACAGACACTCTGGAAAACGGTTTGGAAATTCTTTAAAAACTAAGCATATAGCTACTAGCAATTGCACTCCTGGGAATTTACCCTAGACACATGAAAATGTATGTTCACAAGCATAAAAACGGTGCACAAAAGTTTATAGCAGCTTTATTTGGAAAAGGCAAGTGCTGGAAATAGCCCAGATAGTCTTGGACGGATAAATGGTTTAAAACTGTGGTGCATCAATACCACAGAGTACTACTCAGCAACAAAACCAAATAAGCTATTGATACGAGCAAGAACCTGGACGAATCTCTAGAGAATTATGCGGAGCGAAAAAAAGCCAATCCCTAAAGGTCATTTACTCCATGATTCCATGTATACGACATTCCTGAAATGACAAAAGTATAGAAATGGATAACAGATTGGTGGTTGCCGGAGGTTAAGGATGGGGTACGGCTCTTAAAGGCAACAGTGGGGATCTTGGTGGCGGTGAAAATGGTCTGTACCCTGAGAGTGGGTCAATGTTGACCTCCTGGTTGACATGCTCTTCCTGAGGATGTGAGATGTTACCAGCGGGGGAAACTGGGGAAAGGGTACATGGAGTCTTTCTGTGCCGTTCTTCACAAGTGCATGCGAATCTACTATTACCTCCAAATAAAATCTTTATTAAAAAAAATAAAAAGCATTGGGCCATTTGGACGGCTCAGTTGGCGAAACGCCTGACTCTTGATCTCAGCTTAAGTCTTGATCTCAGGGTCACGAGTTCAAGCCCACGTTGGGCTTCACACTGGGCATGAAGCCTACTTAAAATAAAATAACAAAAAATAAAATAATATTAAATGGACAAAAAAATTTTATAAAGCATTAATTTTAAAAACACCTCTTAACACCCCTTCCCTTTGTATACTATGACCCGTGTCTAAAGCCCAAAGAATGGAGGGGGAGGGGACAGAGGAGGTAGACAGGTAGGCATGTCCTGGCATGGGCAGACCAGAGCCACTAAGGACCTAGAGGCGGAAAACAGATCCCAACTACAGCCCGGGATTAGACAGATCCATGTCTTTCAGGAAGATAGAAACCCAATACCCTGTGTTCTCTCTCAAAAAAAAAAAAAAGGTTTTCTTTTCTGTTTCCTGACTCCATATTCCTCTCTTTCCATTCTCTCCCAAATGCCCCCCCAGTGAAACTTTTGCCCACAGGGTTTCACCAAAATCGCTCTGACCAAGGCCATTTACTCCACCCTTCAAGCTTCATCTCGCTGGCCTACAACTCAATCACCATGAGTGTGATGAACAGGGTAAAAGAACACACTTTACTTATGGGCACGTGGAGGCCCAATCAGGAAATTGAGACTCAAAGAATTGACTGAGGCAGGCAGCTTTTATAACTTTCAGACAAAGGAACATAAATTTAGAGAGGAATCAACATGACAAAAAAAAAAAAATATGTTCGGAAGCTTTACGTCCCAGGGGATTTTCAGGAGAATCTGGGACGGGGTAATAAGTTAGTAAAAGTATCAGGGTTTGTTTACATAGGCTTCTTCAGTCCTAGACTTTCTGTCTCTCATGATAAGGATTAGGCTGGTGTGGGGAAGGTACCTTTCACGTGGGAGCCTTATCTCCTGCTTTTGGGAGATGTGACAGGGGTCGGGTGTTCTTCCTGCACTTCCTGTTTAAGGAGCTTTAATTCAAAGTAATCAGTATGTCAAAATGGTGCATCTTGGGGTGGCCTGCCCTGGGCCGCCGCAGGAGAGACTGGGAATAAATACAGTAAGAAACCGATGCCGCGGTACAAACCGAGCTCATGTTACCCATGAGGTATGTAGCAGGACGCAGAGCAGTGGAAATATTTCTGTGCATCTGCCCTAAGGCCTGAGTGTCCCGAGATCCCCGGACTCTCCCGGAAGCACCCATGCTCCCTATGATCCTAGAGAGTTGACCCCGTGGGGCCTCTAGGATCTATCTATACACTGTGGCCCACACTCTATTTCTGTACCTATAGGGTGGGTTGTTCAATCTTCTGAGTATCATCCCTGCCAGAAAGAGGGTGAGTACTATAGAAATGAAAAGTAGAGCAAGGCAATGCGGTATGAACTGTGATGGCTTAAAAATGCTTATTTATAGGGGCGTCTGGGTGGCTTAGTCGGTTAAACGTCCGACTTTCGCTTAGGTCATGATCTCGCGGTTCGTGGGTTCGAGCCCCGCGTCGGGCTCTGTGCTGACTGCCAGCTCAGAGCCTGGAGCCCGTTTCAGTCTGTGACTCCCTCTCTCTCTGACCCTCCCCTGCTCATGCTGTCTCTCTCTCTCTCCTAGAAATAAATAAAACATTTAAAAAAATGCTTATTTATTTTGAGTGAGAGAGAGAGAGAGAGCAGGAGAGGGGCAGAGAGAGAATCCCAAGCGCTGACAGCGCGGAGCCCTACGTGGGGGCTCGATCCCAGGGACCGTGAGATCATGGCCAGAGCCAAAACCAAGAGTCAGATGCTTAACTGACTGAGCCACTCAGATGCCCTCAAGAACTGTGATTTTTGAATGAGTGGTGGGAGTAAGTCTCATGGATTTGAGAAGAGATCTGAAGGGAGGAAGGGAATGAGGCTCGCAGTTATCTTGGAGAAAAGCGGTCTGGGTACAGGAAAAGCAAACTGAGCAGAAGGGCAGAAGGTAGGAGCAGGGAGGTCGTGGCGTACCAGATCCCAGGGCATCTTGTAGGTCATCGTCAGGGCTTCGAAACAGACTCTTCTGAGTGAGATGGGAGCCCCGGGGAGTGCTTGGGAGGCAAGACGTGATCATAGATGTAGATGTGGATGTAGGTGTGGATGACTGTAATGAGATATAATTTATGTATCGTATCATTGACTCAGTAAAGTGCATGGCCCACAGCGCCATACGATATTCACAGACCTGTGCAGCCATCACCCCAGTGGGCTTTAGAACACCTTCATCACCCCCCAAAAAGCAAGCCTTTCCCTTCAGATGTCACCCCCTAATCTTTCACCATCCCTCACCCCAGACCTTAATAACACCAATGTATTTTCTACCTCTATATATTTGCTTTTTCTGGACATTAAATGGAATTATATAGGGGCCCCTGGGTGGCTCAGTCGGTTAAGCATCCAACTTCAGCTCAGGTCATGATCTCGCAGGTCATGAGTTCAAGCCCCGCATCGGGCTCTGTGCTGACAGCTCAGAGCCTGGAGCCTGCTTCGGATTCTGTGTCTCCCTCTCTCTCTGTCCCTCCCCTGCTTTCTCTCTCTCTCAAAAATAAGTAAACATTAAAAAAACTTTTTAAATAAGTAAATGGGATTGTATAACATGTGCTCTTGTATGACTGGCTTCCTTCAGTCAGCATTCTATTTCCAAGATTTATCCATGTCACAGCATGTTTCAGCCCTACATCCCTTCCTAGAACCAAATAATATTCCATTGTCTGTAGATATTACATTTCATGTATCCATTCATCTGTTATGGAGTTCAGGGCTGTTTTCCACTTTTTGGCTCTTCTGCATAATCGCGCTATGAACATTCACATACATATTTTTCTTTGGGGTTATATCTTCCTTTCTCTTTGGTCTCTGCCTGTAAGTGGAATTGCGGGATCAAATTGTGTTTAACTTTTTATGAAGCTGCCACACTATTTCCTAAAGGGGTTGCATTTTACACACAACGACCAGCAATATGAGGGCTGTTTCTTCACATTCTTGCTAACACTTCTTATTTTTATTCTAGTGGGCATAGTGGGTGTGATGTGTTATTACACTGTGGTTTTGATTTGTATTTCCCTGATGACTAATAATGTTAGGCATCTTTTTACGTGCTTAGTGGCCATTTAATATTTTCTTTGGAGGAATGTCTATTCAGATCTTTCACCTACTTTTTTAAAGAGATTTTTTAAAAATATTTATTTATTTATTTTGGGGGAGGGAGTGAGCAGAGAGGAGGGAAAGAGAATCCCAAGCAGGTTCCGCACTGTCAGAGCAGAGCCCAATACGGGGCTTGAACCCACAAACTGTGAGATCATGACCTGACCTGAAACCAAAAGTTGGATGCTCAACTGACTGAACCACCCAGGCACCCCCTCCACTTACTTTTTAACTGGGCTATTTGTCTTTGTATTGAGTTACAAGTATTTTTTATATATCATAGACATGCAAATATTTTCTCCCATTCTGTGGGATTGTCGTTCTGCTTTCTTGATAGTGTCTTTTGAAGCACAAAAGATTTTTAATTTTGAACGTGCAATTTATCTATCTTCTTCTTCTGTTGTTGATGCCTTTGGTGTTATAAGAAAGAATATGTTGCCAAATTCAAAGTCATGAAGATTTACAACTGTTTTTAAAGAGTTTGGGCTTTTTTTTTTTTACTAAAGATTTTTGTGGGGAGGAACAACTTTGAGTCTTAAACCAGTTTTGGGGGGCCTTATCTTGGGAAGGCAATTTAAAAAAGAGTTTTGGCTTCTACGTGTAGGTCTTTAACTCATTTTGATTGAATTTCTGTGCATGGTGCACGGTAGAGGGTCCAGCTTCATCCCTTGATGTGTGGCTAAACATCCAGTTTTCCCAACACCACACCGTCTGTTGAAAAGACTGTTTTTTCCTCATTGAATGATCTCAGCGTCCTTAGTCAATGAACCCCAGATACGTGGATTTATTTCTGAATTCCCACTTCTCTACCATGTAGACTCCTCCACCGGGCCCACACTGCCTTGATCATTGTTCCTTTGTCATCAGTTTTGAAATGGGAAGGCTAGAGTCCTCCAACCTCTTCTTTTTCAAGATTGTGTTGGCTATTCTAGGTCTCTTAAATTTGCATGTGAACTTTAGGATCGATTGTCAATCCCCACAAAGAAGCCATTTGGGATTTTGACAGGGACTGCACTAAATCTATTAGATGAATTTGGAGCATATTATGATCTTAGTAGTATTTAGTCTTCTGAATTATGAACATGGGGTGTTTTCCATTTATGTAGATCTTCTGTAATTTCTTTCAACTATGTTTTGTAGTTTTCACATTACAGGTTTTGCATTTCCTCTGTTATATTTATCCCTAAGTGTTTAATTCTTGTTCTGAAACAAGAATTAACTGAACTAAAATTATATACTGAACTGAAATTATTTTCTTTTTTTTTTGGAAAAATGTCTACTATAACTGAAATTATTTTCTTTTTCTTTTTTAAAAAACTTTGTTACATTTATTTATTTACTTTGAGAGAGACAGAGACAGCAAGCAGGAGAGGTGGAAGGGCAGAGAGGGAGGGAGAGAGAAGGAATCCCAAGCAGGCTCCACACTGTCAGCGCGGAGCCCGATGCAGGGTTGGAACCCACAAATTGTGAGATCATGACCTGAACCGAAATCAAGAGTGGGACACTTAACCGACTGAGCCACTCAGGTGACCTGAAATTATTTTCTTAATTTCATTTTTGGCTTGTTCATTACAAATGTATAGAAATGCAATTGATTTTATGACTGATAGAAAACTTCAGTGAACTCATTCATCGGTTCTAATAACTTTTTAGTGGATTTCTCAGGATTTTCTAAATACAAGATCATGTCATCTGCAAATAGAGATAGTTGGGTTTCCTTTTCAATCTGAAGGCCTTGTATTTCGTTTTCTTGCCTGATTTATATTTTAGCAAATCACTCTGGCTGCCGTGTTGGGAATTCGCCACATCATGACGAGAGAAAAGCAGAAGTCCAGCGGGGAGAAGATTGCACGTGGTACCAGAATGCGGCAGAAGAAGGGTCACAAGGTGGTTCCGGACATTTCTCCTTTGTTCCTCTCTTTTTTATTTCTTCTTCGCCTTACAGACCATCTTCGTGATTTTTTTTGCCTCAACCAACAACAAAGCCCGCACTAAATTTCTTAAAATCCTCCTGTGGTGAAACTCTTAGGAAGCAGCTCTGCAGGAAGGAAGCAGACAGCAGACGGGAGACAAGAGAAACCGTCAGTCTGCAGGGTCCATTTTTGCAAAAACAGAAGACTGGTTGGACTGAAGGCCTATTTTTGTGAAAGAGGAACCGAGAAGAGTGTCCATCACCAGGTCTCAGAAATGCTGCAACCCTCAGCAACCTGCCAAAGACAGCCCCAGCAAGGAACGCTACCCAGATTGTGTGGGGGAGGGGGGACATGCTGTGAGTCCAGAGGATAATTCGGGCCTCTCCAGCGAGCAGCCTTCCCAAACCATCAGATTCTTCATGTCGGGGAAATCAGCTTGACCAGTCTGCCTCAGGAACTTCTCCCTGGAGGTAGCAATGCAGGAAAATTCTCCGTAAGTCCCCCTCACCTAAACCCTTCCAACCAAATATGATTGATCTGTCCCTCCCGGTAAGCAGGACCCTAAGAGTTTTCATCGGGGCTAGGCCTAGGGTGAGGCCACGAGGCGCCCTGGGCACTGGCGCAACTCTGAGAGTGAGGGCCTCCTTAAACTGCACATCCTGGGTGTTTGGGTTGCTCTACTCCAGTGCCAGCCGTGGGTCTCATCCCAGCTCTGCCACTGGCAGGCCGTGCGGACCAGAACAAATCCTTTGTCTTCCCGGGGCCTCAGTTTACTCATCTAAGAAGCTGAAATGCTGAACTTAAATCAGTGCTTCTCAATAATGATCCATGAGCCCAAACTGATCTTTAATCTTCAGATTCACAAAACCTTTACCAAATGTCCTCACTTCTTAAAAATCTATAAATTGACACTGGCTGTTATATGGAAACCAACTTGACAATAAACTATTAAAAAAAAAAAACAAAAAAAAGGGGAAAAATCTATAAATTGACTTTAAAAAAAAACTTCCTTATGAGAAAATAATGTAGGACTATGCTCAGTATCCTCCATATGATTCATCGCTCTTAAAGAAACTGCTTCCTATTCTCTACAGCCCTGTAGGGGTCTCCCCGGGAGCTAATCCTAACTTTACTTCATGCCACAATCAAAGGTGATTGGACCAGAGGTGGGCCCCGGACCCAAGACGCACCACTCTGTAGTCTGGACTGAGTCAAACAGATTATCCCTTTCAAAACATGGGCATTGAAGAGACCCCATAGTCAATGATAGTGTGCAGTCCAGACAGATGGAGGCTGGCGGCCACAGGGCACATGTGCAAACAGAAGAAGCTGCCTAGAAGGAGGAGGAGGCAGAGAGAAGCAATGATGAGTTAGTCCTGTGGCCCATGAAAGATGACACACTACTTGGCTCTTGAAAGATAAAGAGGATCTTCAGTTCCTCACTTTCGTGTTGTAGTGCCAGCATGACTCATGAACCATCCTTGCATTCTTGAGTCAGGTCCTGACACAAACCACAGCCAGAGGAATCGGGATTAAAGCAGAGGAAAGGACAAACTCTTGGACAATGCAATTGCTTGCTATATTTGGAAAAAGATTCATGCCTCATACTGTAAAGAAAACATTCCAGAGGGATTAAAAAATAATGTTCAAAATGAGAATTTTAAAAAAGCATATTCTCAAACAAGACTCATCTATATGCTGCCTACAAGAGACTCATTTTTAGACCTGAAGACACATGGGATTGAAAGGAAAGGGATGGAGAAATATTTATCATGCAAATGAATTTTTTTAAAAAAAAGCCAGAGTAACAATATTTATATCAGACAAACTTAACTCTTGACAGCCACCAACCACAATGGTGATTAATTCAGGCAAGACTCATCAATGAATACCAAGTCAAACAAATGGAGGTTTAGTCAGATAAGGATATTGGCATAGTTTGAGAGTATCTTTTCACAAAATACTTATCAATTATGAAGAAGAAAATGATGGTGTAATGTGGAGAAACCTAGCAGACATCAAACTGGCCAGGTGATCAAAATCAGTGTCACCAGCAGTAGAACAGGTCAATGCCAGGAGCCTCCCGATTGTCCCGCAGCAAGAAGGGGACAGCGTCACTTCTGTCTATTCTTCCCAAGAATGCACGTCTGAGTCCCATCCTGAGGAGACCAGGTTGAGCTATATCTTGCAGAATGAAAGGTCTGTATTCTTTCAAAGTTTCAAGGCTGTGAGGACAAGGAGAGACTAAGGAACTGTTCTGGATTGAAGAAGACAAAGACACATGCTTATTAAGTGAAAAGCATGAACCAAATACGAAAGAAGCAGTGTTGAATAGTTGATGACATTTGAATGGTCCTTGAACAGGATGTCAGTGTGGTACCAATGCTGATTTCCGGTTTGCTGATTTGGAGGGTTGTGTGTCCTTGGTTTGAGAAGAGGCACACTGAAGATTCTGGGAGTTCAGGGCATCATGTTATAAAGATATATATTTTTATAACTTTTATGTTTTGCATTTGAAATAATATGTAAGCATATTATATGTGCATGACATTTATTTAACATGAGTATCCCCAAAGATAGACTATGTAATTTTGTCTTTCAGGCCTACTATTATTTTTTTTCAATTTAACAAATATTTCTAATTACTTTGAATTCTTACAACTTTTTCCATAACCATCTGTCTTGTTTTACAAACAGAATACGTTCTCAATTCTTCCTTCAATTCTGGACACTGCCGACGGCACCTGCCACAAGTCCCTCACTATCAGCTTGCTCAGAATGGAACTCTCCATCTTTGCTTTCAAGTCTGCGGATCGTGCAGTCTCGGCGGAGGCCACTGGAAACAGCCGCTTTCTCTCTGAGTGGCGTGGGGAGCCACTGAAAGGTTTCGAGAAGAGAAGTGAGACGATGAAATTTGCTTTTCAAAAGAATCACCCTATGTCCATTGAGAACAGACTATGGGGATACCATGGAAGAAACAGAGGCCAGGTAGAAGTAGAATGCTGGCTTGCCCTACGATAAGAGGGCTTCTTGAGACTGAACTTGCAATGAGAAAATCAGAAAAGCGCTGGACAAACTGGAATGAAGTGGTGATTCTAGTTAGGATGTTATTCTAGAAGGTCCAAGTCTGAAATTATTGTAATATGGCCCAGGCGGAGGCGATTGCAAGATGTCGTATTCTGGATATAAAATGAGTATGCTATATAATGCATAATGCCTGAGATGTGTTATGTGAGAAGAGAAGATTCTCATGTTCTTAGGTAGAGTACTAGGAGACCCCATTTCTTCTAGAGGAGGGGGGACTACGGGAGGAGCCATTCAGGAAGAGAGATGATGAGATCAGGAGCCCAATGTCGGACTTGCTAAGCATGAGGTGTCTACTTGACATCTAAAAGGATATATTAAATAGGCAGTTAAATGCACAAGTCTTGAGATCAGAGAAGTTAGGGCTGTAGACATTGTACATAAACGGTCTTTAAAAAGATGTTCAAAGGGCACCTGGGTGGCTCAGTCGATTAAGTGTCCGACTTCAGTTCAGGTCATGATCCCACAGTTTGTGAGTTCAAACCCCACACTGGGCTCTGTGCTGACCGCTCAGAGCCTGGAGATGCTTCAGGTTCTGTCTCCTTCTCTCTCTGCCCCTCCCCTGCTCACGCTCTGTCTCTGTCTCTCAAAAAAAAAAAAAAAAAGAAATGGTAAAAATATATAAATAAATAAAAAGAAGTTCGTGAAGAATGTAGATAAGAGTTCAAGGACTTAGTCCTGCAGATTCGGATATCAAGAGTGTGGACACGAGGGGCGCCTGGGTGGCTTAGTCGGTTAAGCGTCCGACTTTCGCTTGGGTCATGATCTCGCGGTTCGTGGGTTCGAGCCCCGCGTCGGGCTCTGTGCTGACAGCCAGCTCAGAGCCTGGAGCCTGTTTCAGTGTGTGACTCCCTCTCTCTCTGACCCTCCCCTGCTCATGCTGTCTCTCTCTCTCTCTCTCTCTCTCTCTCTCCTTCTCTCCCCTAGAAATAAATAAAACATTAAAAAATAAAATAAAATGTTTAAAAAGAGTGTGGACACGGAGGGCGAACTGGCAACAGGTAGTGAGGAGGCCAGTGAGGTCGGAGGGCAGCCGGAAATATGCTGAGTGCTTGCAGCCAAGTGAAGACAGTGTTCAAAGGAGTGATTGTCTGAGCCCAATGTAATACAGGATCTGAGGGTCAACCGATGGATTTAGTTATAAGGACACCATTGTTGGGGCACCTGGGTGGCTCAGTCAGTTAAACATCTGGCTCTTGGTTTCGGCTCAGGTCATGATCTTGCAGTTCATGAGTTCAAGCCCTGAGTCAAGCTCCCAGCTTGGGATTCTCTCTCTCTCTCTCTCAAAATAAACAAACTTAAAAAAAAAAAAAAGTGTAAGGACACCATTGTTGATCTTGACAAGATTTATTTTGGTAGAATGTAGCATGATGGAGGCAAAATCTTTGCTTAAGGGAGAATTGGAGATAAAGAATCAGAGGCACCTAGACAAGTTGTTCAAGTTTCCCTGCAGAGGGAGGGTGAGAGAAAGACAGCAGCTGGGCAGGGAGGCGGAGCATTATTTGCTGTTGTAACTTGTGGAAGCACCTTCATGCTTGCACGCGGAGGGGACTGATACAGTAGAGAGAAACGAGGAGGCGGAAGGGAGGGGGACAGTGGGGAGGCTGTGTCCTTAGGGCGGAGAAAAGGGATGGGGTCTAGGGCAGGGGAAGGAGCAGGGCTCAACTCAGAGCAGCGGCAATTACTCCACCGTCAGGAGGGCGGAGGGCGTGGGCAGCGGGCCAGGTGTTTGGCGTTGGGAGCTCATGGGAATTCTCTTCTGACTCTTTTAATTCTTAGGGAAGTCAAGGCAATCAGCTGAAGGTGAGGATGTGGGAGGTCACACTGGGGGTCTGAAAAGAGAGGTAAAGTTATAAAATCATTGTGTAGAGGAAGAGAGTGAGGAGAATGCGGGACAGAAGAGTTACTGAATCGCACGCTGGGCCCCTTGAGGTTTGGACAGTCATGAACTTAGGGAGCAGACAGCAGTTTAAAACTTCCGGTTCCCTGAATTAGATCTGTTTTTTGTTTTTGTTTTGTTTTGTTTTGTTCATCTCAGTCCTTCATCAGTTTGTTGATTTTGCAGAGATGTCTGGTGGTTGCCTGCCGGGAGCCGCACGGGCCTCGCTGGGTGGCAGTCACAGCGAGGAAATGGAGCGTGTGCACAGCGCCTGCCTCGAGAAACGAAAACTGGGATCTCCTTCTGCTACTACTGGCTCATGTTGGAAACGAGGCTGCTGGTATTGACCAGGCCTCACAATATTCCAGATCAGACTGATAGTCCAAACACAGATACCTCATAAGGAAAAGCATATTCCTGCCTTTACAAGAAAGATTTTAGATGAGAGCTCTGTGGGCGATTGTCAAAAGGCTCTTCCTATGGGCCTTGCAGATCCAAGACGACTGAGCCTGGCCCAAGACAAAGAGCCTAATATAGACTTAAGGAACAAATGGGGGCAGAACTTAAGTTAATACTTACACCTTCTTCTAACTGGGGATGTAAGGCGGTCCCTCCCCCAAGGCCTACTTTCTGCAAACACCGTCCCCTACTGGTGGCTGGGATGAGGACAGATAAGAGGAGCTAACACATAAGCCAAAAGCAAAAGGCTGACACATTTAGGGCCCCGTGGTGTTCACACATCCAGCATCAAATAGGTTTCCACAAACAAACCAGTTCAGAAACATTCATCCTCTTGAGAGCCAGACGGAATGACTCCTGGCCTAACTATATACAACTTAACCTACATATTATCCTGTTTTCCACTAAGAGCATCCTGCTATTTCCTTAGTTGTAAAATTCACTCAACCTCACTATAATTGGGGTAATTCTGCAAGAATATCAAAAACTTGTTAGCACAAAGGTCTCTCATTGTAAAAATTCCTTTCTCTGACTTCATGTTGTTGCTGAACATTTAAAGACACCCAAGCCGCCAGGACAGAGACGCCTGCCTGGTGACCAGAAAGGATCTCGGGGCATCTCTCACCCTCTCTCCCTCTCTCTCGCCGACACCGTCCATCCTTCGGGGACCCCTGGGCCTGCCGGAGCCGGCTCCCGGCAGTTGCCCATCCGTGGGTGAAATGAAGGCCATGGTTAATGCACGTAGGTAGCTGGAAATGCAGCCTCCCTCAGATGGAAAGCCCCCGCAAGCGCTGAGGAGACTAAACGCTCTATTCAGAGGACCCACAACCAGACACAAATGGTCAGGTTTCAGAGCTAGGAGTTCAGAGCAGTCTGGAAAGCTTCTCGGAGGGCACTAGGTGTAAGCGCAGCAGGTGTCCTGCAAAGGAGCATCAGACTCACCAGCGCCTCTGAGGCCCAGAAGCCAGACCCCGAGGCTTCGTAAACCTAGAATTCTAGACCCAGCTCAACTACCGATACAACACGAGAATGGCCTGCACACACCCGTCACGGTGCTTAGGATGAATCCACCTCAGGAGAGAGGCGACAGGAAATGCTAGGAGGGGGGTTACTTTTAATTACTCCTGGTGGAATACTTTTCCTTAGATTGAAAGTCTACCCTGTGCATTGATCGCTCTCACAACTGTTAAATAACAAAAGAAATCACAGGCCCGAAGGTGAAGCCATTTGCCCTCGGGATACCAAGCCAAGACTTAAATGTAGTTTCATCGCTTCCAGAAGTGGGCTTTTGAACCGACCAGTCCAGCACTTCCTGGTCACCATTCCTGAGGCCGCCCGCCCGGTGAGACCCCAGTCTTCCCCTAAGGGAAGGGAGCCCCGCCTGAAATAATCCTTTTTTTCTTTTGCTAATAACCTCAGGTCTTGCCCTCTTTCCTGTGAAGCCTTGCACTTTGTGCAGCCCTGGCAGAGCCTGCTTATTAGGTGAGATACTGCTGTGTTCGGGGGTTGCTGGATAAAGCCGCTGAGGTCTCAGGGGAGCTCAGCTGAATTGGTGTTGAGTGATTTAATACCCACCGATCCCCCCTCCCCCCCTTGAGGAATCACATTCCGTGCTTTCTCCTTCTCTTCCAATTCTGAATCCTTCTGGGTTTTTTCCTCTTATGAGACGAATGTTAAAGGAGACTCCAGGTCATTAAAAACAAACAAAAGTTGGCCAACGGCTCCTTACTTGTTTGTCTTACTTTTGTGTGCGTGTTTATTTTGAGAAAGAGAGAAAAACATTGAGTGTGAGCCCGACGCGGGGCTCGACCCCACGAACCATGAGATCATGAGCTGAGCCGAAGTCAGACGCTTAACCAACTGAGCCCCCAGGCACTCCTGTCTTATGTTTCTTTACTGCCACGAAGCTGTCTTCCCGTGTGTCCCCTAAACACGGACTCACTGCCACTGTGAAGTGAAGGACGTTAACAAGGAAGCTCACCTGCTGCGGTGAACGGATTCTCTTGTTTTCCTGCTCAAGTTGATCACATTTCGACCTCTGACATTCCCCTCTCCTAGATTATAGGAAAGATCTGTTTATGTGGTTTACTTTTATTTTTTTTAACGTTTTCTTTATTTCTGAGAGAGAGAGAGAGAGAGCGTGAGCAGGGGAGGGTCAGAGAGAGAGGGAGTCACAGACTGAAACAGGCTCCAGGCTCCGAGCTGGCAGTCAGCACAGAGCCCGACGCGGGGCCCGAACCCACGAACCGAGAGATCATGACCTGAGCCAGAGTCGGTCGCTTGTCCGGCTGGGCCCCCAGGCGCCCTGCATTGGGTTGAGTCTGAAGGGTTTCTGCCCGTCTGAAACGCACCCCTTCACGTCCGCGTCCTTCGCTTCTTCTTGACTATTGTCTTCAAAGCCCTCAGACAGCGACTCAGGCTCCCGGTGACGTTGCATTTTTGTCCTTTGACGGATCTGACGGCGGCGTCACGATCCAAGGCGGACCTCGGGCAGCGTTTGGGGGTCGGTGGGAACCACGGGCACGGACCCCCAAGGCCTTTGAGTTCGCTGTCCTTGCCGTTCTGGGCTCGCGGGGAGGCTGCTCTGGGTTCCGCGCTCCGCATCCGGAGCTGCGGATGGAAGCGGCCGCCCCTTGGGGGTGCGCTGAGCCCTTGGGGGTGTGCTGAGCCCTTGAGGGTGCGCTGAGCCCTTGGGGGTGCGCTGAGCCCTTGGGGGTGCGCTGAGAGGGTGCGCTGAGGCCTTGGGGGTGCGCTGAGCCCTTGGGGGTGTGCTGAGCCCTTGAGGGTGCGCTGAGCCCTTGGGGGTGCGCTGAGCCCTTGGGGGTGCGCTGAGGCCTTGAGGGTGCGCTGAGGCCTTGGGGGTGCGCTGAGCCCTTGGGGGTGCGCTGAGCGGGCACCGGCCGAGGAAGGGGCGCAGCTGTGCCCGAGCTGGGCCCCTGCCTTGCGGCCGCCAGGCTTCAGGGACCGGGCTCGGCCTCGGTGGCCGCGCTGCGAGCTGCGCGTGGCTCTGGCGGAGGCGGTGGGAAGCTGCGGTTTTCGGGCAAAACGGCAACATTGTGCTAAATGTCAGGTGGTGCTACAGTGGCCTTATGGGCAACGTTCCGGTTCAACACGATTGCTCGTTCAAGGCACTACGGAGGAAACTCAAAAGTTTTCGGCTCGCTCTCTCGCTCGCTCTCTCTCAAGATAAATAAATGAACATTAAAATAAAAACCGTGTGGGGCGGGGGGCGCCTGGGGGGCTCAGTCAGTTGAGCGTCCGGCTTCGGCTCAGGTCATGATCTCACAGGTTCGTGGGTTCGAGCCCCACGTCGGGCTCTGTGCTGACAGCTCGGAGCCTGGAGCTGCTTCCGATTCTGGGTCTCCCTCTCTCTCTGTTCCTTACCTGCTCACGCTCTCTCTGTCTCTCAAAAAAAAAAAAAAAGAATGTGTGGGGGAGGCTCTTGGCTGACCTACCGGCTCTTGCTCTCGGCTCAGCTCATCATCTCGCGGCTCATGGGTTCAAGCCCCGAGTGGGGAGTGGAGCCGGCTTGGGATTCTCCCTCCCTCTCTCTGCCCCTCCCCTGCTTCTGCTCTCTCTCTCTCTCTCTCAAAATAAATAAGTAAACATATTTGTGCGTGGATTCTCTCCCGAAACGACCGGGTGAACGTTGGGTGGGAAGCCGCTGCCTGAGTTCATGACCACAGCTGAGCATTTTGAAAGGACCCCGAGCAAGATGACAAACAACAACCCGCCGAGCTACCAGCCTGACAGCTACAGCCTCAAGGCCCAAAACAAAATAATACCTGGGGCCTCGCCTGTTGTCCGCCCAACCCCCCGCCAGGGGTCCATCATCAGGAAAAAAATGCTGGTCCCAAGAACAATGGCTCAGCTCTTAGACACTGGGACTCTGGCAAAGAGAGTGTCCCCCAAGGTCCTCTGTAAATTCTTCTCAAGTATCATCATGTCTCGGGGCGCCTGGGTGGCTCAGTCGGTTGAGCATCCCACTTTCGCTCAGGTCATGATCTCGCGGTTCGTGGGTTCAGGCCCCGCGTCGGGCTCTGTGCTGACTGCCAGCTCAGAGCCTGGAGCCTGTTTCAGTCTGTGACTCCCTCTCTCTCTGACCCTCCCCTGCTCACGCTGTCTCTCTCCTAGAAATAAATAAAAATATTAAAATATATATATATCATCATGTCTCCCTTCACAGGAGGGACCCCATATGGGCTCCACCCACAGTTGCCGGGCTCTGAGGCTTCTCCCAGAAACTACCACCAATAACTCCCGAAACAGCCAAGGGGAAACTAAAATGAAAATTAACAGTGTTCCTTGTTAAATTCTATTGAGCTATACTTTCTAATTTAAACCCCACCCTCCTAAAACACCGAATCCCTCAGAGTGAAAAAGAAGTTTCCGTGCTGGGGGTATCGAGCGAAGTTCAAACACAAACAGGACAAATGGCTCTGGGACCTTTAACTCAGCCGCGGTGCAGTCACTGTCCCAGCTGGAGATCTTCTGTCTAAACTCAAAGGCCTGATGCGTTCTGCCGCCAGGTGATGGAGACCTCGCCTTCCAACTCCTGACCAACTTGAACGTGATCTGTTATGTTCCTCACAGCCTGTGCTTGACACAGAACATGAAGAATTCCAACAAAACTCCCCTAATTTAAGTGAGACTCCCCAAAACCTGTGGCCTACTTTTTTTTTTCATTTATTTACTTTTGAGGGAGAGAGAGACAGAGCGTGAGCAGGGGAAGGGCAGAGAGAGAGGGAGACACAGAATCGGAAGCAGCTCCAGGCCCCGAGCTGTCAGCACAGAGCCGGACGTGGATCCTCCGTCCCCTCCCCCCCCCCATCCACTATTGGTTCTCTGTCTCTTTCTCAAAACAGATAATAAAGAAACTTTAAAAAAGAAATTAAAACAATCGATATGCCAAAGTGGCACATCTTGGGGCAGCCTGCTCTTGACCCCTACAACTTCAAGATTTAAGTGCTCCCGTTCCCTGGGAAAGCCCCGTTTACATTACAGAGACACCCCTCTCGCCGCAGTCAGTTACCAGAGAGGCATCCATAAAAGACTCCATGCATTTGCTGCTGAAAAAAGACATAAAGTCTCCAGGGAAAAATTACAGTTACTTCTAGACCTTGTTCATTATCTGGGTCATAGTCTAAACCAGCTGTCTCTAAAAAGACTCAGAGTAATCCAGGAACTTTCTAGACCCACAGCGAAGCCACTGCTCTGTAGCCTCCTAGGCCTGGCTGGATATTGTTTTTTCTCTACCAACTTTTGTACTCTATGAACTTACTAAACTTTCCATCCCTGAACCCCTTCCCTGGGAAGGGGCGCCTGGGTGGCCCGATCAGTGAAGCATCCGACTTCGGCTCAGGCCATGATCTCACGGTTCATGGGTTCGAGCCCCACGTCGGGCTTTGTGCTGACAGCTCGGAGCCTGGAGCTGCTTCAGATTCTGTGTGTGTCTCTCTCTCTCTGCCCCTCCCATGCTCATGCTCTGTCTCTCTCTATTTCTCAATAAATAAATATTAAAAAAAAAGTTGAGAAGTTAATTGACTCAGCATTTCTCTGCAGGTAGACTAACCTCCTATGAGATCCTTCTACCTCCTCATGTACTTCAGCGTAGCCACGCTCCTGCCTCCACCTGATGACGGTGAGCCCCGTGGACGCATCCCGGTTGACAAGACACCCCTTAAACTAATCCTCATAGATTCTTGTCCATTGGTGGGTCATACTTTAGAAATGAAAGATGGATTTGCCAAGCAGCTCCTGGGGGGCTCAGACGGTTCAGTGTCCGACTTCGGCTCAGGTCATGATCTCACAGTGCCTGAATCCCAGCCCCGCGTCGGGCTCTGTGCTGACACCTCAGAGCCTAAAGGCTGCTTTGGATTCTGTGTCTCCCTCCCCCTCTGCCTGTCTTCCCTGCTCCCCACCCCCTACCCACGTTGCCTGTGCTCTGTCTGTGTCTCAAAAATAATAAACATTTAAAACAAACAAACAAACCCAAACCAACGGAATTATCGAGTTGTCTGTGTTATTACTACCCAGTATGAGCTCCTCGAAAGGAGAAAGTTCCCACAAGCCAAATCAGCCCCTGAGCAGAGCTCTGCGCCTTTAGCCAAGCGAGCCGGCTGCCAGGACAGGCTGTTCACATGTGCGCTGACAGCCGCGCGCCCCTGGGGTCACCCACGATTCGGGGCTGTCATAGAACCCCCGGGCCCCAGGCAAGAATGGGCCACAAGTAAACCGTCTTCTTGCTGCCGTTCTCTTCCTTTCCGAAGCTGCCGCCTCACAACGGAGGCTCCCTACACGGATGCTGGGGTTTTCTGCCAACGAGGAGCTTCCCACTCCGTGAAGTTCGCGGCCCGCGGGCAGGAAGTCCGTTCTGCTTCCTCGGAAAAATGGCCCCCCTTTCCCAGCCCGCGGCCGCCTCGCTGTCTCGGGACAGGGCCACCGTCGGCCGCAGCACCGGAGGAAGCAGGCGGGCAGACAGTGGCTGTGCACGAGGCGAGCAGTCGGGGCTTTGGGGGCCCCAGGACGGTTGCGTGGCTCTTCCCGGCTCCCTGGCGCACCTCGTTGTTGGCTTTTGCATTTATGCGCCCCCCACTGTGGTGCATTTAAGATGGTGCAGATTAGGAATAGGCATCGGTGGGGAGACTTCTGCACAGTTGCAGAAACGGCCGCCAGCAGCGCCGGCCCGTCAGGTGCAGTGATGCTTTGTCTCCAGACGCCCCAGACCCTCTCCCGCCTGCAGCTGGACTTCACTCACCCGCCACTTCGTGTGGCTTATCAACACGGGCCGGGTCGCCCTGTGCTGTTCCCGGTGGCCTGAGGCCTCCCGCGCCCTCACGCCGGCAGAATGTGCTCCCCTCTTGGGGTTTACCTCTGTCAGCCTGAGAGCAAAGACTCACCCAGCGGCAAAGGAGTGTTTCTTTGGGATCAGAGTTGTGGCTCTGAAAGCACAGATTCTGAGGATTATCAGAAAAGTGTCCCACAAGCAAGAGGTTTGCATGAGAAGGAGGAAAGAGGGTAAATACATGACTTGGATAAAAGAGAAAACAGGGGCTCCTGGGTGGCTCAGGTGGTTAAGTGTCTGACTCTTGATTTCATCCCAGGTTCCTGTGTGAGTTCGAGCCCTTCATCAGGCTCTTCACTGACAGTGTGGAGCCTGCTTGGCATTCTTTCTCCCTCTTTCTCTCTGCCCCTCCCCTGCTCACTCATGTTCTCTCTCTCTCTCTCTTACTCTCTCAAGAATAACTAAATAAACTTAAAAAAAAAAGAGAGAGAGCCAGCGGCAGCAGCTTCTTACTAGACATATCTCTGGAGGCAAGAGAAATAAAAGCACAAATGAACTATTGTGACCTCATCAAGATTGAAAGCTTCTGCACAGCAAAGGAAACTACCCACAAAACTAATAGGCAACCAACGGAATGGGAAAAGAGAGTTGCAAATGACATATCAGATAAAGGGCTAGTATCCAAAATCTATAAGGAACTCACCAAATTCCACACTCAAAAAACAAACAATCCAGCGAAGAAATGGGCAGAAGACATGAACAGACACTTCTCCAAAGAGCACATCCAGATGGCCAACAGACACATGAAACGATGCTCAGCGTCCCTCCTCATCAGGGAAATACAAATCAAAACCACACTGAGACACCACCTCACGCCAGTCAGAGTGGTTAAAATGAGCAAATCAGAGAACTCTAGATGCTGGCGAGGATATGGAGAAACGGGCACCCTCCTGCACTGCTGGTGGGAATGCAAACTGGTGCAGCCCCTCTGGAAAACAGTGTGGAGGTTCCTCAAAAAATGAACAATAGAACTTCCCTAGACCCAGCAATAGCACTGCTAGGAATTTACCCAAGGGATACAGGGGTGCTGATGCATAGGGCCACATGTACCCCAATGTTCACAGCAGCACTCTCCACAACAGCCAAAACATGGAAAGAGCCTAAGTGTCCATCAACGGACGAACGGATCAAGAAGATGTGGTTTATCTATACCATGGAATACTCCATGGCAATGAGAAAGAATGAAATCTGGCCTGTGTAGCAACATGGATGGACCTCGAGGGTGTTACTCTGAGCGAAATAAGTCAGGCAGAGAAGGACAGACACCATATGTTTGCACTCCTGTGTGGAACTTGAGAAACTTAACAGAAGACCATGGGGGAAGGGAAGGGGAAAAGAGTTTCAAACAGAGGGAGGCAAACCATAAGAAGCTCTTAAATACGAAGAACAAACTGAGAGCTGATGGGGTGGGGGAGGGGAAAGTGGGGGATGGGCATGGAGGAGGGCACTTGTGGGGACAGGCACTGGGTGTCGTGTGGAAGCGATGAACCACAGGAATCTACCGCCGAAACCAAGAGCAAACTGTACACACTGTATGTTAGCCAACTTGACAATAAATTATATTTAGTAACAAAATTTTTTGATAGAGCTATTATTTTAGCTTTAAATAATAAAATAAAAGAGAGAGAAAATAAAATAGTCCGCTGGCCCTAACAAACGAAACCGCCCCCGGCCTGTGTCAGTCAGCCAGTCTGCGCCCAGAAAGCCCGCCGCCCGGTCCCAAGGTCAGGGTGCCCACCGCCCTGTCGGCTTCTCAAACAACTCTTGTAAGACAGTTGCCGCCCTGCCGGGTCCAGACTCTGGCCCAGTGTAAACGGGCAGGAAAGGCGGTCTCTCTGTAGTGGTCACTCGGGCTCTGTGCGCAAGTGGCCCCGGCCATGCCAGTTTTCACACCCTCCACAGCCTCCGTTACCAGGACCCCCACGCACAAGGCAGCTCGCATGAGCCTTAAGCAGACCTTCGCAGGCGTCTGGGAATCATCACCGCCCTGTCCCCCTCGGTCATCAGGCAACGTCAAGAGAACTAAAGGGATCCTCTTAAGAACTTAAAATTTCTAAACTCACCAACCTTGATGGACGCCCCCAGCCTAAGATCCTGCCCTTGGCCTTGCTGGTGATTTGAGGCACGTTTTCTTGGTATAGGAATCAATACCCACAAGAGACCGCTTTACTTCTGAAACCAACTGCAAGTCCAAAGGTCTTCCTAAAACCACCCTCAGGATTGATGATTTGCTAGAACAATTCACTGAGCGTTGTTTTGGTTATGGTTTATTACAGGGAAAGTCGGCCCGGAGAAGGGATGCCTGGGCCGGAGGCTTCCGTCGTCCTCTCCCGTGGAGCCCCAGGCAACCGACTTATCTCCTACCAGCCACACAATGTGACAATACGCATAGACTACGCCAACCAGGGAAGTCACCCGAGCCTTCGGTGTCCAGAGCACTTGCTGGAGCTCGGTCCCATGCAGCGCAGGCGGCTGCCTTGAGCCCCCAGCCCTTTCCGGATGTCGGCGAATACTGTAGTCTCCCGACCCTTTGGGGGTTGGAGCTGACAGCGCGGCCCAAAGCCACCACCGTAAGTCACACTGTCAGGTTGTCCGTGGTCCAAAGCCCCCAGGCAAACAAAGACATTTCTACAGGCAGGACATCTGGGGTCCTGGAGACACCTGGGGGCTGAGGCCAAGGCCGGACCTCTCTCTGTGTAAGGCGAAGCCTTCACGACTTCCCTTCCGGGGCCCAGCGAGTGACTGCTCAGCGTGACCTTCCCGGTGACAACTTCTGTCCCAACGTCCACCCCACCACGTCTCACCAGCAGGAGTAAAATCTGTCTTATCTGTTCTTTTCATCTGCTTATTCTATCTGGTTGCTTCCTCTGCATCAGGAATGTAAGCCTGATTTTCTCTGCTTTATTCACCCCTGTGTCACGCACGCCATCCACCACGAGAATCACTAGCTTAGTGGCGAGCCCACACTGAGATATGTAGTAAGTGTGAAACATACACTGACTGTTAAAGTCTGCACGTTACAAAGAATGTAAAATACCTCGTCCATAATGTATAATATTGGTTATATGTTGAAATGATAATTGGGACATACTGGCTGGTATCAAATATATTACTGAAATTTATTTCACCTGTTCTTTTTGTATAAACCTATTTAATGTGGCTACTGGAAAATTTAAAATTGCCTATGTGGCTCAAATTTGAGGCTTGCAATATATATCAGCACTGAACTAGAAGAGACGTTAGCAAAGTTTTTCTGTAAAAGATCAAATAGTAAGCATTTTAGGCTCGGTGGGCCATATGGTCTCTGCTCAGCCCTGATGTTATAGAATGAAAGCAGCCACAGACAGTGCTTAACAAACGGTATGGCTGTGTTCCAATAAAACTTTATTTATAAAAACAAACAGCCTCACAATTTGGCCAATGGGCACACTTTGTGAACCCCTGATGTTCAGTCCCGAGTAAATGTTCAGTAACTGTTGAGCAAATGAACACAAAGAAGGCTCAGACGACACAGCACAGTGAGCCAAAGGGAGCCTGGTAAGCTCACGCAGAAGGCAATTAGGGCCAGAGAAGGTAGGGCCTGCGGCACACGAATCCTATTTTATGTCACTGGAGGGCTTTAAGCAGGATAGGGATAAAATCTGATAGCTCTCATAAAAGGTCGCTGAGGGGCCCCTGGGGGCTCAGTCAGTTAAGCATCCGACTTCGGCTCAGGTCACTGTCTCACGTCCATGGGTTCGAGCCCAATGTCAGGCTCTGCACTAACTGTGTGTTGCCTGCTTCGGATTCTCTTTCCCTCCCTCTCTGCCCCTCCCTCACTTGCACACATGCTCTCTCTCGCTCTCTCTCTCTCTCTCTCAAAATAAATAAATAAACTTAAAATGATAACCATAAAAGGTCGCTGGGACGGATGGCTCTGGACCTCCCCTTCACCCCTGCCAGGACACATCAGCCCAGCTGCAGAGAAGGTTGGTGGCTGAAAGCTCTCAAGTGACTCTCTCTCCAAGGCTTGCCTCGGGCTGGGCAGAGCCCCCTCGCGCGAGGCCGCCGCCCCTTCCTGGAGCCAAGGCCAGGCAGCACCACCACCGGAAGAGCACGGAGTGCTGGCGGCGAGTGCAGACGGCTCGGAAGGGCAGCCCCTGCGCCCTCCCAGCCGGGACCCTGTGGCAGCTGCACCGCGGGAAGGCCTGCCCGCCCCGCCTCCCCCCACCCGTGCCCCACACCCCGCGGCTCTGGGTCAGGGTGAGGGTCCGCCTGCTGCGTGCAGACCTGCACCTCAGCCGGAGGCGGGGCGGCCCAGCGCGTCCTCGAACCTGGGATGGGTCCTGGGCGCGGGGACGCTTGCTGGCTGCAGGGACCGGTGGCCCCGAGGCGCTGTGGCCGCGCAGCCGTCGGAACTGTCCCTTGGGGCTGGGCTGGTGGATGCGGGGGGGACTCCTGATGGGGGCACAGTATCAGGCAGAGGCACGGAAGCAGTCACCGCAGCAACTATAATGCCAGGGAAACGGCTGCTGGGGCGGGACCCTCTGACGCGCGCCAGGGGTGAAAGCCGGAGGGCCTCCCTGGCAGTAGAGACTCGCCTCTGCTGCGTCCAGAGGGCAGAGAGGGCTCTAGGGCCGGACACACAGAGACCAGAAAGCAGGTGAACCCAGCAAGGGATGCAACTGGCCGGGCCCAAGATGCGGCGGCAGAGCTGGGGAGAAGGGGTCAGAGCCGGGGCGCATCTCACAGACGAAGCCAACGGACCGCTTCGCCGCCAGCGCTGGCTTCCCATTGCTGCTGCAACAAATTACTCAAACGTGCTGGCTCACAACACACATCTGTTCGTCTATAGTTCGGAAGCTCAGAGGTCTGAAGAGAGTCTTCAGCCTAAATCAAGGGGCCAGTCGTTCCCACAGGCTCCCGAGGGGAGCGTCGTTCCCTCGCCTTTTCCGCTTCTCAGGGTCACTGTTCTTTGGCTTCCGGCCCCAGCCCTCTGCGCGAGAGCGCGTCACTCCGGCTTCTGCGTCTGTGCTCACGCCTTTCTCGTGGTTAGATTGGGACCATTTCAATAACCCGGGCTGGGGCGCCTGGGGGGCTCAGTGGGTTGAGCGTCCGACGGGCTCAGGTCATCATCTCACAGGTCATGAGTTCAAGCCCTGCATCGGGCTCTGTGCCATCAGCACAGAGCCCACTTAGGATCCTCTGCCTCCCTCTCTGTTCTCCCTCACTCTCATGCATGCTCTCTCTCTCTCTCAAAATAAATAAGCATTGAAATAAATAATCCAGGATACTCTCCCCACCCATCTCAGAATTGCTAATATACTCACATCTATAATGTCCCCTTTGAACACATTCAGAGATGAGTCTGTGGACATCTTTGGGGGCCATTATTCAGTCCACCAGGGGGTTGGAGGAGGGGGCGCAAGCAAGGGAGAGTCAAGAATGACCTCAAGGTTTTGGAGTCTGAGCAGCTGGAAGGACGAGTGGCCATGGCCCGAGGTGGGAACGCAGGGAGACGAGAGCTTCAGCCAGTTCTTCTTGGGAAGCCGAATCCTGTCACTTCTCCCAAAGTCTTCCTTGTGTTAAAAGATAATTTGGGGGAGGAGGGGCGTCTGGGCGGCTCAGCCGGTTAAGAGTCCAACTTGGGCTCAGGTCACGCTCCCACGGTTGGTGAGTTCGAGCCCGGCGCCGGGCTGTGTCAGCACAGAGCCTCCGGTCCTCTGTCCCCCTCTGCCCCTCCCCCACTCGTGCTCACACTCTCACTCTCTCTCTCAAAAATAAATAAGCATTTTTATAAAAAGAGGACTTTCAGGAAAAGGTAAGGTCTCATGACTCATGCTGATGTCAAAACTAAGCAGGTGGCTAAGAGCGTATCGTATTCATCTGACCTGACAGCCAAGCAGATGATGTCACTGATTCACAGGGAAAATGCAAACAGCACAATTTATAGGGAGGGAAGGAACGCTGAAATGAATTACAAAAGGAACAAAGGTACAAAGGTGACTTTTTCACGCGGGGAGGACGTCGATTTGAATCCTGAGCAGCCAGGGCGGCACTTACACATCAGTAACTTACATGTTAGGAAGACTCTCAAGGTCACTCAGACAATGAACGAACAGGGCTAGAATCTAAGGACCCAGAAAGGTGTGGTGGTGGTGGTGTAATTTTCTATTGAAGCCCATTTTCCCCCCACATCTGGTTCTTCTGTTGGAATCCCCGGGGGCGGGGGGGACAGGTGAGTTTTGGGTAAGAGGGGCCCGAGGAAGTAGGTTTGAGGGAAGCTGACAAACAAGATCTAACAAAGAACAGGCAGAAAGAAACACAGAAATGACACATTGCGACACGAACCTCCGGTGCTGTATTTGTTACGGTACTTCTTACCTGGGTTCCCTCTGTTTATAGAGAAACGTATGGACGGAATATTTGTGTCCCCGCCCCAGACTCCCAGGTGGAAGCCCTGACCCCCAGCGTGAGTGATTAGGGTCAGGTGAGGCCCTGAGAGTGGGGCCCCCGTGGCAGGATCTGTGTCCCGTAAGAAAAAGAAGAGCGATCAGAGCTCTCCTCACACCCCTCCCCTCCACTGCCCTGTGAGGACGCAGCAAGGAAGAGGCCTCACTGAAGAACCAAATCTGCAGGTACCTGGACTTGACCTTGGACTTAGCCTCCAGAACTGTGAGGAAACAAAAATTCCTCTTCTCTAAGCCATCCGGCCCCTGGTATTTCACTGCAGTCGGCCACCCGGTGACGGTGTGCACGCCACACGAGTTCAGTTAGGCCAGGCTGCGTGAAAGCAAACACAGCTCATCCACTCTCCCGGCCAGGATCGCTTTGGAACCGAGAAAGCATTCCTTTCATGCAGCTGCCCCCCTGCCCCCGCCCCCCAGCAATACCAGAGCCCTTCGCTGGCTGTGGCCAAGCTGGAGGTACAGTGGTTTCCATCAATATGTAATACGGTCACCAGCATAATCTCTCATCTGTTCTCCTTGCCTCCATCTCTTCTTCTAAGCCAGTTAGCACGCATGACAGGGAGACAACGGATGAACTCTGCTGGGCAGTGACCTTGGCAGAGCGAAGACAGAATCCAGCATGAGACAGAAAATCTTAGATGCCCGTCCACACGGGCTGTCAAGAGTAGAATGAGTAGAATGACTGGGACTAAAACAGTGCTCTTCTGCTGATGTCGGCTCTGTGCTGGGGGCCTGTGAATTAACTAACAACAAGCAGATTAAGAGGGGAGAAGGCTTGGGGCGCCTGGGTGGCTCAGTCGGTTCAGCATCTGACTTTGGCTCAGGTCATGAGCTCATGTGGGTTCAAGCCCACATCGGGCTCTGCTAACAGCTCAGAGCCTGGAGCTGCTTCAGATTCTGTGTCTCTCTCTCTCTCTGCCCCTCCCCTGCTCACCTCCATCTCTCTCTCTATCTCTCCACCCCCCAAAGGAAAAACATTTTTAATAATTAAAAAAGATAAAAGAGGGGAGATACAGAATTTCTTTACCAGGGAGACTTTGGTGTCTTGGCCCCCCCGATATCCAGAGATAGAGGTTTTAATAAACCCATTTAATAGGAGAAAGAGCATCTACGGAAGAATAAATGGAAGACAGGACAGTTTCAGATAAAGTTTATTTAAGCGATTACTCATCCTGGTAATAAACTTTAGTCTCCCTTCTGGCTGTAAACCTCCAAGAGAGGGAATTTACGGCAAATGTGTGTTTTAGGATGTCCTGCAAAGGAAGTTTAGATAAGTTTTTTCTCTGGCTGTTGTTGATTCTGTTTTTAGCTTAAAATCGCGCTTTTTCTTCCAATATTTTATTTAAATTCTAGTTAGTTGGGGCGCCTAGGTGGCTCAGTCGGTTAAGCATCTGACTCTTGATTTTGGCTCAAGTCATGATCTCACAGTTAGTGGGACTGAGCCCAGCGTCAGGCTCTGTGCTGACAGTGCAGAGCCTGCTTGGGATTCTCTCTCTCTCTCTCTCTCTGTCCCTCTTCCATGTTGGCTCTCTCTCTCTCTCTCAAAATAAACAAATAAACATTTTAAAAAATAAACTGTAGGTAACATACAGTGCAATACTGGTTTTAGCTTAAAATCATCTTGATGTAGGGGACTTGGGTGGCTCAGTCAGTTAAACGTCCGACTCTGGCTCAGGTCATGATCTCACGGCTGTGGGTTCGAGCCCCGCGTCAGGCTCTGTGCTGACAGCTCAGAGCCTGGAGCTGCTTCCGATTCTGTGTCTCTCTCTCACTCTGCCCCTCCCCTACTCGTGTTCTGTCTGCCTCTCTCTCAAAAATAAATAAACGTTAAAAAAAGTTTTTTTAAGGCAACTTGATGCCATGAAGGTGCATTTTGAACCCCTTCAGATGCAAAACCATTCAGGTAACAAGGCTTTTTCAAATGGCATTTCCTATCTCAGAGATTTTAGTCAACGCTGCACAGGTAATAAATATGCATCCAAGAGCCCTCACCCACACCCCAGTCTGCAATGAGGACTTTCGGAAAGTCGGCGACCAAATTGGTTTTGACCTTCAGCCCCACACATGCCACCAGGCAGACGCTTGGGACTAGAAGTTAAACTGGAATGAGGGTTTCTGGAGCAAAGAGTTGTCCTTACTCCTACCTCGGGTCTGTTAGGGGGTCTGCAAGAGTGCGTCCCGGAGAGCGTGGCCCCCGAGCTGCGTGGACAGCAGGCCTGAAGAGGGCTGAGGTCTCCTGTGAGCCCGCCCCGGATGTGTGTGCAGACGGGGAGGTGGAGTGAGCACTTGTCTTAAGGTCATTTTGCCCTATTGAGGGAATGACCCACCCACGGTGGTGTCACCAGGGCACTCACAGGGCTGTGCGACCCCAACAGGGCCCTCAGCCCCGCCCCCAACAGGCCTGTCCTCCCGCCCACAGGGCCGTCCTCCCGCCCACAGGGCCATCCTCCCGCCCACAGGACAGTCCTCCCCCCCACAGGACCGTCCTCCCCCCCCACAGGGCCGTCCTCCCGCCCACAGGGCTGTCCTCCCGCCCTCAGGACAGTCCTCCCCACCACAGGGCCGTCCTCCCGTCCACAGGGCCAGGGCCGTCCTCCCGTCCTCCCTCCCACAGCCGGCCCACCGTCCTCCTCCCCCACAGGGCCGTCCCCCCACACACAGGGCCGTCCTCCCGCCCACAGGAGCCGTCCTCCCGCCCACAGGGCCGTCCTCCCCCACACCCAGGCAGTCCTCCCTCCCACAGGGCCGTCCCTCCCGCCCACAGGGCCGTCCCTCCCCCACACAGGGCAGTCCCCTCCCACAGGGCCGTCCCTCCCGCCCACAGGACAGTCCCCCCACAGGACCGTCCTCCCCCCACAGGGCCGTCCTCCCGCCCACAGGGCTGTCCTCCCCACCACAGGGCCGTCCTCCCGTCCACAGGACGTCCTCCCGCCCACAGGGCCGTCCTCCCCCACAGGACCGTCCTCCCCCACAGGACCGTCCTCCCATCCACAGGACAGTCCTCCCGCCCACAGGGCCGTCCCCTCCCGTCCACAGGACAGTCCTCCCGCCCACAGGGCGTCCTCCCGCCCACAGGACAGTCCTCCCCACCCTGGGGGCCCCCTCCACCCTGGGGACAGTCCTCCCACCCACAGGACAGTCCGCCCCCGCACAGGACCGTCCTCCCGCCCACAGGACCGTCCTCCTCCCGCCCTCACAGGGCGTCCTCCCCTGCCCACAGGGCCGTCCGTCCTCCCTCCACAGGACCGTCCTCCCGCCCTCAGGGCCGTCCTCCCACCCACAGGGCCGTCCTCCTGCCCACAGGGCCGTCCCCTCCCTCCACAGGACCGTCCCCTCCCGCCCTCAGGGCCGTCCTCCCGCCCACAGGAGCGTCCTCCCTCCACAGGACAGTCCTCCCGCCCACAGGGCCGTCCTCCCGCCCACAGGACAGTCCTCCCCACCAGGGCCGTCACTCCCACCCACAGGACAGTCCACCCACCCACAGGACAGTCCGCCCCGCACAGGACCGTCCTCCGCCCACAGGACCGTCCTCCCGCCCTCAGGGCCGTCCTCCCGCCCACAGGGCCGTCTCCTCCAGGGCCGTCCTCCCTCCCACAGGGCCGTCACCCCCTCCACAGGACCGTCCTCCCGCCCTCAGGGCCGTCCTCCCGCCACAGGGCCCTCCCCCCACAGGGCCGTCCTCCTCCCGCCCACAGGGCCGTCCTCCGCCCACAGGGCCCCTGCCCACAGGGCCGTCCTCCCCACAGGACCGTCCTCCCGCCCTCAGGGCCCCGTCCCTCCCGCCACAGGGCCGTCCCTCCCCCACAGGGCCGTCCTCCCCCACAGGACAGTCTGCCCCGCCCACAGGGCCGTCCTCCCCCACAGGGCCGTCCTCCCCCACAGGGCCGTCCTCCCGCCCACAGGACCGTCCTCCCCCCACAGTCCGTCTGCAGGAGGAAGAGCCCGCACGCGGCCTCCGACCCTCCCAGAGGGCGCCGCCCGCACGTCCTGCCCTCGGCTCTCCTTCCCGCGCCCGGAGTCCGGAGAGACGCGGACGGGCGGACGCGCGACGGGAAGAGTCCGGAGAGAACAGAGAATAACTCGCTACCCTCTGCGCCCGACGCCCCCACCGGGTCCCCGGCTTCCTGCCCCGCCTTGCTCGCCTCCCCCGGCCGCGGGGCGTCCACGTCCCGGCCGCGGCGCGGGAGAGGCCGCAGGGCCGGCGCTCGGCAGAGGCCCGAGCCCCGCTCCTTCCCTCGTGGGCTGTTTGCAGCCCCTGCGGGGCGCCCCGGGCTCCCTGCCCCCCGCAGGTACGGACGCGGCCGAGCGTCCCCGGGCAGCACCGCGCCTCGTTCACCCCCCACACACTCGGTCTGGGGGCCCCGGGGGGAAGCCATCTGAAGGGGCCCTTCTCCGTCTCGGGGTCCCCGGGACCCCAGTATTCTCAGCCATCCCCGTCTCTTCTCGGCCCATCCACCTGGGAGCACACGATTCTTCCAGGGCCCCGTGGTGGGACCTGGGGGGGGGCGGAGAGGGAGGTTTGGGGGGCCGGGGGGCCCTGCAGTCTGGCCTGTCGTCGCGTCCCCACAGTCCCCACGGCCGGGGGGGGACAGAACGGGGACAGGACGCAGGTGTTGGGGGGAGACACGTGGGGCTGCCTGGCCGGCGGTGTCCCCCCGGGGGCAGAGGGAGGCCGGGCGGTTGGAGCTGGGGCGACCCCCTCCGGCTGCCGGGACTGGGGGAGGGGCGGCCGGGAACAGACCCTGGGGGGGACTCGGGGGGCCGGCGGGGGAGGTCGGCGCCGGTGGCCGGGGCTGCAGCGAGGGCTCCGGAGGCGCCGCGGGGAGGCCCAGGGCCGCCCCCCGGGGCCTGACCAGCGTCCGGCGCGTGCTCGGCTGTGCCGAGGGGGGGGCTCGGGACCGCGGGAGGGGGTTCGCTGCACACGTTCTGTACCCGGAGACACGCTGCCAACGTGTCGTTCCGGCAGGTCACCTTGTCCTGGGCCCAGCTCGGCCCCTGAGCCCCAGAGCTCGGCCGCGTCCGTGTGCCCGGCTGCACGGATCCCCGCGGACAGCGGGCCCTCCCACGTGTTAGTGGGGTGAGTTGTGTCTACACCGCGTAACAGCCTACCTCACGTCACAGCGGCCGCTCTGCCCACAGTTGTGCGCCAGAGCCAGCTGGGCTCTGCTCCCCGTGGCCTCACCGGGGGGGACCCAGCCGGGAGGACCCACCAGGAGGACCCAGCCGGGAGGACCCAGCCGGGAGGACCCACCGGGAGGACCCACCTGGGAGGACCTAGCCCCAGCCGGGAGGACCCAGCCGGGAGGACCCACCGGGAGGACCCAGGCCGGGAGGACCAGGAGGACCCACAGGGGAGGACCCAGGCGGAGGACCTAGCCGGGAGGACCCAGCCCTCAGCCGAGGACCCACAGGGAGGACCCAGCCGGGAGGACTCAGCGGAGGACCCACAGGGGAGGACCCAGCCGGAGGACAGCCGGGGGAGGACCCAGCCGGGAGGACTCGTGGAGGACAGCCGGAGGGAGGACCCCAGCCGGGAGGACCCAGCCGGGAGGACTCAGCCGGGAGGACCCACGGGAGGACCCAGCCGGGAGGACACAGCCGGGAGGACTCAGCCGGGAGGACCACAGGGGAGGACCCAGCCGGGAGGACACAGCCGGGAGGACCCAGCCGGGAGGACCCACCGGGAGGACTCACCCGGGGGGACCCGACCGTGAGGACTCACCTGGGAGGACTCAGCCGGGAGGACCCAGCCGGGAGGCCCCACCGGGGAGGACTCACCTGGGAGGACCCAGCCGGATGGACCCACCGGGAGGACCCAGCCGGGAGGACGGGAGGACTCAGCCGGAGGACCCACAGGGGAGGACGGGAGGACTCAGCCGGGTGGACTGAGAGGACCTGCCCGGGAGGACCGGGAGGACTCGCCAGGAGGACAGCCGGGAGGACCCACTGGGGAGGACCCACCGGGAGGACTCACCTGGGAGGACCAGCGGGAGGACCCACCGGGGACCAGGACCCCGGAGGACCCAGCCGGGAGGACCCAGTAGGGAGGACCTACCGGGGAGGACCCGCCCGGGAGGACCCACCGGGGAGGACTCAGCCGGGAGGACCCACCCAGGAGGACCCAGCCGGGAGGACCCACCGGGGAGGACTCAGCCGGGAGGACCCACCCGGGAGGACCCGCCCGGGAGGACTGGCCGGGCCTGTGGCGGGCAGTGGTGCCAGCCCGGGCTGGGAGCAGCGGGTCATCCGTCCACAGGCCGCTGGGCTCCCTCGCGGCAGAGCAGCTGGGTCCCTGCGTCGCCCCTCATGACCCGACCTCAGAGAAGCGGTGAAACGGGGCACCTCGTGGCTCCGTGAGTGGCCTCGCGGTGCACGAGATCGAGGCCTTCGCCCGCTGGCCGCGCAGAGGCTGCTGGGACTCTCTCTCCCTCAATACACATTTTTAAAAATAAAAGTCCTAGACTGTCCTTCCCCAGCCCGACGCGAGAAGATGGCGCATCCGCCCCGTCCCGTCCCCCGTGGAGAAGCCCAGTCTGGTAAGGGGGCGCGTGTCCCAGGAACCGGGTCGGCGCTTCCTGTAACTTCCGTTCCCGGCGGAAGGGTACGCGTCCCGTTCTAGAAAGGTTCCTCTGTAACTTGGAGAAGACAACGCTCTGAGGTTTAGAGGGTTAACTGACAGTTACGAGGGTAAATCACTTGTTTATCTGCTTCAGGCAGGCTCCCTGAGGAGGGGG